>CP129455.1:47962500-48407500 GCA_030445155.1 Quercus variabilis
TCTCATCGCTACCAGAGGATCCTTCAAAGCCTACCACGAAGAAAAGCACAAAAATGTTAAACCACAAACAACCAATATAACCAAACTAGGATAGGTTAAAGGTATCCAAAGAAGCTACATTCTTAAAATCATATAAACCTATATAAAATCATATACTCAAAATAAATATAAGAGTTTAAAAATCAAAGGGAATAAACTTCATATAATTATGCATTTGTTGCACCTCATGATGTTTCCAACAGAGACGTCCCCCTCCCCCATTGTTGTAACTATTTAATTATCAAAAATATTATGCATCATCCCAAACCCATTAAATTTTTAAGATTTTTGAAAGATAATGGGGAATCAACTTCATATAATCATGCATAATCACACAGCCATTAAGGCACACCACACATGGTACCATTTAATAAACCCAAACACAAAGATTGCATTAGGATTTGAGTATTTACAACCAAGAGGTCTGAAGAAGTAGTATGAATTGCTCAATATCAATCTAACATTGAGAATTTCACTCCAAAGTTTGAAATAACATCTTCCATACACCTAATCATTTCAACTCTACCTATTAAAATCTCTTAAATCCATCCATCAATTTCATCAACCCAAAAAACAAAAATCTAATTTTTCATAGTTTATTAAAGTCATTTAAACTATAATCTAAAACCCAAATCTTTCTCTTTAGTATGATACATTCTCATGGCCATTATCATAAACAAGAACTCCAATAAATTAATACTTACACACAAAATCAATTTCTTTGACACAATTGCGTTTGGTTCCCAAGAAAACATTACCAAACATACCCCTCTTTTTCGCTCAATAAAACCAAAAACGAAAAAAAGACAGAACTCTTAGTCAAATTTCTTTCTTTTCCTTCACTTTTTTTTTTTTTCTCAGCAACCATACAGAATCTAACAAAGCGAAACCCTAAAAACCATAAAAACAAAATACAGTAAATAATCACTCACAAGGCCTAGCGAAGCGATCGAGTGGACCCGACATGTCAAGCAAAGAAGCTCCGATGAACAATGCAGAACCAAAGCTGGATTTCGGTGGCGAAAACCTAAGAGGAACACCGCATTCCGATCCGAAAATGAAAACGGAGCTTCAAAAAAAAAACACGCGAATCCGAATCCGAGAGAAAGATAGAGAAAAGAGGAGAGAATGAGTAGCACTGCAAATTTGTACAAGTAAAGTGTAACGAATCACGAAAAAGATCCGACGGTGATAAATGCAGTGTTTCAGTGAAAGAAGAGAATTTTTCTTTTTCTATATTTTTATTTTTTGGGGTTGTTGTAACTTGTAACTGATCTTATTAAGAGCAATGTAACGAGTCACAATATTCGAGAAGAATCAGAATTAGAATTAACATCAATCTCTCTCATCACTGTGTTGTTCTTTTCTTTTTTTGAATTTTTTTCTCTTTATGGTAATAAATTTAATTACTGACAGTAATTCAGTGGGAGAATGAGTTTTGGGAAGAGAGTACACAATTTATTGCATAATTTTTACAAATAAAATAATGATATCTATGTAAATGAATATGTGGGTTTTATAATCAGAAATAAAAAATAAAAATTTCTAAATAATGGTATATTTGTATAAATCATAGTATTTTATTAATTGAGAGTTAGGGAGGATTACGTTAGAAGTCCTCTGGTGGACCTAAGTAAATCTATATGGACCCAAAAAAATTTCTCTATCATTGGAGAAATTATACAGTCCTCATAGTAGATCACGTTATTTGTCCACCATTCTAGTAAAAGACTCTAATTTATTTAAAATTACTTAGTCAATATTCAATTTTTACTTAAAACTCTATTGTTTTAGATAATTGGGAGTCTTTCTTATTGAAATGGTAAATCATATCACTTATTCACCATAAAGGCCTTATAATTTATTCTATTATTAGCAACTCGTTACGTGGCAAGTTATAGTCTCAGTATTTTCTGAAGATTTAGATGGGCAGATGGCAAAAGGAGAGAGGATAGGGTGCATTGAGCGAGGAATCTGCGGGCGGTAGGTGTAACAAACTAGCATTGAATGAGTATGAGTGGTGTTTGGGTTTGAGTGTGAGAGTGTCCTTTCCTTGGGGTTAGGGGGGGGTTTTCAGTTTTGTTTGGTCTACCAGTCTACGTATGTGATTAAGTAATGATTTGGTCACTGGTGGTAACATGGAATTCTCAAAGACTAAATGGGTGCCGTGTATTAAGAATCAATTTAGTCTTTATGCATTTAAAGCCTTTCTTGTTTTTGTCCACGTACATTTTGGTTAACAAACTTCCAAGAAGAACCTTTTTCTTTTGTTTTTAATTAAAGACTATTTTTTTATGTCTTAATGCTCTATATTTGTTAATAGATTATTTTTAAAAAGTTTTGATATAATTTCTATGAAAAATATAAAAAATTATTATAAAAAATATTAATTTTCTTTTTTTATCAAAAGTTTCTAAAAGTATATGTTAAATTAATGTTTTTAAAACACCCGTTAACTTTTCTCAAATAACTTTATAGTTTATTCTTTCTGTAATATATATAAACTTGAAAATGTTTAATTTTGATTAACCACTTAATATTTTGCAATATAAGGTTCTTTTTCTTTTTCTTTTTCTTTTTCTTTTTTTTCTTTTAGAGTACAAGCAAATTGGTTCATTAATCAAATCAAATACATCATCAGTTAATTGGGACTCAAGGAAAGAAGGGACTTCCTTTATCCAGTAATGACATTTGGTAAGATTAATAGTGTATTGAGCTGTAAGATGAGCTGCCTTATTTGATTCTATATTAGCTTAAATGTTGTGTAAGCTTTTGAAACTTCACAATTTTATATATCAATAATTTAATATATAGTCAACAGTTTTGTTATTTAACTGACACCTCTTAGTATTTGCAATGTAGACATTTAGGATTCAAATCTCCTAACCTAGCTAGCAATAGATCAATATTCTAATACATATATTAATTTAGTTTAAATTTTATTCTATACTTAGACCCTCACTTAGAATCTTACCACATTATAATATCTTTAATTAATAGAATATATAAATACAATCATAATAAATATATTATATTGGTAATTACCATATTATATATTAATAAATACATATTAATAACTATCACAATTATCATATTTTATTTTTTATACTATCAAATTTATTTAATATTTCATATACAAATACATCAAAATAGTAGGTTCTAGTTAGCTCAACTAGTAGTATAACTTGTCACACCTTTCTTTAAAAGTTACCATGACTTTTGAGTGGAGTTGTAGTGTATTTTTGTGATAGAACCTCTTTCCCTCTTCCTTTTGTGTGTCTGTGTGTTTGTTTAAAAAAAATAAAAAATAATGAGTAATTATCCCACATTGCTTAAAAGAGTGTGTTGTGTGTAGTATTACTTGCCATACCCTCCCTTAAAAGTTACCATAATTTTTTAGTGGAGTTGTAATGTGTCTTTATACCCCCCATTAAGCCAACTAAAAATCACTCAAGCAAATAGTAACGAATTTGACTTTGTCAAAGAGTATCCAAGTTTTTTCTTAAATGTGCATTATTTTATTTATTTATTTATTTTTAGAAAGTGCATTATATTATTTTGGTTTAACCTATTTAATATTATTCCTTAACATTATGTTCTGGGATTCGTACAAAATTGGAATAAAACATAATAGATAGATTATAATGTAAAGGAAACAAGATAAGACGAATCTATTGTATTTTTATAGTTCTAAAAGAATAAATAAAAATGTGAGAATTATATAATTCATTTTTATACTATTCACCTTTTATTATGTTTACACAAAATAGGAAAAAAATCGATATAATATGTTTTCTCAAAATAGGAACAAAATCTATATATAACTAACTATATGTTCTTCCCTTTTTTAAGAAGAATACCAGAGTACTCAATAGAAAATAAAAATGGAATGATCATTCATATTAATTCCTTTATAGTTATTTCATTCCTTAATTCTCTTCCCCACAAATGACAAAACTCCTGTTTTATATGTAGCATCCCTAAAAAAAATACAATTCGTAACAATTGGCCATAGGATCAACATAGTTTTGTATTTTATTTTATTTTATTTATAGATATTTGTATGCAATGTGAACTTTTATTTTTTAATTATCTAAAATAAAGAATATTAAATACACCTTAATTTACTCACTAACAATTTATTTTAAGTTTATTTTAAGAAGTTTGATGTGACCAACCCCTTATTGGTTTTTATCTAGATTTACCATTAATATCACTTTTTTATTTACTAATAATCACTTACCATATCAGCAATTTGTAAAAAAATTTATACGATAGTTTGTATCTCTAGCATTATTCTTTTAAGAATTGACAGTTGAAAAATGTGTTTATCCAAACATTTTCAAAAAATTTATTCTCTCATAAATATATAGAAAGTAACACGTTTTGAGGGACAACAATATAGTAGTATCAATTTTCCAAATAATTTTTTGTCAGCGACTTTATTTTAGAAAATTGTCAGTAAATATTATTTTTTTATTTACTAATAATCACTCACCACATCAACAGTTTGTAGAAAAATTTATAAAATAAATTTGTATCTCTATCATTATTCTTTTAAGAATTGACAATTGAAAAGTGTGTTTATCAAGTCATTTTAAAAAAAGTTATTCTCTCATAAATATATAGAAAGTAACACGTTTTGAGGGAAAACAATATAGTAGAATCAATTTTCCAAATAATTTTTTGTCAATGACTTTATTTTAGAAAATTGTCGGTGGCTACTTGGTCTCTTTATTTTTTATGAGTAATAGTATTAGAGGGTAAAAATAAAAAAATAAATAAATAAATAACTACTAGCATGATAACTTTTACCTTTTTCAAGCTATTTTTATTTTTTGCTTAATTTTTAAAATCAGAGGCAAAGTATCAAGAAATATAAATATGTCATTAAATGTAGGAACTTGGAAGAAGAAATTCTCAAGTCTGAACTCCCAATAATTATTTCTCAATCATTATTAACGTGGCATTTTTTTTCTTTTAATAATTTGATTATTACACTTATGGGTCGAGGAATTTGAGCTCTGAAAGTTTCCAATTAATACACTAGAATGTACAGTTGGTTGTAATACAAGATTCTTGGCAACTAGCATAGTATTAGCTCTAATATATTTCAGTTTGCTTGGACTGCGGTTTTATTTTGCATTAATATTCAATACTTATTTGTTCAATTAAGAATCAAAATGTTATTCTTTATTGCATGAATAGTCTCAGCATCTTTTCTTTTTCTTTTCTTTTTTTTCTTTCCCTGTAATAGGTCGAAATGTTGACTCTTTTTTCCTTGTGGTTGGAGAGACTATTAAGGCCAAAAAAACCTCCAATTTTTTTTTTTTTTTTAAATATTCATATGAGAAGCACTTGTTAATATATATTTTGGGGAAGAAATTTTGTTAAAATACGAGCTTGATTATTGGCGGAAAGAAAGGGGAAAAGGTTGCAAAGAGCTTTTCTTGGCACCCCACATAAGGCCAGTTGATTTTCTTTTTGATTCCAACAGTTGACCTTTTCTATTTTCTGAATTATTTCGCACTCTTCCACCTTTACTTTCCCTCATTATTATTATTATTATTATTTTTCACCTTTTGTCTATATTTGACTCTTCTTAGTTCTTACACAAGTACTACAGTTTAACATAGGATAAATCAATGGGCTAAATGTTCTCGTTAAAGAGAAAAAGGATATATTTACAATATTTTTACAACAAATTTTAAGTAGCAGATTGTTACTAGTTGTTATTATTGGGATAAAAAAGTAACTTTAGTGTTAGTTTTAAATTTGAACCAATAACAACTAATCACCTGTGATTTATTGTAAAAATATTATAAAATTATTGTAGACGTAATATCTCTCTTAAAAAAAAGGGCTTAATGTTAGTATTGTCTCCTTGTAAACTGTTGAATGCTATATTTCATCTAAGAATAATTCTTTGGTATGATTTTTTTTTTTTAAATAATAAAAAAATTCTTTGATAACTCTGTTTTTGGGGCATGATAATGATATATGACAGGTTGGTTAGTAACTCAGTTACATTAAACAATAATTAGACAAATTTTTTTTACACTATATTGTGATAGGATATAATATAAAATATAGTGTTTATATCAAATTCTAAAAAAGATCGCATAACGTCGGATGGTAACCTAATTTTCTTTAAAAAAAATAGAATAGATAGATAGCTATAGGGCACGTATTATACTAACTTTGTCATATACATTGGTAACTCACAATCAAGTTGGGTAATAAGTAATAACTTCACAATTTTCAAATTTTTTTTTAATCTTTTGTCGTTAGATGGTGATGGAGTTACATGTATATTGTGATAGGGTTACGTATGACAATGTCTATGTCAAATCCAATTAAAATTTGCCACGTAGTGTGATAACTTAGTCTTTTTTCTTTTCTTTTCTTTTTTAATCATTTTGAACAAGCAGTAGTAACTTTGTCATATTTGTTGGCAACTCACAACAAATTGAATAGTAACTCCAAAATTTTCTTAAATTTTTTTAGTATGAATTTTCTTGTTAAATTGTGACAAGATAATGTTTATGCCAAATCCGTTCACATAAGACAATGTCTATGTCAAATCCTTTGGTAGATTCAGTCATGTTATATAATAATTCATTTTTAAGAAATGGAGAGATACATCTAATATTGTTCAAAATGTTTGAAAATTGTGAAATTAGATGGTGATGGGGTTACATGTATATTGTGATAGGGTTACATATGACAATGTCTATATCAAATCTAATTAAAATTTGCCACATGGTGTGATTCTTTTATTACTTTTTAAAATCATTTTGAACAAGCAATAGTAACTTTGTCATATTTGCTGGCAACTCACAACAAATTAAATAGTAACTCCAAAATTTTCTTAAATTTCTTTAGTATGATTTTTCTTGTTAAATTGTGACAAGATCACATAAGACAATGTTTATGCCAAATTTGTTCACATAAGATAGTATCTATGTCAAATCTATTGGTAGATTCAATCATGTTATATAATAATTCATTTTTGGGAAAAATTAACAAATATCTTAAAGGTCTATTTGGTTGGAGTGAAATAGAGAAAATAGAAAATAAAAGAGAGAAAACTGATTTTATGAATATTTGGTTGGAGAGAAGGAGATGATGAAAAATTGGTGAGACTCAGGTGTTTTCTCTCCTGACCTACCAAAATTGTATATCTCCAATTTGGAAGAGAAAATAATAAAGGAAAGAGGAATAGTTGTAGTCAATGATTGAACTATTCCTCCCTTTTATGTGTTGGATGTGTTGTGCTGCTTGCCATTTTTTTTTTTTTTTTTTGGCTTTCTTGGACTTTCTCTCTCTCTTTTCTTTTCGTTTTTTTTTTTTTTTTTGTGGTTTAACTAGAATTGATTTTTTTTTTTTAACTTCTTTTTTCTAGGCATGATTTTTCTATTTCTAATAAATTTGGATTTTTTTTTTAGGTTATTTGCCTTTTTTTTTTTTTAAGTGGGCATTAGTTTTTGACAATGGTATATGAGTAAATTCATATAAACTCGTTTTTTTTTTTTATCTTTCCACTTTTATACTCTCAACTAAACACAAATGAAGGAAATTAGAATCTTTTCTATTCTCTCATTTTTCTATCCCTTCTCTATTTTTTATCTTCCCAACTAAATAGACTCTAAGGTTGTTGTTTTAAAATATATTTTTAGAAACTTTTTATAGGAAAAGAAAAAAATAATTATTACTATTTTTGACAATTTTTTACATTCCTAATAAAGTTATATATCAAAACTTTATAAAAATACTTTATTAACAATGGTTCTAAAAGACAAGGTAAAACTGTACCCTTTCAATTTTCTTCTTTTTGTTACTTTTTATTTTATTTTATTTTTTATAACATTTCTTTTTGTTACTTTCAAGAGCTAGTACTAGGCCACATATACTGTCGGTTGGTGTCACAACCCCAAAAGGCCAGAACATTAATGATACCGTACAAGCAAGCCATCAACAAGGAAACAAAAAACTGTTTTTTTTTTCCCTGATTAAGCATGGAAACAAAAACATAATGGGTCATCACTAGCCAGCATCTTCATAAAATGAAGCACGCCAAATTTTGTGTACCAGCGAAGCAAATCCATATATCCATGTATATAATAATAAGTGAAGTAGGGAGGAAATTCAATTAGACTTTAATTAGATTCTCAATTTTGTGCCACTTGTCCTAACTAAAATTCAAAAAAAAATAATTAATTAAATTATAAATTTGACTTCAATTTTGTGTCATATATCTTATCTAAATTTTATAATTTTTGTGCTCAAATAAATAATGCATTAACATTTAACACGAAAACCAAGAAAACTACAATGATAATGCTCTTTGGCCTAAGTAAAAATATCTTACGTGCACACTTTTATAGAGATTATAAATTGGACTACAATTTTGTGTCATGTATCTTATCTAAATTTTCTAATTTTTGTGCCTAAATAAATGATGTATTAACATTTAACACGGAAACTAAGAAAATCACAATAATAATATTTATTGGCCTAAGTAAGAACATCTCATCTGCACACTTTTATAGGTGATCTCAATAGAGTTTGGAACTCTTCTAATTCCACAACCAAAACCAATGAGTCCAACGAGAAAGACTATAAAAGTAAAACATCATTTTCTCTTAATTCCATATTGTCATCCCATGTCTCCTCCTCTCTCAACCTCTACCAACTAGATCCACACACTGTCTTCTCCTCCTCCTTACGGATTTCTTAGAGTAAGACTAGGTTCAAACATAATGTTCAATCCTACTCTTCCTTACTTCACACTCTCATACATTAGCGCTTCATTGGCGCCTCTAAGAAGATTCCAAGTTCAATGATCAGTTCTTATTTTTTAATAGTTTTTAGTGTGTCTAGATTAAGATTTAGTTAATTTATAATCATATATATTATATTAAGTTGAAGTTCAATTTTAAAATTCAAATCGAATCAAATTAATTTCTAATTGTAGTTTAATTTTGTGCTATGTGTCTAATTTGATTTTTAAATGTTGGTGTTAAGTTACTTCCCTGTCTTTCTACTGTAATTTTTTTATTCAAATTGTTACAATTTAATTCGAAATTTTATTTGAATTTTCCTATCGTTATTACTATCATATATTATCATTCCAATTGTTCAATTAGAATCTGAAATTGAAGTCCAATTTTACTATACACGTGTACAATCTAATTATTTTTAATTTTGCTGTCATGTGCAGAAACCAATGAGATGAAATTAATAACATATTAAACACTCATGCTTTAGGAATCGGTAGTATCAATCTATATCCATTGGACCTGCTTCGTGATAATGCAACTATGAAGAATGTATAAAAACACGCACAAACCCATCTCTCTATAAAAAGAGATCAGAGAGAATTTCTTTTATCAGCCATGGAACTTCAGAGGTTTTTTCTTCACACAAATGCCCATTATGTTACAAAATGACCCATCGTAAAACTACAAAATGAGTACAACTCTAAGGGGTTTATTTATTTATTTTAAATTTTAAATTTTTTAAGTTACGAAAATTTTAATCATCAATAGAGATTAAAGATTCAAAAGTGTAAATGGATCTTTTGGATAAACATTGCCACCAACGTTCATCTTTCTGTATAAAATATATATACTGCTAAATTTTGTTAATGACATTTTTTTGGTTAATAATATGAATTTAGACTTAACTAAGCCTTTTAAATATGAATAAACTCATGATTAATAATATATCTATTCTCATGCAGTAGCATGGGGCTACATACTAGTACTAGGTAACAAAGAGCGGCACAAGGATTTATTTCACTAAACAATAATGTCATCTCCAAAGCTTTTAATTATCTTCTAGTTTTTGGATTCTTTTGCAAAAAATAATATGTAGTCAAAGATTCTTAAAAAAAAAACAAATGTAGTCAAAAAGAATCTGCAAAGCATGCCCCAGCTGGTATAGCTAGGGAGAGAAAGGCCAGCTAGTTAAAGAACCAAAGTGTTCCTCAAAAAAAAAAAAAAAGAGTAAAAGAACCAAAGTTGCCATTTTTAATTTTTATTTAAAGAATCAACTAAAGTTTCCCTCCAAAAAAGAAAAAAAAAAAAGTTTTCATTCGGCAAAAAATCAATAATTCCAAGATGGAATATAATATTGACTTTTGCAGACTGTTAATTAGAAAAGAAAAAAAGAGAGAAAAATCACAAGAAAGTTTCTTTCTTAGTTTGTTTTGTGTTAAAATTCCAAGAACCCTATTAACACCCAGAATATAAAGTTGCCTTAAACAATAAGCACTTACATGCAAATAACAAAACAAACAAACAAATTGGTCCAGAAATGATCACAATTGCTTGCCAATTTGGACAAACACATTCACGCTGGGTTTGGATAGCAGCAGACCGTGCCTTTGCGTTTTTTTGGCTGAGTCTCATGCACTGTTTACGAGATCTGCAAGTATGAAAAAACGCAAATCTAACTTTAAAACTGGGTCTCACAGTACTATTCCCTGACTTTTGAGTAGAATTGTGATATGCCTTTGTGTTAGAACCCCTTTCCCTCTCCCTTATGTGTGTGCGTGTGTGTTTGTTTCTTCAAAAAAAGAATGGGTAATTGTCCCACATTACTTAAGAAAGTGTGTTGTGTACAGTATAACTTGTCACACCCTCCCTTAAAAGTTATCATCGCTTTTGACTGGAGTTATGTTATGTCTTTATGTTAAAACCCTTTTAGCTCTCCCTTATGTGTATGTGTGTGTGAGTTTGTTTCTTAAAAAAAAAAAAAAATTGCTATAATCTTTTAAGTTTTCAGTAATAAGTGATATCCAAACAGACCCTCAATTAAAAAATACTATATGACTTTCTGGCTTTTTCCTGGTGAATTCTTCTTTGATTGAAGGCACCAAAATCTTCCCCACCCCCCTTTTTAATTTCATTTTCACAAGACTTGAATCCAAACATTATTTATACATAATTTAGTACCAAATTAACTATCAACATGACATTATGAAAAGGAATGAAATAAATAAATTAAAACAGCCAACAATGTCAGCACTAATCAATTATCCATAATTATGTGCAGTCAACACCAACATCTTTAAATTATTGGATAAATCCAATAACTAACAACCTTACATACAAATTGCAAATAGATATTGAAATGCTGCCGATGATAATTGTATTAGAATATATTCTTCGACATAAATAAATCAGAATTCTATTTAATGAGCACAAGAATTACATCTTATATTCTAGTACATATATTTTTCTCTATTTCTTTTTCTTTTCCTTTTTTTTTTTTTGAAAAAACAAGATGTAAAGAGATCAAAAATGAGCCTGCACAAGAACAAGCAGATAATAGGCCAATCACATTGCGATAAGCAATAGAAACATTTTAGCATTTCCTATCCCTTTCAATAAAGCCAATAGATAGTCTTTTATGACTTATAATCAATTATATCCAGTCATCAGGGCCATCATCGCTTGCATAAGACTTCACAGGACTATGAACTTCTGCAAAATCTGCTTCCTGGTCTTTAATAACTACTTCCTCATCCTCCTCAGGTTTTGCTCCCTCCTGCAGACACATCAAAGTATATCATTATCATACATAAGGGTACCGAGTAGCATCAGGAGTTGCCGGCATGGCATAACCAAAGAACGATGACACTTTGCTATAAAAGCATTAACCATAACCAGAACTAGCAAATAAGTATGATCATTTCATATTTAAACTTCAGATATCTAAACAGTGCACTAGCACCGGGTCTGTCACAAAGAGCATTTGTATCTTAGCAGAAGATAGAAGAAAAGATTACCAAAATGCTTACATTAGTTTCAGTTTCCAATCCCTCCACCCCCTCCTCCCCTGTCAAGCCAACTGAGTCCTCTCTGTTAGAGTGCTCCTCAGCCTGAGAAGCTTGTTGTAGCCGCTCAATCACCAATTGAAAATGGGAATGATCTGCAACAGAAAAATTACACTGTTATCACGTTTCCAATCAACGAATTCAGGCTAATTTGCTTGGTGAAGTTTCTAATAAAAACCATAAATATCTCCCTCTTGAGTTTAAAATGAAAATTGATAAGCTGAGTTCTCTGCATGGTCATATATAAGACAGCATGAAATAACCAACTCCAATCATGCTAAGACTATTACAAAGTCTACAATTATCTGTTAGTAAAAATTAATGTGTGTGTGTGTGAGAGAGAGAGAGAGAGAGAGAGAATAAAAAGAAATGAAGGACTTCACCTTTAGAACGACTGGCCAAGGCTTCCGAAAGCCGAAATGGATATTGACGCTCTTCCTTCTTAAATTTCAACTTTACTTGATGACGTGTTCGGCCGGGAAAAAGTTGTTGTATCATAGAAAAATCTGTCCCAAACTGACGTACAGCCTATAGCATATATTAAAACAGAGATTACTTAAACTGTTATATAACTATCAAAATACTGGGGCTGGAATTTACTTAAATTGTCCCAAACAGAGTTGATAAAATTACATACACCTTACTGTCCCATCCCAACGACTCTCTGACATTACTCAAATTTTAAGCTTTTCAACTTGCGTTTGTTTTTTTCTTACAAAAAGTTCATCCTCAATGCAACATTGAAGGTGTTTACACTGCAGTACATGGCTACATGCAGAAAATTCCATGTGCAGCTGCTTCTACTTGGTATAAAAATTATTTAAACTGCCAAATGAAAGGTCAAAATGACAGATCAAGAGAACCAAAAAATCAATTTAACCAGTAAGACCCACTGAAGAAAGGACTAAAAGAAAATAAGATGCACTTAAATCATGAAAAGAGAGAGAGAGGAAGGAAATGTTGGTAATGTTATATGACATAATGAGGTTCCTGGCACCCAGTTAATTCTAATGTAAGTGCAATTATAGGGTTGGTTTGGGACTTCAACTAATAGTGAACACAAATATCAAAAGATATTCTTAAATGCAGCATTTAGAGGACGTGATTTTTACACCATAGCTGAAAGTATTTAAGGTTTCTTGGTAAACAGAATGCTCCTCAAGATTGCTAATCTATGGCTAAACAAGAAACAGTTCAAGGTAGCCTTCAGGGACATAATGCAATGTGGCTCCTGCTAATGCTGGCCTTGGGATTGCAACAATACTGTTCAGTGTATATAGGAATTATAGCAAAGCTTAGGAGTCAGCTTACAAGGACTAGTCAAGAATTATAGTAAAAGAGTGCCAAAAATTAATACAGATAAACAAATAATCTCAATCCCATTCCTTCCTCAACCAAGTTCTTTTTGATATTCTATGTTAATGAAGCCAAATTTGTACAGAGTAAGAAAAATTCATCCGCTATATCATGGTCAATAAATTCCTATCTCTCAAGTATCATTGATTTCTGGAAACCACAGTGCTGGCAATGGTCCAGTAAGCTAGCTCCATGAGAGCATGAGCTCAATAATGGAACTCATGGATGTGATAACAATCAGTTTTCAAGGGATGTGATCTATCGAGATGGAGTAACTTACCAGTCTCTCTCTCTCTCAAAAAAGAAAAAAGAAAGAAAGACTAAATATCACAGAGATAATAAAGAAGTCCTAAGAAACCTTATTCTAACGTCACCATAGAGGCATAAGCAATACAGAGCAATATGCAACAATGTAAAACACTTGCACATCTTTTCAGAAATTACCAAAACTGTCATCTCCCAACAAACCGACACATAACAATACTGAAGGCCCAGTGACAACTGCTTGCTTGACAAGTTCTATCCATTTGGCAACTTTCCAGAATTCACCAACACAAATGAATACTTGCTTGATAATGATGAAGCTGTTAATTTGGTAAATCTTCAAGATTCTCCATAAACTAAAGAGCCACTTAGAAGATCTCAAACCTAACTAATCCTAAACAATAACCTACGCCATGTTGAACATAACTCCATCCTCCTCCATTATGGCTTTTAATCACTGGAGAGCATGTGTTCAGAAATTTCACTAAAGTGATAACAATTTGGCCAATTCATTTGGATTTGTGAATGCTACTTGTTGCACCTACCCAACTAATTTATAAGCAAAAGTTCTGAACCAAATTAATTTCAGTTTGGCAGTCCCATTCATTGAAACAGACTAGTTATTCACTCACATTGACAAAAAACCTAAAACAGTGATATCTCATTATCACATATGATCAATGGTTATCAATGGAAAGTGGTATCAAGAAAATTAATGTGACGTTATATACCTCATAGAACAATTCTGTGTCTTGTTTTGACCATCTTGTTCTGGGTGTTTTGTCCATGTATGATTGGTAATTAATCAGACGGTCACTTATTGGAACCTCATAATTTGGTTCATCATCATCAGAACCTCTGCCTTGTTCTGAAGCAAAGGCCTCTTCTCCATTATAAGGGTCTTCCTCATGAAATGAATTAGAAGAACTGCACAGAAAAGAATTGTGACAAAAAATAAATCAATGGACAGCAAGTGACTCCAGGAATAGTAAAACATAATTATTACCAAATGCCACATTCAACTTTCAATGCCAACAAACATAATTTCTGATACAATGACTTTTTTTTTTGGTCAAAATAGATACTGTTAAGTCTAGCCCATGAGGAAAATATTTTGGACCTGGTTTTGACTTAATTACTTATTTAAGTTTTCTTGGTGTGGGAGAAAAATTTATTCCTTGTACAGGAATAATACTCTTGTCCACCAAGGAATATGTAAAGCCTTATATAGATAGCATTGGAAAGGTTTGGTGCTGAGGGGTAGCGTTTTGTTTTTTTTTTTTGGGGGGGGGGGGGGGGGGTGGGGGGTGTTGGTTGTGGAGAGAGTTAGAAGACAAAGCTTTGTTTATTTTGTCTAGCATGTTAGTGTGAAAGCACCTTTGAGTGTATTAGGGATTTAGGTCAGTTTATGTTTGCAAGAGTTTGAGAGTGTGGTGTAATCTTCATCATTGATAGTGGACTTTTTAGATGACAGTGACTGTGGATTTAGGCATAGAGTTTACCAAACCAAGTTAACTTCTGTGTCTTGTGTTGCTTCCCTTTTATTATTTTGTGTATTTTTCACAAATAAAATTGGCATTAAAGCTTCTGCTGTCACAACAGAAAAAGGCACATGACTACATCAAAAACTAGCCTCATTCCACCTGACCCCCACCATCCTGCCCCTAAAATGCAATTCTATGTTAAATTCAAGAAATTCTTTTATATGATAATTGTAGCTTCATGTGGGTTTAAACCAAAAAAAAAAAAAAATTAGCAATTGAGTTTTCAATCTCCAAGAATCTGAGAAAGCTTAAGACAGAATGTACATATGATAAAAAAGACAAAACACTTATACAAGTCCTTTAATGGTAGATAGACGGAAGGATGAAATCAATACCTTTTAAATTTTCACAGGAAAAACTACAAATTTTAGATTTGGAAACAATATCAAAGTTGAACCAAACTTAGGGACAAAAAGTACATTTCAGCCTACAGACATTATGTCATCTGATACTTGCAAACTTTGCAATTTGACTACTGATTGCAGTGCAAACAACCATTGCAGGCAACTTAAAGAAAATAGGTAGCTATCAACCTAAAGACCTCTTCTTTTTTTTTTTTTCTTTTTTTTTGATAAGTAACAAAACAATTTTATTAAAAAGAAAACATACCAAGTACACCAGGGGTGTACTCAGGGAAGCTATCAACCTAAAGACTTAAACCAAAAATAAATCCTATTTTAAAAATACAGGTACCTTAAATTTGTCAAGGGTGTTTTTAATGCTGCTGCCTCTTTGCTCTGCATCAGTGGGCAGGTGGGGAACAGCAAAAGAAAATTAGCAATTTTGAATCTAGCATAGAAGCATAGACAGAGTAAATAGAGAAAAGGAAATGTTACAAATGAAAAAAAAAGTATTTCAAACAACATTGCTGCAAGTATTAGAGTTCTATGTACCGCTAATCGCTCTTTATGCTCTGCAAGCAGAATAAGATCCTTTATAGGCAACCTTTGAGGGTCAATCTCATCCTCCGGGGTTTCAAGCAAAGCTTTGTCCACTAAGAAAGAAAAATAGAGTAATTCAATAGTTCTGTTAATACATCCTACCTTGATCATGAAAATAAGTACATGCAAAAGCATTTTTTGTCTCGCAATCTAAGAGGCTCAGGAATTTCATTTACCACATCTTCTGTTTCGACGAGTGGAATGAGAAAATTTTTTGGGAGGTTTCTCAGTTGACTGATCTGCTGCTTCATTGGCCTTCTTACGCTTTCGTACAGGTTTTCCATTTTCAGCCTCAGGTTTCTTTGACTTTCTTGGAGCTCTTTTCTTCTGGGATTTACTTTCCACTTTATGTTCATCATTGTTGTTTTCATCTTCATCTTCATCTATACTAGAATTAGTGGGAGGTTCAGCAGAAAAATCATCATTAGCCCCATCATCCTGCTCATCAATAAGCTGAAAAGCTACTCGCTTTCTCAGCTTCCTTGATGATTTGCCACCATCGTTCTCTTCACCAGCTGTAGCAGATTGTTTCTGTTTCTGAGGAAGATTTGATGCTGCCCCCTTTCCAATCTTAGCATTCTAGAACAGAAACAGGCTAAAAACAAATTAACATGATTGAGCAAAAGATTCTATCATCTGACAAAGAATAATTCATGGCAAACTGTTATACTGGAAATTACCACTTCTACATGAATTTCAGGAACATCCTCAGAATGCAGAATATCCCCCAAAATAGGGCCATCTGAGTGAGAAGTTTCTGCAAGGTTTCTCAATTTTTCATTCATCATAATGACAGAGGCTGGATCTGAGGGAATAAATTCACCGAACCTCATGGAGTCATCCTGTACACAGTCAGCTGAGAAGGCAGGAACTGAAGCCATGTACCCAGTTTCAGAAGTAACCAACTGAGGACCTTGCAAATGCAAAACAGACTCAGATTGTGGGTGAGAGATGGCAGTGCTATGTTTTTCTTTTCCAGTTTTCATCTTGGGCTTGGGTCGAAACTTGCCAGTTTGCCGTCCTAAAAATGAAATGAATAAAAAACATAGAATACAAAATAGAGTAAGAACGAATAAAGCGTGCAACTGATTTTATACATACCAGATGCAATGTTGGCCTCAGACATAAAATCTAGGGTTTCCATGCCAGAAAAGGTTCCAGCTTCCCGAAACTAATCACAATTTGACTAATTAATCACAATATTAAAAAATAAATTTAACAAAATAAAACAAACACGGTACTTCTTGCAAAGTTACAAATTTTCACCTCTGTTTCCAACCTTCCATTTTCAATCTGAAAATCTCCATACTGGTTAGAAAAAGCATCTTCCCCGCAGGTTACTGGGTCTGGGGCCATATGAGGATCAGAGCAAGTATGAGGCTCTGCAGCATCACAAACCTTGAGTGCTGAAGAGTCAACAGAACTACAAGCAGGAATACCAAAATTTTCCTCCATGTCCTTATTATTGGAAGCAAGAAGAGTAGATGTTTCTGCATGAAAAAGAGAACCTTCCCCTTCATTATCACCAAAAGGCTCTAATTCAAACCCCATGCAATCTACCTATAGCCAAAATTATTATTTTTTTATTAGTGAAACTTAGAATCATATATAAGCACTATGCAGAAACCAGGCTTGGGAATTTCAAGTCTCTACCTCTGATGACAACATTCCGATGCTAGAATGCCAAACACTGTTGCTATCACACATTGCAACCTCTGACTGCAGTGCATCTCTACTGCCAGCATCCTCTCCCGTCACAAGTTGGGATGAAGACTTGATTGATTCCGAGCTTCTCTTGTCAGGAAATGAACATTCATTGTCTTTTGATGGCTCCCTAGTGCCCACAATCTGTAAGGTAACCGCAGATAGACCATCCTCATTTGTCAATTTATTTTCTGCAACAGGCTGAGCATATTGTTCTGTTTCTAAGCTTGTGGAACTTAGCGTAACAGGTTTCTCCTCTGTAGCATTTGAAGGAGCTGATGGGAATGAAGTAGAGGTTTCATTTCTGGGGCAGATTTCAGCCTTGGGTTTAAACTTGCCACCACCCCTAGCTACAGCAAGAGTAAAGAGAAACTTCTTAAACCACTTATACTGGAATAGAATTTCATATACAAGTTCAACAACAGTTCGTAAGCGTAACTTACATTTATTTGTGACATGACCATGAAGATTATCTTCAAATGGGTCCAAATCCAATCCCAAGGAATCAACCTAAAACCAAGAGGATATTCTGAATTAATGGATCATCTAGATGCCATATACCAATAAAAGGAAAGATAAATGTCTTACCTCTTCGGCCAACTTCTTGTTGTTAGGATGTAATTTGCCATTTCCATCCAAAATGGCAGCCTCTGAATGCAGATCATCAGAAATTGAACACTCATTGCTTGGCACCTTAGTCCCAACAATCTCAGGGGTAGAGAAGGATAAGGTAAATGGATCCTTCAGTCCATCATCTGCAATATCAAAAGCCTGAACAGATGTTTTCATATCTGAGCCAGCAGAGGTAAGTGTAACAGGCTCAGGAGATATGTCAGCAGAAGGGTCTACATCCAACCCCACAAAGTCTGCCTAAAACCAAAAGTTTTGTAGTAGTAAAGCTTACAATTCAACTAGCAGCAATGGCAAATACAATTTAAAAGAAAAATATATCTTTACCTCAGTTTCCGATTGCCTAAAGCTAAAGTGCCAGTCACCATTGATATCAGTCACCGCAACCCCCTTAGGTAGCGCATCAATGGAGACCACATCCTCACTGGTTGCAACAACTTGTGACGAAGGGTTCACTAATATCAATTTTGTGGTATCATCTAAGTTTGGAACTCCTGAAAATGAACCCTCATTGTTCTTTGTGAAATTTTCTGCTGAATTAGCTATAGATGAACCAAATTCATTATTCAATTTATTATCCACATCAGCAGGTCGAATGGATTCCAATGTGCCCACATCGGTAATGGGTAGTATAGCAGTGTCTTCCTTTGTATTGCTACTGATTGTTGGATGAACCACGGCAGTTGTTTCTTTTCTGGGCCGTGGTTTAGCTTTTGGTCGAAACTTAGCACCAGCCTGAGCTGCTCAAAATTCAAGAACTTCATATTAAACCACCAATTCTTGATTCAAATACAGAGATGAAACACAACAACTTTGGGTAGTTTCAAAATAATCACTTACCACGGTTGGCGGCTGGTTCACCAAGAATATCGTCAAAAGAATCCATATCAGAACCCTTTGTGTTTGTCTGACACCAGTAGAAATGTTTACATATTGATCTGAAGAATTGTTCTGTTCAAAACAGTTAGAAGCTTACAATGAAACAGTGGTCTTCTGGTGTATTTGATAAAGCTATGCAGATGGTGAACAATTAACACAAAAATTAAGTTCGATATGTAGTTGCAAAAGCATTATAAAACCCTTAAAACTGAATCAGATAGTAAAGTGAATTCTTTTTATCCTTTTTTTTTTTGTTGCAAACACTTTGAGGGGAGGAAAATGAAGAATATGCTATAACTTCTCAAACTCCAACAAAAAAAATAGATTACCAATATTAAACCCTGAAGCATAATATAATTGATCTTTCATCATATATGTTCAATTTATTTTGTTGAAAGAAAAAAAAAATCACTCATAATTTAAAAGTAGGTTAATTGCACTTTACCCACTTGTGGTTTAGCCCGTTTTAAAGTTGCTTACCCTTGGATTAAAAAGTGTCACTTTACCCATCTGAGATCACCTCTGTTAGACTTCCATAACCCATCTTGCCCATTTCCATTAGAAAAAAACCCTTTTAGGGTATGAAACATAATAGAAAAACAAATCTAGCCACTCCACAGATTCTTTCCCTCAGTATCTTATAAATCCCATCCCATGACCCAAGTTTTTGGAATTCCAGGTATGCAAGTGAAATTAAAGAAGTTTGATGCACATAATAGACCATCGCAATATTAAGAAATTAAAAAGAAACTTATTCTCATCATTCAGTTCAAATCACCTGACTAAACTATTATTTAGGCAATGTAACTTAAAATGTAAGTAGGTACCCAAGGATTGACAGACAAAATTTCAAATAAATAAATAAGGACAAGAAGAAAAGGGGAAACTGCTGCGTATGCATGACCCAAAGAAAAAAAAAGTATAATGCACACAGAAGACTATTCTCTAATGGTTTTTTGACGGTTCATCATAAGAATTGCTGCACACAGAAGACTATTCACTTGTTATCTCCATTCCTAGTTGATGAGACCACACAATTGCAAAGCAATTTTGCAGACACAATTAATTGAAAGCAAACTGAAATTGCCTTAAAGACATCTCCAAAGCTCGATCTTTCTATATACAGCAAAGTGCAGATGAATATACAAGGAACTCTAAATAATAATTCTCCTCTATAATAAGGAAAAGAAACCATTTCACTTTAAGTTAGACTACAAAATCTTGTTGTAATGCTCTTAACTGAAGGCTGAAGCTAATTAGAGGCTGCCACTAGGAGGGATACTAATCAACCTTTGGTCTTAAAACAGGATTTCCATCCATACTTAGCTCAATCTCCCATTAACCACTGTTAAGTTTGAATGAGCTCTTCCCACATACATGACAGTTGGCAGTAATTTTCAAATTGAGCTATCAACTCCATTCAAATCTCCAATGTTACTTTGTAAACAGCCTTTTTGATATTAGAAAAACACCTAGGTGAAGTTTTGATTACCCATATTTATTGTTACAGGAGTTGCATTCTTTTGAGTATCACAACATGTATTTTCTCCAAACTGACTTAACAGTTAACACTGTCCTTATCATTATTTGACCAGAAACTCCTCGTCAAGCCACAAAGAGGACAGGGTGATACTGATTTTAATCCAGTGTTGTCAGGCATGGGGCTTTCAACAATTCCATGGTTTGATTGTGAGGCACTGCCCTTCACACTATCATGACCATTTTCTATGCCTTCTTCTCTAATTTCCACTCTAGAATCCCTTGGAAGCTGCACTACTAATGCTTCCGGACAGTTCTCCTTTACAGTTTCAAACCCTAGAGCATGATCTTACCTATGAGATACGAGATCGGTATAGAAAGTATATCTTTAGCTCACAATCAGTAAAAGGAGCTGAATCTTGCCTTAATGGAAGAGATTTGGGCCATGAGATTGGATTTCTAAGATAGTTGGAGAAAGAATCTGTGGACAGTGGCTTAGATCTGTTTTCTATTATGTTTCATAACCTAAAAGTGTTTTTCTAACGCGAAGGGGCTAGGTGGGTTAGGTAAGTCTAATGGAAGTGATCTCAGGTGGTTAAAGTCACTTTACTTTAAAACGAGCCAAACCATAGGAATGTAAAGTGCAATTCACCCTTTAAAATTTTTCCATGAAATAGAAAGAGCATGGTTAAATGTCTCTTTAAACATGGTTCTGGTATACATAATTTGCAACACAATTTATTGTAGACCAAATAGTTATATTACATTTCTAATTCTCAAAATCACCAATGCTTCTTTGCGTCATGAAGCTTGCATCAAAAGTAAATATATATATATATATATATAAATAAAAAATAAATAAATAAATAAATAAACCTATCCCTTTTTTCAATAGTTTGATGCACTAGTAAAACTAGAACCTTCGCTCAACTGAACTTACAAATGCATTATTTGGCTTACTTAAAGCAAATTCATCATTTAAACATCTAGTGCCGACATCTAATGACTACCAAGTCCAACATTTGATTCAATTTCTCTCACTAAGCAGATTAGTTACAATGAAAATTAGCATAAACATGAGAGTTCTAGACAATGACACATGTTCTTAGATTAAATGCTTTGCACCCCCAACAAACACATTTCACAACTTGAGACCATTCCAAAACTTTTAGCATTACAGTGACAAACCCTTTGGGGAATTTTATCAAACCCCTGGTGGGCATTGCTTTCATTTCTCAAAAAGCACATGAAACTCAGGAACCACAATTTAACTACTAGTCCTCTTTAATTTTTTTTTTTTTTTTTTTTTCTTGGACAAGAAAACTCAGAACTAATGACAACCGTTCATTTATTCATGATCATGATTCACAAAATCTCAAAGAAAATTAAGAAAATTTATCAGATACCCAGATGTGAAATAGAGAAAGTAGCGATGGAAATACCTCTGAAACCGTCGTGTACTGCTAGGGTTTAAGCCTGTGAACTTGGGGCTGCGATTCTAGGGTTTGAGACAGAGACAGAGACAAAGAGGGAGCGAGAGAGGGAGAGACGCGTGCTGAGGACAGAGAACGTGACGTGTCCAGATATGAGCATAAAGAAAATAACATGCTCTCATTTAAGGCACTGTAGGTGTTTTGGTCTGATGGTGTTTGGTTTGGCAACATAGGTGCCTCCTTTCTATTCTTAGATCTCTTGTTCGAAGCCCCCATAGTTCATGAAAGAGACCTAAAATCTTTCTTATATAGGTCTCTCTCATGAGGTGCCACTTTTTATTTTTAGGATAAAATAATCATTTCAATACATTTTAAAACTAACCAATTTGGTCTCTAATTAAACAATTAGTCCAAGACATTTTAAAACTGACAAACTCGATTCCTAATTACCATTACAGATAAAAGAAAAAATGAATAACAGTTTAGGGATCAAGTTTTTTAGGATAAAATAATCATTTCAATACATTTTAAAACTGACCAATTTGGTCTCTAATTAAACAGTTAGTCCAAGACATTTTAAAACTGACCAACTTGGTTCCTAATCACCATTAGAGATAAAAGAAAAAATGAATAACAGTTTAGGGATCAAGTTAGGTTTAGGAATCGAGTTTGTCAGTTTTGAAATATTTTGGACCTGGTTAATATTAGCCTAATCCTTAAGGGGATGTTAATGGTCTTTTATCATACCTGGTTGGCATTAATTCAAACCTCCAAGATGTTAAATGTAATTTTAGGACTAATATCAGTCAGGTTTAAGACATTTCAAAATTGACCAACAAGTCTCTAATCACTATTAGAAATGAAAAAAATAGTAACAATTTTACGAACTAAGTTGTTTAAAGCCCCATAGTTCATGAAAGAGGCCTAAAATCTTTCTTATATAGGGCTCTCTCATGAGGTGCCACTTTTTATTTTTAGGATAAAATAATCATTTCAATGCATTTTAAAACTGACCAATTTGGTTTCTAATTAAATAGTTAGTCTAAGACATTTAAAACTAACCAACTTGGTCCCTAATCACCATTAGAGATCAAAGAAAAAATGAATAACAATTTAGAGATCAAGTTGGGTTTAGGGACCGAGTTTGTTAGTTTTGAAATGTTTTGGACCTGGTTAATATTAGCCTAATCCTTAAGGGGATGTTAATGGTCTTTTATCATACCTGGTTGGCATTAATTCAAACCTCCAAGATATTAAATGTAATTTTAGGACTAATATCAGTTAGGTTTAAGACATTTCAAAATTGACCAACAAGTCTCTAATCACTATTAGAAATGAAAAAAATAGTAACAATTTTATGAACTAAGTTGTTTGAAGCCCCATAGTTCATGAAAGAGACCTAAAATCTTTCTTATATAGGGCTCTCTCATGAGGTGCCACTTTTTATTTTTAGGATAAAATAATCATTTCAATGCATTTTAAAACTGACCAATTTGGTTTCTAATTAAATAGTTAGTCCAAGACATTTAAAACTGACCAACTGGGTCCCTAATCACCATTAGAGATCAAAGAAAAAATGAATAACAATTTAGGGATCAAGTTGGGTTTAGGGACTGAGTTTGTTAGTTTTGAAATGTTTTGGACATGGTTGATATTAGTCTAATCCTTAAGGGGATGTTAATGGTCTTTTATCATACCTAGTTGGCATTAATCCAAACCTCCATGATGTTAACTGTATTTTTATGGCTAATATTAGTCAGGTTCAAAACATTTTAAAACTGACCAACAAAGTCCTTAATCACTATTAAAGATGGAAAAAAATGAGTAACAATTTATGAATTAAGTCGGGTTTAGGGTTTAAATTGGTTAGTTTTGAACCTGGCTGGTATTAGCCAAAATCTCAAGAAATATTAAGTATATTTTACCTTTTTTTTTTTCTTTTCTTTTTGTTGGTTGGGTCTTGTTTTCACAGTACAAGTGAACTGACAATTATATTTGCTGGGCCAACACTACCCGTAGCTAGAATGGGCCTAAGCAAAAACCTAAGTACCATTATTTCAGATTATAATTATGGACTAGCAGATATTAGATGGCCCGTCTTTTGTAATTTGGCTTATGTTTGAAATCTGGAAAGAACTGAAAATTGGGCCATGCAAAAACAAGGGTACAAAGAAATGGAGTAATAGATAAGTGTGGCTTACGTTCTTAACCATTGATTTAAAAGACCACACAGCGAACTTAATTTGTGCCATCTTAATCAAAAGAGAAAAAAGATTGAAAAGAAATTTATTTCAATACGAATATACTATTCCTTTAAGGCTTTAACCAATTTAGTTCTTTAAATCTTAATACAAAATCATTCAAATAATGGTTTTTTTATTTATTTGTTATTAGGACAAGTGAAATGTTATAGATTTATCCTTTATTATTATTATTACTATTATTTTACTAAATTAATGGACTTTTATTTTGAAGAGAATTTCAACCTATGACATTCGCTCTTGATGATAATTCTTTATCATTAGACCAAGACACCAATTGACTTTTGGTGTAGGTGAGAATTGAACCCCAAATATCTTATTCAACAATTAGAAACTTTATCAATTGAGCTAACTAGAATACACCTAAATTAATGGACTTTGTCTCAGGGTTCCAACCCAAATTCTCTCCTGTGAATAGAGAGCTGGAAGTGCCAAAGATTCATAGAGGCTTTTGACTGATCTATCATAATTTTTGTCTCGCTAGACTTTGGCAAAGATAATTTGCACGTTTTGTCTTACTGATCACTCTATCTATGACCGTAAAGATAGAAAGAATATTTTTCCAGCCAGTTTGGGAGAGGATTGTGACTTTTTTATAACGTGAGAAATTCAACTGTTTGAAAAAAAAACACGAGGGATGCTACTCAAAAGCCGCCTACAAAAGATACGAACCCTTCTCTTTTCTTCACAAATTGACAATAAAATAACACACTTTTTTTTTTTTCTTATTATTTTTCCAAAATATTGTAAGACACTCCCAAAAATTTGGCCCACCAAAGGGGACCTTAACCTTATAGTACCTTACAATACATCTCTGCTAAATGGCCTTATCAATTGAACAAAAAAACATAAGTTTGGTAATTGTTACCCATCAATAATGATTCAATGGTTATACTTTCTTTTTGATATGGGAGAGAGAGAGAGAGAGAGAGCTCAGAACCAATTTGAAACCACAAAAAAGAAACACCAAGCAACAAAATATCTTACTAGAAGTTGAGGCACTCTAAATACTGACATGGACTAGACAGTCTAGATAGGCCGTAAATCATGTGCCAAATTCAAACAATTTCACTTTTGTATCTTTGCATGCAATCGTGGCTGCAAAATATTTGATGTACTGCCCCAAGTGCCAACAACCCACTATATATCATGCTCTCCTTTTGCTTTCTATTTTTTTTTTTTGCGCCCACCTCTGTTGCTTTTATTTCTTAGCAAAGAAGGTTTAAGGTACAATTGGAGAAACGATAAAAACATTGAATACATTGTATAACTCCACAAAACACAGCTTCTGCATATGTTCGACAATGATGGCAATGCAAGAATTGCGGTTCCATGATTAATGACCTTTAGTACTTGTGCCAAATTAACATTAAGGCTCTGTTTGGACATCGTTTATTTGCTGAAAACTGAAAATTTATTATTTAAAACACTGTAACAAAATAATTTTTAAATATAAATAGTGCTGTGTGGGACTTAGCAAAATATATAATTTGTGTTTCACAGTTGCCGTGAGACCCACCTTTCAGACGCCAAACACAGAATGCCAGCCAAAACGTGCCATCCAACGTGCCATCCAAACTCATCCTAACTTTCTTTGCTTAAACTTTGATGCTGTGGGTTCACGTACAAAGTTTACTGCTTGTGGCTGCTAAGGCTTAAAGTGATTGATAAAAAAATACAAGTATAATAAGGCTAATTAGGAATGAAATTCAATCTGGTGTGATTGGTCTCCTAATGGTCATGAGGGTCGGTGGATTTAAGGTTTTCTAGCTTAGGATTCAACATCAGTAATAAAAAGGAATTGTGGTGGACAATCCCATATGATCTCCACTTGTCTTGTCAAATGAGACGCGGAAAAATAGTATTAGAGTATGTGTGTTAATCTCTAATGGCCCTTGCTCTCCTGTTTTATCCACTCTCATTTTGGATCGTAGAAACTACAAAACATGCGCAAAAGTGAATCATTTTGCGAACTTTTTGACAATCAATAGAAGAGCACAAATAATCTAGATTATAAATATTCACAATATTCGTCTTTTTTGTATCAACAAAATTTTCGGAACATGTGCTTAAACAAACTATGTATCTTATAAGATCGTAAATATAAATAACTTTGAAGTTTGAACTGTTTTCAATTTAAATACTTCACTTTTAACTCTGTACCTTAAAGAGCATGAGGAGCAGAAGACTCAACTTTTAGTGATTTCTATGTTTTTTTTTTTTTTTTTTTTTTAATGGGAAGTGATTTCTATATTAATCTAACAGTCTTTACTCTTTTGTTTCTCCCACTTTCATTTTGGGCTAAAGAAACTACTAAACATGCGATAAATGAGAATCATTGTGCAGACTTTCGGGCAAACTAAAGAAGACCATAGCATGATTCAATTCATGAATACCAACAATATCCGTCTTTTTTGTATCAAGTTTATGTTTAGGATCTTCGTGACATGTGCTTAAACCAACTATGTATCTTAAAGATATCGAATAAGTAGCTTTAAATTACTTTTATATTAATAAATTCTCTCTTTTTAATTGAAATGAAAAAAAGAAAAGAAAAGAAATGTCAAGACCCAATTGAATGATACATTGTATCTTTGCTTACCTTGGTCAAACCTGTTCTAATTGGACATAAGAAGATGTTTGTGGCAATCTTAAACAAAATCAAGAGGCATTTATCTTGTGTGTTTAATTTATGATATTTATCTTGACGTCATGTTGTAGATGTAGTCAAAATGTATAAATCCAAAACCTTTAGTTTCGTAGTATTTCGAGCCTCAATGATCACCCAATATAAAATTTTCAAGCTTTTGTTGAACATTATCTATTTTTTAATTGATGATGCTAAACATCTTGACTTTTATGTATTAAACCTGTTCAACATATATAAATTATAACAAAACAAACATGTAAAAGGAAAACTCATAATTATTAGCATCCACCATCATATTTAGGCTTTAAAAAAAACCCTAAACTTGTGAACATATGCCATTGAATTCTAAGCCATTTTTCAATTTTCTACATGACAACCCCCACTATCTCTTGTATAGCAAAGAGGGTATTCAAAACTCTAGAAAAAGAAATACATTCTATGTAACACGTGCTTCCACTTTGCTAAAACCATAGTGCAAAGTTTCAAAAAATTTTAAACCAGGTAAAACGCCACAACTTGTATCACAGTTGTTTGTGTGACAAATTATAAATGATGGAAAAAAAAATAACAAGTTCATGTAAAAGCGATAACAAGTTAAGTTTGACATATAAAAAAATTGTGGCAAAATTTACCTGTCAAGGGACATTGGATCCTACGCTTATGGGGCACCACTAGCTTTTACAAGATCTAGACAGGTAATCCTGCTCTGAAAGGAATCTTAATGTCCACAAGTTAAAAGACAAAGAAACCCATTGCAATAATGTATGGGTTTGTACAAAAGAGATGGTTAATTTGGAGAATGTGTAGCCCAAATGATATCTAAATAGGGCACACCAACATCCCAGAGAGTTTTCCATGTACAGAATAAATAGGGCACACCTCTATCCCAAGGCATACCCTTTTTCCAAAGTGACTCGTGTCAGAACATCAACAGTTGAACTAATGTAAGCAAAAGTATCAAACTACAAAAAGATCCATCTGGTACTGGCGGGCGGTGAAAATTATGCAAACATTTCAAAAAGCCAATTTATAAAAGGTTTTACTAACGTGTACTCGTAGAACACATATTAATTTTTATTTTTGAAAAAAATATTTTTAAAAATTGAAAAAGTAATGACAGTTTTTTCAATTCTCAAAAAATTATTTTTAAAAATAGAAAGTTGAATGTATACCCTAAAAGCACATATTAACTGGACTCATCTATAAATGCAGTTATTTCTTTATGTTTACCCTTTTTCTTTTACAAATATAAAAGGAATTGCATATTTTACTGCATATTATTAAGGCGAAAAGCACATTTTAGTCCCTACATTTTTAGGCGATTTCCATTTTAGTCCCTAAATTTTATTTTTACCGCTTTTAGTCCCTATCCTGAAAAACGCTTCCGTTTTAGTCCTTTCCGTTAGTGTCCTAACAGCGAAGTCTTACGTGGCAAACGGAACGATTAAAATAATAATAAAATTTTTTATTTTGACATTAAAAAATGCCACGCCAACATTTAAATTAAAAAATTAATTTATTAATTTTAACTAAATAAAAAAAATTAAAAACAGAATTAAAAACAAAAAATTACATGAATTAAGATCTAAGAGGGTCATGAACAAGAACAACAAAACCACAAATTCAAATCCAAGATCACAATTTCAGATCTAAGAATACAAACTCAAATCTAAAAACACATACTTAGAAATTAAAATCCAAAAACTAAAATCTCAAAATCACCATTTTTTCAAACCCACCAAAATCATCAATCCAAACCAAAAAAAAAAAAATCTCAAACTCAGAAAAACCCATCTCAAGCAAGCAAACCCAGCAAACCCACCTCAAACTTGTGCTCGAAGTGGTCAAGGCAGTACCCATATCTCTTTCTGTGAAGATCTATATAATCTCCTTGAGGCTAAAACAACAACCACAAAATTAATAAAACCAGTACACACAAAATCATCTATGAAATTAACAAAAGGAAACTGTGAAGAGAAAGAGAAGGTAGAGAAAAGTGAACCATGGGGCAAGATGAGGGAAGAGACGGCTGGGTTTAGATTGGCGACGATGGCGGAGTGCTTAGATCGGTTCGAGGGAGAGATTTTTGGGAGCTGATGAGTCGGGATGGGTTTGGGAGGGGAAGGGAGGCGAAGAGACGGGATAGGTTTGGGAGGGAAAGGGAGGTGAAGAGTCGACTGGGTTTGGGAGGCAAAGGGTCTTGTGGCGTGCTCAGATCGGCGGCGAGATGCGGGAAGAGATGGCTGGGTTCAGATCAGCGGCGGTGGCGGAATGCTTAGATCGGTTCGAGGGAGAGATTTTTGGGAGTTGATGAGTCGGGATGGGTTTGGGAGGGGAAGGGAGGCGAAGAGACGGGATGGGTTTGGGAGGGAAAGGGAGGTGAAGAGTCGACTGGGTTTGGGAGTTGTGGCGTGCTCAGATCGGCGGCGTGCTCACATCGATATTTACAGTGGGAGGGAGGAGAATCGGCATGCGACAGTGGGAAGAGATTTTTGGGAGCTGAAATAAGATCGACCAAGACTCATGTTTGAGGTGGTTTGCTGGGTTTGCTTGCATGAGATGGTTTTTCTGAGTTTGAGATTTTTTTGTTTGGATTGGTGCCATTATATTTTTGGATTGATCTGGTATTTTGGGGTTTTAAGGATTTGATGATTTGGCTGGGTTTGAGAAAATGATGGTTTTGAGATTTTAGTTTTTGGATTTTAATTTCTGAGTTTGTGTTCTTAGATTTAGATTTGTGTTCTTGATGTTCTTGTGTTCTTGATGTTCTTATTCAAGACACATTTAGATCTCAATTTATGTGATTTTTAGTTTTTAATTTTGTTTATAATTTTTTTTATTTAGTTAAAATTAATAAATTAATTTTTTAATTTAAATGCTGACGTGGTATTTTTTAATGTCAAAATAAAAAATTTTATTATTATTTTAATCGTTCCGTTTGCCACGTAAGACTTTGCTGTTAAGACACTAACGGAAAGGACTAAAACGGAAGCGTTTTTCAGGATAGGGACTAAAAGCGGTAAAAATAAAATTTAGGGACTAAAATGGAAATCGCCTAAAAATGTAGGGACTAAAATGTGCTTTTCGCCTATTATTAATTTCTTTTAAATAGATCTTCAATGACACACATTTACCTACTTTGACATGACTTTGTATTTTTAATTTTTTTTAATGCAATTTTTGTTAATATGTGATTGGATTGTATATCACACACATCAATATGTCTCTTTTTTTTTTCTTTGTCTTTTTTAAGTGATTAAAATAGACTTTTATATTTTAATAGGTTATACTGTATTGAAAATCAACAAAGATAAATAAACAAATACATCATCAACTAACTTATGTATGATTTTAAAAAAGATGACGATAAAAATAAAAAGTTAATTAATGCTTTAAAGTATATATTAACCAGACCTGATAAAATAGTTTCTCTAGTGCCAAGAAGGTTCACTTAAAATCAAAATTTTTATATTACATAATCAAAATAGAAAATTATATTGAGATATTATAGTAAAGAAAAAACTATATTGAGATATTGAAAAAAAGAATATAAAATCAACAACATGAGATTTAAAAATATTTCTTTATAGGAAAGCTAAATATTATGATTATACTAATACAATATAAAGAGATTTTACCATTCAAATTTGTGAAGTTACTGAATTTTTTATGGAATTAAGCAAAAAGTTTTTTTTTTTTAAAGTGTCTATATATAAATATGTTGATAAATTTCAAAACATAAAAATAGATATTTCCACATTCTACTATTTAAAAGTTTTTTAAAACTTAAATCTGGGGTTTCAGCCTAAAACTTAAGGTACGTTTGGTACGCTGTAATAACTCTTGTAATGGAATATCTATTCATGTGTAATATCAATTCGGTCATTTGGTTGCATCTTTATTACATGGATTAATTATTACATTGGAATAACTATTCTTTAAATTGAAGAATAGCTATTCCTCTTTAAAATTGATGTAATAGCTATTCTTTAGTGTATATAATAGGTTTTAAAATTAATATATTTCAAAAAATGTAAAGTTTCCTTATACATCTTCTTTTACAAGTTTTTTATATGTAACAACCAAACTTATGAATAGTAATAATTATTCTATTACAATGTCTTTTATTCCCAGTAATAAATTTTATTATTCCTAATGTAATATACATTCAATATACCAAACGTACCCTTAGAGATCTTATAATAAATTGTAAAGGTTAATCAATATCTGTAATTTAAAAACAAGTAATTCTCATTACTTTCAAATTTTCAAATTTTTAATATAAATAATCATATTTTTTTGGGGTTTGGATTTTACCTCATTTATGGTGGGCTAAAATCCAAACTCCTCTCACATTTATGGTGGAGTCCACTCATTAAATTTATGGTAAGGTACACCAGGGAGGACTATTTTTTTTTTTTCAAAAGAAACTAAGGAGCACTATTTATCTATATTCCAGAAGTATCTAAGAATTTTCCGGTCAAATACACAAGTATAGTGGCACTTAGAAAATATAAAACTAAAGAAAATAATTACATAAATCAAACAAGATCAATAAATTTAATATAAACTATCGCCAACTGGCATTAAAATCACATGTTTATAAGAAAGCTAGATATTTTATTAAAATATTTTTAAGAGAATATAAAATTATATATATATATATATATATATCAAGGCATGGGAATAGATCTAAATTTCCATTAGAAGTTTTTTAAAACTTCAATTTGGGTTTTGGAACTGAAATTTAGAGATCTTATAATAAAATCTAAAGGTTAATCATTATCTATCATTTTATTTTTTAAATAAATCATTCTCATAGCTTTGAAAAATGTCAACTTTTAATATAAAATAATAATATTTTTTAAGAAATTTGGCTTAGCTCTTGTTTAACTCCTCACATCATATCATATATTATGTAATAAAATTTGGGTCTTAAAAGCCATGATATCGCTAAGTGATTATTTTGTTTATGCGATTGATAAGTGACTACACTTTAATTAATTATTTGCCTAGCTTATCTTAAATGAACCTCTATAATAAAATATCAAGTTATTTATTAATTGTTTGGATATTTTATTTAAGTAAAACTCTATGATCTAACTTTCGAGAAATTTAAAATTATACTCCAACTAAAATTCTACTACCAAAAATCTAAAGAAATTTGAGATAAATTGTAATACTTATTTTTAATTATTTTGATAATTTATTATAATTTCATGTTCCAACATAGTGAAACTTGCACATTACATGTTGTGTTTGTACCAAATGACTCTATACATGTATATATTACATAATTTAATATATTATTAATTATTAAAATAATATATTAAGATAATTTGATAATATTAATAAAATAGTTTCCTTCTTTTACATGCAATTTTTAGTTAATTACTAGTTTACTATACTAGTTATCTTCTATTTTGAGATGTAAGACAAATAACATGTAATGAATCTAGAGGTTAATTGAGTTCTCAAACGTTGACTAAGAGTGTTGTAACTCAATGTCATAGTTCATTCATTCTTATTAGGAAAATAATGATTCAAATCGTTCGTCTTTTATTATACGAACTATCAAATTATTAAAGCTTATATATGTGAAAAAAATGCACTAACCTCTTCTAAGGTTTTCTGAGACTGAGATAAATGAAAAAAGCAATGACAAACAAGAATTGTCAAGCTGAAAAACTATATGTGGTAAAGAAATCATCGGGCTAAAGTTCATGCATTCTGCAACAAATTCTTGGCACGTTAGCTACCCTACATCATTTCTATCACCTATAGAGATGTGGTTGGTATTTTTGGAGCCATGTTTTCAATACCAGAATATACAGTGCCTATAATTAGAAGAAGAAGGAATATTATTCAAACTATTGCCACAATTTTAGTTCTGCTACACAAAGGTACAGGATGATTATTATGTTGAAATCAAACACAACACTTCTGTAATTTCAAAATCTGGTTAGTTTCTTTGGTCTTTGATTCTCATATTTTCTGAATATTTTATTTTTTTGTTTTTTTATTTTTTGTTTCTCCATTGAGAGGGAGAGAGAGAGAGAGTAGGTGAACTCTAATTGTTACTTTATTTGAAGTGGACGGTGTGAATTTTGTGTCAAATATGCCTGAAAGGTGGCACAATCTTAACCTATAGATCTCTTATCTTGAAAAGTGTCCTTTTTTCTAGTTAAAAATAGGCAAAATTTTAGAGGATTCGAAACCAAAATAGAATTTAATAATACAGAGCCATTTTATAGAGGGATTCAGAGACACTTTCAACATAAAGACACAATTTTTATTAACTTTTCTATGTTTCTCAATGTAGGTGAAATCCCTTCAAATCCTCTTCAATGAGTTATTAAGAGTTAAGACACCTGTTAAAAAATGCTTTTTTTCGTAAATAAATTTTTATTATGTGTATAATCAACCATGTTAATTATCAAAAAAAAAAATGTTAGGGACATTTTTTTTTTTTAATTTATTAAGGTAGTAAGGTCTTTTTATTTTATTTTTTTATTATAAATTATTAAGATAGTAAATTGTGATGGTAGCAACATCATTTTAACATGGACACACAATTAACACTATGGTTGCATTTGGCATTGGCTTAAAAAGCCAGTTTTTTTTATTATTTAACTTATTTTTGTTACTATTTATGGGTTATATTGTACTTATTTATTGATACTATTTATAAGTCTCACTATACTATTTCAGCTATCTTTTAGTTTTATTTATAGTACTTTCAATAAAAAGTTTTAATTTCAACTAAATAAGTTGTTGTTCCCAAACAGATTCTATTCTTATTATATACTAATCATAAAAGTTGCATCAATATGTCAAATGATCTCATTCTTTCATTGTCTACTTAACAATAATTATGAAATATATATATCTCTCAATATATTGTTTGTGTAATTTTCCTTTCGAGTGTGTTGACTCGCTACTCATCACACGTCACTTCTATTATACACCAACAATTAAAAAAAAAATGTATTTCTTACCACTTTGACAAAATAGAATTGTCAATGAACTTTGCCTCGATTAATTAATATCTTCTCTCCTTGCAAGCGCTAAATGGATGATGATGTATTGGATTCAAAACTCATTAGATATGCGTATAACCTACTAATTACTAATTTTAAAAAATATAAAATATAAAATATAAAATACAAAAATACTTCAACTTACCACAAAAACAAAAGCAATACACTTCTTCCTGTGGGTTTCCTTCTTTCTTTCTTTTTTTAATCCTTTTCTCTTTCTCCTCTGATCTTATTGGTTTTATTTTCACAGGTTGCCAAGGCAGTATCAATAATGAAATTTAACCACCCATGAAGTAATCTTAAATTGTTGGTTCACAGCTGGATATCTGGACAGTTGTGGAGTCTTCTCTTCCCCCCTACCTCACATGTCCCATCACCTTTTTCAACAACTTTTTTTCAGAGGAGATTCCAGTGTCCTTTTTTTCCTTTATTTCTCATTTTCTCATTTTTACACTTCCTCTTTTTTTTTTTTTTTTTTTTGGATCCCACTTCCTCTTTTTTTTTAATAGAAAAATAATTAATTTCATCAACTTGTTAGTCCATTTTGTTCTATAAATTCCACCCCAAAAACTCTTATCGACCTCTTCCTCTTCTGCTTTCTTCTCCTTGTCTTTCTTTAGCATCACTCTTGCACATATCCTGGTCTATTTCTCAAATCTCTGAAGAAGCTCTGGCTATCTTCCACTTTTTGAGATTGTGATTTTCCTAGTCCAAGATCAAGTACTTATTCTCAAGTTGGCTTTTTTTTTTGGGGTTCAAAATCCACAACTCATCTTTGATCAAAAACCTGTTGATTTCTTTTACTGATCCTTTTGTTCCTCAAAAATCTCAGAAAAAATTCGAACTTTTTCATGCTGGGTTGGAGTTTTTGAGTCTATTGCAAAAAGCCAAGTTCCGATTTTTATCAAATATTATTGGTTCTTAAACAAGATTGATCTTCATGCTCAGCTTGTTGGTCTTGATGTTTGAGATTCATGTCAATTCTCAGTGAGATTCTTCTTTCCGGTTGTATGATAAATTCCACATTCAGGCGCAGGACACACTTGGTTCAATCCTTCTCAGTCGTCTTCCTTTACTGGTTGTACTACGTTTCATGATATTTATCAATCTCTGATAACTTAGGCTATATTATTATTATTATTATATTAGCTATATTACTATTATCTGCTATCTTAGTGTAATTTAGGATCTGGGTCCTGGTAAGTAATCTCTCTCTTAGACTACTCTTATTGTGAAAAAAGCTACAAACTTTGCTGTGGTTTCAACATGGCTTCCTCCAGTGGAACATCTTCAGGGTCATCTCAGCTTCAAAACTCAGGTTCTGAGGAAGACTTGCAAGCTTTGATGGATCAGAGGAAGAGGAAGAGAATGATATCAAATAGAGAATCAGCTAGGCGATCTCGAATGAGAAAACAAAAGCATTTGGATGAGCTGGTGGCTCAGGTGGCTCAGCTCAGGAAAGAGAACCATCAGATCGCTCAAAGTGTGAATATCACCACGCAGCATTACATGAATATTGAGTCTGAAAACTCAATACTGAGAGCTCAAGCCGGTGAGCTTAGCCACAGACTACAGGCTCTGAACGATATTATCAATTTCCTGAATGCAAACACTGGTGTTTTTGGAGCTGCTGTTGTTGGGGACTCGAGCACCTTCTGTCCTGAGCCTATTGATAGCTTTATGAACCCATTGAGTTTGTCATATTTGAACCAGCCTATTACGGCTACTACAGGCATTTTTAATCCGTTTTAGCATCAATGGGCTTCTTGGTTGAAAAATAGAGCAAAAGAGAGGGATTTTATGTTAGTTTTTATTTAGTGCTTAAGCCTCTTTGGTAAGAAATATCACTATGTAGGGGTGTGGTTAAGGAATAAACACTATATTAATGTGTTAGCGCAGCTTGAAGCTATTATGGCCTTGGTCTGTAAATGGTGGCTGTTATTGTTGTGTTATTGTACTTTTTTTTTTTTTGGGGAGAAAGTGTGTTATTGTACTTGGGTTGTTCTTTTTCTCTCTTTTTTAGTTGAGATTGTAGTAGTTGGTTGCTGTAAGCTTTATTTTATAATAATAGTGTGCAAGTTTTTGTCATAATCTGCTCAACTTGTGTGAATGCGTAAATACTCTTATAAATTTTATTTTATTTTTTCCTTTTGTTTGACTAACTCCGTACAAAAATTATAGGGGAAATTAAAAATTGTCTTTTTGTATATGTTGACAATTTGTACACAAATTTTACCCTAAAAAGACAATTTGTACACAACAATGTGTGGTTCTGAAAAATATGAAAGTCTTCTTGCCAGCTAATTATGTATTATTCATTCTGCCTTGTTTTATCTTGTGGTTTGACAAAGTTAATGGAGAATTAAATACTAAAATTTAAGCAGTGATCATGTTCTTAATGGAATCCTGAGCTGTCTTTAGTTTAGTCCACTTCTCCTTAATTAACATCAATTAATTATCAGATTCACTCCTTAATTAGCATCAGTGTCATCATGTGCAACATTCACAGCCTCATGGAGTTATCAAGTATGTGTTAGTAAAGTGGTAATGTCATCTTTTTGTGGTGCAATATGGTTATTATTGGAATTCCATCTTATTCTTCTTGCCCACTATCTATCCATCTATTTATCATCACAGTAGATAAATAATAAATCACAATATGATATGGTTATTGTTCGAATTCTACTTTATTATCACTCATCATCTATCCGTCTATCTATCATTAAAATAGATAAATAATAAATCAAAACGATACGCAAAGGGTTGAAAATTAGAGATATTCTAGAGCTTTTAGAGTTTAGAGCATTTGCATAGAGAGTTATGTGCACCAGATTACACAAAAATAGCCACACATCTGGTTGTACATCACTGTTCAAAATATTCTAAAAGTGACAGTTCTCTTCTAAATACACATGAGAGTTGCAACTTTTGTAAATCTTTTATCTTTTTTACTTACCCGCTCTGCTATCTAGCACTCTCTCTTCTCTAGCCCTCTCTTTTTATCATTTTATCTAGGAGTCAATTTTCTCTCAAAATCAAGTTGAACAAATACCATCATCTGCACCATTTACTAACATTGATTTGGAATTTGTTTATATTATTGATGATTGGTAAAATCAAATTCATTCATTTTACTATAAATTGATAGGATTTTAAGATTTTCGTGTTGTAGTTACTTAGGAATTCTAAATGATCTTAATCCATAGATAGATAATTGATAATTTTCTCTCTCTCTCTCTCTCTCTCTCTATTTTTTTTTTTTGGGAGAAAAAAGGTAAGTAAACTTTATTAATTTAAATCTTTTTGAAATAAGTCTCCAAATTAGGCAGTAGCTCTTTTACCCAAACATCTAAACCTATAGATAATTGCTCTTCTGGTAAGGGTATATGCTAAACAATTGCCCTCTCTTTAAATATGCCCAAATTTACTTGCCAGTTCTTTTCTCTCTCTACGTGTGTGTACTCGCATAACACATTTGCAAAATTACAAGTGAAGTTCTAAAAGGCATTGTATGACTTAGGTTCACATTATACTTTGAAGTTTGAATAGACCTTATAAATATTAACACTACATAACTTTGTAATTGGTACTTCTTAAACAAATAAATCACCACTTGGTTGCGTTGTATTGTATTTTTATATTTTTTTTCTCAATATAGTTATTATTGATTAATAACTAACTTATCTCTCAACATTTTTTTTTAATTTTAAATTTAAACCTAGAAAATAAATTTATAGACAGTAAATTAAAATATTCGATTGACATAATATTTTTGGTATTTTTGGTATAAAAGAACGTGTGAATTAGTGATGATATTGTAAAATGTTTATTTAATAAAAAAAAATATTGAATAATATGATATTACAAAAAAGATGCGTGTAACTTGTATATATGGGATGGTTTTGTAACTTCAGTTTTACAGAGTCTCATGTAATTTTATTGAGTCGTTCATTTTTTTTCCCTTTAAATCAAATCTGAAAAGAAAAATCAATAATGGGATCAGTCAAAGTCAAAATGACTCTCTTAAATGCCCAAAAAAAAAATAATAATAATAAAAATTATTTTTTATTTTTAGTACAAGGTAAGATGCAAAGAATTGGACTAAATAAATCTAGAAGTCTGCGCTATTAATCATGGTGCTCACAATATTTTTTCTCTAATTTTATAAATATAATAGAATTTAAATTCAATAGAATTTGAAAAACTTTACGGATTGAGAATTTTATCAATTAAAGAACAAATCTTAAAAGTGGGTTGAGTACAAAAGACACCTACACATGCTTTCTTCTCATAGGAATTGCAGTATTGGGTCTAATTGCAATAGTGTTTGTTATTTAATGTAATCATTATATACTTTTTTTATTTTTTGATGGAATGTAATCATTATATACTTATATGTGAAAGAGACATGGTTTAAATAATTTCTATTTCTATTTTTCATAAAAAAAAACAATAAAAAAAAAACTATTAAAATAGGGAGAAGTCAAGTTAATCCAGGCTTTGTTTGGCATGTGGTTTGCAATTCTACTTGGGAACTGCCCATAGTTTTCTATGTGGTTAAAGTTATCTATTTTAAAGATGAAAATGAAAGCTTGATTAGAAATTTATAATTTAATTTAGCTTTTCTTTTTCATTCTTCTTCAATCATTCTTAATTAATAAATAATTTCACAATTTTATTGAGAATGTTGTTATTTATGTAACTTGAATAGAAGAAAATCTTAATATGATTGAGTTAACTCTGGCTCAAGATATATCATTTTTATCTTTGTCTTAATAAAGTTACGCCTTTTTTTATAATAAAATAAATAATTTCACAATTTTTGGCTCTCCTCTCCTTCTCCATTTGTCTGTTTCTCTCTACATCAAACCAGTTCAATTGCCTCATGCAATTAATTATTTCCTTATTTACTTGCTCTTTCATTATTATTTTTCCCAACTATTAAACTTTTGGTTTTTCCTATTAATGGTAATTAATTGATGTTTTTTTTTGGCTCCCCCACCCCCCCCCCCCCACCTCCCCCTCTTTCATTCTAGTCTTCTTCCCTCCATCAAATCAAATCAATTCTTCTTGTATTTCTTCCCTTTTTATTTCAACTATTTCTCATTCCTTGCCCAAAAACACATATTTTTAGATCTGCATATCTTATCTCTCTATTCCTTTATAACCTCATTATTTACCGTCTCTTTCATTATTTCATTTCAACTCTTTCTCATTTTTTTCTCATGTTCCATTTGAAACGAGTGAATTGGATTATTGTTATGTCATCATTAGTTAAATATAAATTGAGTGTTTTCTTTGCATATTTTATCTCTCTATTCCTTTAACCTCACTGCTTACGTGCTCTTTCATTATTAAATTTCAACTCTTTCTCGTTTCTTCTCATGTTCCATTTGAAAATAAGTGAACAAAATTTTGTTACATCATCATTAGTTAAATATAAATTGAGTGTTGTCATTTTGGAAATTATTGATGACATAGCAAAATTTAATCCATTTATTTCAAAGTAGATATAAATTATTTTAGAAACTAAGGTTGGAATAATCCAAATAACTTCAGAGAATCTCAATCCAGTAATTAAACATTAAAACAATTGAAAATGAACAGAGAAGGAGAGATAGAGATGAAGAGCAAGAAATTAAAATAAAATAAAAAAGTTTCTAAGTTAATGTGTGCTCTTATGACATTTATTAATGGATCATTTTAAGAATGTTTTAATGTCACTTTCATGATAAATATAAAAAATTGTTGAAAAATCAATTATATTTTTACTTTCCAATAATTTTTTAAAAAATATGGATAAAATTTAGTTACAAAATTGGTTATAGTTTTAGATTACAACTTTACTCAATAAAATAAATATTACTACATATTTTAAAAATTTAACTGTTGAATTGCATATTCTTTAAGCTCTTAATAAACATATCAAATTTTGTGTCAATTATATGTTATTTACTATATAATCTATAAGGTTATATTTTATGCATAATTTTAAATTACAAAAATTTGCAATTTAAACAATTTATTGATAATATAACTATTAATCTTTAATTTTCTAAAAATTTTGTAAGCACAAAAGATATAAGAAGAAAATACAATCTAATAATAAATTTGTCAAAATTCACTCTAAAAAAAATATTAAATAAAATTATAGCCTAACAATACAATCAGTTTTGTAATTACACTTTATTCCCAAAATATTTGATGAACCGACAAATCTTTTTAAGCTATCAAAGGGTACACAGTTAAAAGTATTAGTAGTAACTAAAACGTCAGATCTAGCCTCATTGGTTTCTATAAAAAGAGTTGAAATGAGAGAGAGATCACGTATTCATGTTGTCAAGGAACAAGTCACACGTGCAGGGAACAATAGTTTCAGTGCAAGTACCCAAATTCACATGATTCGGTTCAAAAAAAAAAAAAAAAAAGTTACCGTTTGTTTATTTGAGTTTGTCAGATCTACCTGTACTTTTATCAGATATGAATACTTTACTATAATTGGAGAGTGCGGCTGTGTCCAAATACTTTGGATCTCTAATTTCAGAACAAGTAAAAAATTGTTATATAAAAAAAAAAATGTTCAAAAAATAATCACACAGAAAAATATATGTGGTTTTGAAAATGTGTCTACATTTATTAAGTTGAAGTGATTTTCATTATCTTAAGGAAAAAATATAAAAATAATTACTGTATAATATTTTCATTAAACCTTAATTATGAAGTATATATATAGAGAAATGTTATATCTATAACATTTTCATAACAAATTATAAATAGTTAGTTATTATTAATTCAAGTTTGAACCTACTATTGAGATTACTTTTTGATCACAACAATAACAATCAGTAACAGCTTGTTACTTAAAATTGTCACTCTTCCAAATCGAGTTACGTTAAAAACTAAATCAAACATAAAACAAGACTTTGTATGGCCCAAGATCAAGAATCTTTAATTGACTTTTTGTTACATGACGTTTTAGAGAAATAGTTTAGTTAATTGATGTCTTAGAAAATTTATTAAAAGTTGAATTTTATAATATTGTTCATTGGTTTTTTTATAAGAAGTTGACCCACTTTCAATAAAAGGACATTTGATTATTAATTTTGCTACTTTTCAATAAAGATGGGATTCATTTGAGGTGTTCTTAACGAACGCACATGGGCACTTGTTAACAAAAGCCTCACACAAAGGCTAAAATGTTCCACTAACACAAATTTACAAGAAAATTATTTGATGGAAGTGAAAAAAAGAAGTAAAGAAACAGACTTGACTCAACCAGTCCATATATGTTTCGATTAGTACATATTTACATAGTGAGTTGAGTTGTTTGGATGTGTATGCCACTATTGCCGATCTTTACTATAGATGGATTACTTGCAAAATAGCATAAATTTGACAACCAGAAAAGCTGAAAATATGTGTCCCTCCACTAAAAAAATAAATACTGACTCATACTAACGATTGATAGAGATTGAGTTGGAGGATATTGGTAGATTTTTTTTTCTTCCTTAAAATCTTTTCGCTGTTGGTTTGAATTTAATTGTTGAAATACAGAATAGTAACTACTATTCTACAAGTGCCAAAGTTATCTTACACATCAATTACATGTAAAAGTAATCACATTTTCTGTGTATGTGTTTCAACTTTTAATGGCTTTAGTAGTATCATCAGTTGAGCAAGAAAGTTTCATTATAATTGTTTTTTAAAGATCACAAGAAGACAGGCGCTATTTGGCACGCGGTTAGAAAGTAGAAAACACATTGGATCTCCAACAGGCCAACAAGCATATGCCATCATATTTACAGAAAAAAACAAGTGTAGGGATATCATATGCCCTATTTCAAATCCATTCCAACTAATGTATAAAGTTGTGATTGGTGTATAATCGAAATAGTGTCTATAGTGGGCCAATATGTGACGTTTCTCCTATTATTAGTTGATAACTTAATAGGATGTGAATTTAGGTGTGTTATGAGAAAGTTTAGAGACACGACTTTTATTACAACTTTTATGTGGTCAATTGTGAGTATTAGAGAAAAACTGTTAGATTTATGTGCAAGTAATTGTCCACCATTTAAAATCATTATTGCTTCAATAAATTATAACAAATGATGTGGTCCTAAAAGAACGGCTGTAGAATTTTTGTTATAAAAATGAAGTAGTAGGTGCAAAGGCTATAAGTTAAATCCTCTAGGCCATGATTGCCTAAGAAGATATAGACAAATATTCATCAAAAAAAGAGGATATAGACAAATAAGCAAATAATTGATACAAGTAAACATTTCCAAGTAGTTAGTGGGTAAAAGAGAAACAAGGAATTCAATAGTTAAATTTAACCACCACTATTTTGTCTTGCTTTGCTTTGTTTTGTTTTGTTTTGTTTTTTTCCCTGCTGAATAAAAAAATGATCTCTTATATTTATTTATTTTTCTTGGAAATGTCACTTGAATTTAACATTAAAATTGTCAAATTCACATTTTGTTTTGTTTATTGTTTTTTTTTTTTTTTAATCTCAATCATGCGTAAGGTAAGGTGACTTTGGCACTTTTAGGGCGTCTTCTTGAAGACATGATTAAGTGTTAGAAATAGGAATCTCATGTAAATGAATCTCATGTAAATCTCATGGAAGTATAAATAGTGAAAGAATTCTTTGTACTTTAGAATAAAGTCATAATTAAAAATTCATATAAAATGGCTTCAATTCAAACCAGTTTCTTTTTTTATTGTGAAAAATTACCAATTGTCCCAAAAATTTAAAAAGTCAGGAAAAGCTGAAATCAATCATTTAACTATTTAACTAGTTTTCATAATTAAAAAAAAAAAATCATTTAACTAGTATTTTAATAGCACCCCTCACTGGCATGCCTAAACTCCCCCGTAATGAGGGCCTAACATATGGGAGTCTTAATATTTTTAAGTGAGATGCTACGTCCACAATATTTTTACAACAAATTATTGTTTTAATTTGAACCTGCTACTGAAATTACTTTTCTACTCCACCAATAACAACTTGTAACAACTTGTCACATAGAATTTGTTGTGAAAATGTTGTGAAAATATTGTGGGCATATCATTTCTCTATTTTTAAATAGAATGTAGAGTAGAAATAGGATACTAAGATGTATTACAAAGTACCAAAAAAAAAAAAAAAAAGTACCCAAAAAAAAAAAAACTTAAACCGTTAGAGAAATGATGTAATTTATCAACAAACCATTATTTTAATACATTGTATTATACTCTTAACATGATTATATACAGAGGGTAAAAGTGGCAAAACGTGAATGAACATATACAGCACCCAACTAGTGAACAAGAAAAAATATATATGGAGGATGAAACTGTTTCCATTTCTAATTAGAAATCCATAAAAGCAGCCAACAGGTGAAAAAAGATCAATGAGCATGTAGCACTTTATGTTTGAAGAGAAAGCAAATTGAAACGGCAAGTGGGCTCCAAGCTTGATTTTTTGTTGAGAAAGAGAGAGGGTGTAGCTTTCTTTAGATTCCAATACCAATTGCACTTCTCTTCTCAAATAAAGAAAATAAAAAGATAGATAAAGATAAAGAAAAAAGCTTTTCTTTTAAAAAGAGAAATTAAAACCATTAAAATAAAGTATTGTCACGCACACTGTTATGCGCCCATTTTTTGAGTGGAAATCGTAAATATTTTTTTTTATATTATGCTACTAACATCGTAGTTCGAACTATTTTTCCAAAAAAAAAAAAAAAAAATCCTTAAGCACTATATGTATGAAGAAGTGTTAATTAAGTTATAAGAGTTCTTTGCGATTTCAAAAGTTAAACTGAAATGTGAATTGAATACAATTTCAAAATTAAAATTGTGGTTTCATGCTTATGATTTTTTTTTTTCTTTTGAGAAAATGCTTATGATTTCAGTCTAGAAAATATGTGTAACAAGGTGTGTGTAACTGTATTTATCTTAAGCATCTTTTTCTTTCAATGACCCATTTTTCTTCCACAAAAATACAAGACATTGTAAGGAGACAAGGGCTGTCACGAATATGATATGGTCAAAATCTAAATCATGGTTCCGTAAGCACTTTTGCAACTAATATACTTTCCTTAAATCTCTTTTTCCAAGTGAACCATGTTAATGTATGGTAGTCAATAATCACAAAAGACAAAGCAAATTAGCACGCCTGTTGAAATGGCCAAATTAATCTTGTACTCGTCAACTGTGTCCAATATATAAATAATAATAGTTTGGGCTTCGCTGGAAAACATGTGGTGGGCACTAATTATTATAATAAAATAAAATTAGATTAAAGTTATACGATCAATTAACTTATATGAGATTAAACCAAAAAAATAATAATAATTATACCTTGTGACTTGTGTGCCAACTGCCAAGGTACATATACAAATTCCAGGTATATGACCACAGCACACAGTCAAACAAAGAAGTGATTTGAATACACATATAGATTAATTAGTTACAAATACTATAAATTTAACTATATAAGTTTTGCGAATCGAGGTGTCATCTTATAAATACAAAATAAAAAACTATTTATTATATCATTGACGTGACACTAATAACATATGTTGTCATGTTAGTTTACAAATTTATTTATTTATTGTAAAATTGCTAATAAATTTAATATATAAGTAACTTAATTTTGAGTGCGTATTTGATTATCACTTTTTATTTTTTTGCTTAAACCATCGTGACAGTGATGCATGGTGTAAAAAATAAAAAGGCAAACAGTGTGACCATATATATTATATCTAAAGTAGTTAGAAAGTACAATGTGATTATTCTCTTGGTGTTGTTTAGTGCTCACAGATTTTTGAGTGGGAGTAGATCCTTGTCATAATTGCATTTTTCATTACAAAAAAAATTGTTAAAAAATCAAAACATTTTTTTTTTTTGGGTTCGAAAAGGTTAAAGAAAGCATGAAATTATGAATAATGGGCCCATGATAGGAATTGGTAGGTTGGCATGTATGTTTTGAAGCTAACAGGAGATCATACAAAGATTATTTTGAGACCAATTAATATTAAATTATTGGAAAAGAGCCAGAAATCATAATCTTTTTTTGAGAAATCATAATCAATTGCTTGGATTTACTTAGAAATGTCCCTTGGCAGATCTACAATTTATTTATTTTACTACTTATAGAATACATTATATTAGTGGCTACATTTGAAGTAGCTTCACCTTTTTACTTATTTATTTATTTATTTTTGTGGTTTTGTGCTAAATATTCCTTCTTTCTAGATTAGCTAAAAATTTAAATGACGAAACAGTGGACCAACATAAAAAAAATAAAATAAAATTGGTCAAGTGTCTTTTATGATGATATAGATTATTTGATGAGAGCATGTACAATGCAATGCACTAGTGTTAAAGATATGGTACTAGAAATGCTCAGTGATGTGACAAACAAAGCTCCTTTTTATTTTATTTTATTTTTCTGAAAGAGAATAAAAATAGTGAAGTGACAAACAAAACTGACCATCACCATTATTACATTTGGATTTTACTGGTGTGTGTTTTTAGTACACATATTAATTTTTATTTTTAAAACTTTTTTTGAAAATTAAAAAAATAATAACAACTTTTTCAATTTTCGAGAAAATATTTTCAAAATAAAAAAGTTAATGTGTGCTCTAAAGACACAAATTAACCGGACTCATTACATTTTTATGTTTTGGAAAAGGTTTTATATTTTAAAATAAAAATAGAGGCACGCTTGCAAGTAGTTCATCCATCTCATATCATATCATGCAAATATCTTGGATGAAGACAAAATTCAAAACATAGAAAGTGTTTCTTTTCAACCACCCCATGATGGGGATAAATACACTGTTAAGTACACTTTAACAAGAGTATTTTTGACCCTTCAACATAGTTGCATTATACGCACAAAAAAATTCAACAAAATCTACTTTAAAAAAAAAAAAAAAGAAGAAATTTGATAAGAGAATGGAATTTTTAATAGGCCTTTATTATGGTTGTGTTTGTTTATGGATTTATCTATTTAGTATTTACCATTTAAATAAAATATAGTGTGCAAAATTTTAATAGAAGGTTTAAATATTTAAAAAAAAAATTAAATTAAGAAAATGATTTATAAATTTGTGAGGCCTCAAAAACTTATATGGTATAATATGATGGGATCAACTAAAAGTCAAATATTTTTAGTTTTAAGTAATGTTTTAAATTCTGTTTCGGAAATCATTTTGATTTAGCTACAAAAATAGAATATTTTGGTATCAACCTACACTAGTATATCATTTTTGGATTATCACTTAACAATAACTTTAACAAAACTTGATAGTCATGTAATTCCATTAACCAAAATAAATTCAGAAATTTTTTTCAAAAAAAATAAATTCAGACAGATAAGTTCATAAATTCCTACCCATAAAAGTACAACTCAGAAAAGAATTTCATTAGAATGGTTGAAATTTAGTTGGAATGGCCAGTACAATCCACCACAAATTTGAATGTATTTAAAATAGAATAGGAGATTTATTGCACAAGTTAATATACTGCAACGGAATGGATTTATTTTAAACCGATTGAATATTGAGATTTGAGACGGATAATGTTTCCACCAAATCAGTTTGGAGAAATTTTTTTTAACTCATTATGTAACAGTTTATAACATTATTCATGTGTATTATTTAAACAACTCACATAATTTATTTAAAATATTATATGATTAAAAATACATGTTTATGGTCTTTTTAACCGCCACGTAGCTTGTTGGAGGAAATTTCCTTCAAACAGATTTGGAGGTAAGATTTTTCCTATGAATTGGATATGGTACACAATTCACAAGTTTGTCCTAAACTCTCAATTTTTTTTCTTTATGGTTTATAGCCAATTGAAACATTAAAATAAAATAAGATTGTTGTGGTTGATTCTCTTATGATGACTTTTCAAATTTTTTTTAAAAAAAATTAAAGAAATCTACATTTTCTTTTTATAATTTTTTTGAAGGATAAACAAATAATTTTTTTAAAATTATTATATATATAAAAAGAAATTTCAAGACCACCTTGACCTTAAGGTGGCACCGCCTGAACTATGAGATCAACAATACGGGAGAGTGTAGTGTAGACTCATCTCGATTTTTTATAAAAAGAAGGAACAATGTGTGATGAAAATCTCTTGTCATGTCTTTTTCTTTTTGGATTTGATTGCATGTTGGAAAGTAGTGTTAAGGACACATAATTATTTGAGACCAAAAGCAAGTTTAGTTTGTGGGTTGCGACTTATAAGGGCATGCATGTGGTCGGCAGCCTTGCACTTGAAAGGCTCACGGGAATTCTGGAGTGCCATTTGTCATGAAATTTTAGACTTTGGTTTTGTGGGATATTATTATAGTGTCGGTTAATGGGTACTCTAGGTTAATTGTTAATAAATTATTTTAAGAAAATTTTGACACAACTTTTATGAAACATATAAAAATTTGTCAAAAAAATTAATAACTTTTTAAAAAAAAATTCATAAAAATTTTCTAGATATATTTTTGAAACTAATGCGCTTAAGTTATTAGTTAACTTTTTCCTATTAATATTACTAGTATATTGTATAATTGAAATTTATCATAATAAAATTTTCACACTCATAATAGATTATGTAAATGTGATATTATACCAATGATCCAATCATAATAATTATCATATCTATATATCTATATATATAATAATAGGTGAAGCAGAGAGAAACTCAAATAGAATTCTAAATTAGAGTTCTAATTTTGTGCCATGTGTCATTCCAATTGTTCAATTAGAATTTGAAATTGGAGTCCAATTTTACTATACACGTGTACAAAGAAAATAATCAGAAGAATATAATATGATTTGAGGTTGTTTTCGAGAGAACCATTACTTTAATTTATTGGTTTTATTTATTTTTACGTAAGTTCATTGTTCTCTTGGTTCAAACTTCAAAGTCCTAGGGAACTATAACAAGAAGCCAAATATGAACAGTGGCCTTGGGAATTGAAAATAAATTCCAAAAAATTAATTAAAAATTAAAAATGAAAGAATATCTGCAAGAGATGCACCACTTGGAAAATTGAATTCCAATTAAAATTCATTGGACTTGGTAATGAGATGAGATGAAATTAATAACACATTATACACTCATACTTTGGGAATTGGTAGTACTAATCTAAATCCATTGGACTTGCTTCGTGATTATACAACTATGAAGGATGTATAAAAATACGCATAAATCCATCTCTCTATAAAAAGAGATTGGAGAGAATTTCTTTTATCAGCTATGCAACTTCAAAGGTTTTTTCTTCATACAAATGTCCATTATGTTACAAAATAACCCATCGTAAAACTACAAAATGAGTACAACTCTAAGGGTTTTTTTAAAAAAAAAAAAATTAAGCCACGAAAATTTCAATCACCAATAGAGATTGAAGATTCAAAAGCGTGAATGGATCTTTTGGATAAACATCATCACCAAGGTCTATCTTTCTATGTAATATTTTCATTTTGTTTTGATTCCCTTAATTGATATAGTGATGGGTTTGTGTGTATGCGCATACATTGAATCAATATTAACATTTTTTGAAATCCTTTGGTCCTTGCTTGATGATTGATTTCTCTTGCAGATATCAATCTTGCACGAAGATGGCTTTCAACCTATTCGGTGTGATCTTATTGAAAACAATATTTAGCACATGGGAAGAATATCCAATGTCAACCTTGTGAATTCTTAAACCTATTAATTAGTCTCCTTTATGGCAAACACCTCTCTCTTAGTAGCTTCATGACTGCCAATTTAATTTCATATTACTCTATTTTGGCTTATAGTTGTGCTACTCTGAACATTTTTTTACTTAAGTTTGATTGCTATGCCAAATGTCTCTAAAGTTTTATTTACTTAAGAACCAATTAATTGTATTGGCTTAATTACCCTTTAATTACCCTTTCAGTATACATATGACTATGACTGTAACTTGTATACGCATGATTGACTTCTCTTGCAGATATCAATCTTGCACGAAGATGGCTTTCAATCTATTTGGTGTGACCTTATTGAAAACAATATTTAGCACATGGGAAGAATATCCAATGTCAACCTTGTGAATTCTTAAACCTATTAATTAGTCTCCTTTATGGCAAACACCTCTCTCTTAGTAGCTTCATGGCTGCTAATTTAGTTTCATATTACTCTATTTTGGCTTATAGTTGTGCTACTTTGAACATTTTTTTACTTAAGTTTGATTGCTATGCCAAATGTCTCTAAAGTTTTATTTACTTAAGAACCAATTAATTGTATTGGCTTAATTGCCCTTTAATTACCCTTTCAATATACGTATGACTGTGACTGTAACTTGTATACTATATCAATCTATTGTGGTTCAACTCGCTTTCTTTTATACATATATATATATATACTACTAAGTTTTGTTAATAATTTTATGGTTAATAATATGAATTTAGACTTAACTGAGTCATTTAAACATGAATAAACTCATGATTAATAATATATTCATTCCCATGCGGTAGCATGGGTTACATACTAGTTACTAAATAATGTATGGTGTTTGAGAAAGAATCTCTTACGTCCAATCTGTGGAGTGGGGGTTATAAGATGTTTATTGGTGATGTGTATGTTTCCTACTGGTACTAGTATTAAAAAATTGTGGTTCTTGTTTAATTTGTTCACTTCCTCAAATTTTTTTTTAATCTTCAAGTGCGTAACAGGTGTAATTAGGAAAAAGCATATTTGATATTAGTTTATTGCTAAGGAGTATTAATCAAATGCAATTTAAAATTAAAAAGGCAGGGAAGAAAGAGAGTGATTTTTTTTTTCTTTTTTTCTGAAGGGTAAGAGATAATTGCTGTCTGCTGAACTATATAATATATATAGTTTCAGACCCAAATTGAGACTTTGCCTTGGTATTTGGATCAATTTATGCCATGAAATTGAAATCTTGCCCAAATGGTGCTAAAAAAAAGCAATTAGCATTGACATATACAACCCAACAATAATATGATTGTAACCATTAGGCTGTTTGGTACAGGATTTCTTGGAACGTTGTTTAAGTGTTGTGAAAATATGTGCGGGTAAAAAAGTGTTGTAAAAATACATGTACTGTTGTTTAAACAACGAAAACTATTAGTTAAACAACAATACTAAACAGACCTTTAATATTCTGAAAACATTGTGAAAAAAAGCGAAAGTGATAATATTGTTTTCTTCTTCCTTAGCTTAATGCTTGCTTACCAACCTAATACCAACCCATTGATGTAAGCTTCACAATTTTCTCAGTACTTGGCAAAATGGCACTGGTAGTAGTAAAATTTTATGCACATTACTTTACTTCTTTGCTGTTTTTTCTTGCTCTTTTACTTCATCCAATGGACAAGAAGATTAAAAATAAACGAAAGCCCAACTTTGTTTGATCATCATAACCTTTGGTGATGTAAGAGGATCATTTCTTAATTAGTGTTGTTTACCATGAACTTATTAAACTAATACTTTAGACTTTAGAGTTTAGACTACACGCAACAAGATAAAAATGGAATTATAAAGTACGTAATGTTAATGTTAACTTAGCGGATGTAAATGTAACGAAATAAAATAATCAATTAGTCTACAAATTTGATTAAAAGCAACTTTCTGATAATGATTGCTTTTTGGTGACGTTACGTTACCTGATCTTAAGAATGGCCCCCAATTGTTAAGTTGTAGGCTAGGCCCCCTCTACACAAATCCTGATAAGGGATAACAACAGGTGGGACGGGTCCGAATCATGTGTGTTCCCATCTTCATTCGGCCCACTTTCTGTTCCATGTAGTGTAGCAAAGAGGGATCACGTCATTTTGTCATCGCTAATGAAGTGATATTGATGAGACAGAGATGGAAAGAAAAAAAAATAAAGGGTGGCTCAGCAAGAATAGTGAGAGAGACAAATTGACAAGCGTTATAGGATGATAATAGATAATAGTATATGTATAAAACATTATTTTATAAATATGATATGTATAAAAAAAAATTAATACCCTTTTATATATATATATATATAAAAGAAAATGATGTCTTGATTTTATTTATTTATTTATTTTAAGACACGATAGAATTTTAACGTATGATGTCTACTTTATAATAATTGTTTTTTATTATCAAGTTAAGACATTAATTAATTTTTTATGTACACTAGATTATAATTCTAGATTTTTTATTTGACAACAAAAAATTTTATCAATTTAGCTAATTAGAACTTATCTAGCATTTGGTTAAACCATTCTACTTCTTATGCATGAAACAGCCCATAAATTCCTTGAATTGAAAGTGGGGTGGATGTGTGGATGGAACTTGGGACCTTAGCATGTCATTCAAGTTCATTAAATCCATCGTCCGGGCGCACTTGAAGGGGCAAAAATTAATACACATACACAAATAAATAAATAAATAAATAAATAAATAAATAAATAAATAAATAAATAAATAAATAAATAAATAAACAAACAAACACACAGTGGAAAGAGTAGGGCATGGCAAACCTAGGACCTGACCCAATCTAATTCGGCTGGACCCTATACGAAGCTTGAGCAAAATCCACTAATGAAATGATTGGATAAAATGAGCATGTCCATGTCCTACCCATATAGTTATGTGGGCTCATGTAGAAATTCTTCAATACAAGTTGGTTGAGGCCACTAAAACATTATGCATATGGACTAGCTCGACCAATTGGCCTTTTACAATCCTGAAAACGGCAAGGATCATGAATTTTGTCTACTCTTACCCAGCCCAATATTAAAAAGGCCTATTCTCGTTGTTTTGTTATCCAAGTACTAACAATCTAGTTGGTTTAGTATTTTGTTTAGGTGGGCTCTATGACTCTATCTTTCTTTTTCTTTTTTAATTCCAGGATAACAGTTTTGAAATTAGTGGTATGGCCCAAACAAAACAAAGGGTAAATTAGTACCCAACCAATACCGTGGTGGTGGTCATTTTGTAGGTCATGCCCATTGGACTGGCCCAAGCTACATCGAGATCTAAGCTACCATTTGTTGATTTTAATTCTTTGGAACCTACTCTAAAAAAAAAGGAATTATTATTTTTTTTAAAATTTTCCTATCTTTGTACTTTGAAGTGCTTCTTGATTACTAAAAAGGAAAAACGAATAAAGTCTTCTTTGGTTCTTAATAATAGAATGAAAAGCTTGTATCATTTGGTTTACAAAATGGGTTATGGGATAGCTTCTTCCTTTTAAAAGTTGAAGCTTCAAGCATTTATGAAGTAGCAGCAACAAGCCCAACAAAAGAATAACAGAATGAAAAGATAAAGAATCATTTGGTTTACAAAATGGGTTTTGGGATAGCTTCAGCCTTTTAAAAGTTGAAGCATCAAGCATTTACCAAGAAGTAGCAACAAGCCCTACAAATGGCAGTAGGGCATTTGGTGGCATTAAGCGGCCTTGTGACTTCTGAGGCAAAAGGAGTTTCGTTAAAATCCAAGCTACGGGTCAAGTAGTTACTAGTTTGGTGAGAAAAGTGCTACATGTCGTTTAATTAAAAGAAATATCAACCCATTTGGTAGGAGAGATTTTCAGGATGGATAGAAAATGAATAGAAGGAAAGGAAAAAGAGAGTGAGGGATTCTATTGTTTGATATGGGGCTTGTTTGTCACAGTTTATTCAATTTATTGGGCATGTACAACTTTTTTAAAATTTTACTTCTGCCTTGATAGAATTGCATTTTTGTTCCACTTATTTTTAAGTTAAATAAATTAATAAAAAGAAACTATCCAAACAAGCAAAATAATTGGTAAAAGGAAGTTTGAGGGTAAACTATCTTCCGCATGACCTATTAAACAATATCATTATTTGGACATTGGCAATGTGGGATACATTTGACGTACATAAAATTATAATAGATGATTACTTGTAGCATTTAGTGAAATGTGAGGAGTCTGACACCATAAAAAGCAAGTTTAATTACTCCATTAATAACCTTAGAATGATCATGAATTCCCCTTTCTTGCATGTCGAAAGACGAAATCTGGATCACCTATGCATACTTAGCAAAGACGTGCATACAAGCTTGACTTTGGATAGGGATCATGACACATTTTCCTTATGGTTTGGTGTGACTTGTAAAGGGAATGACATGATAATAGTGGCTTGGAGAAATTGTGGAAACCTTTATTGGGTGTAATGGGAGATCCTTGGCACCATATGACAACTAGCCTTTTTAAGATCGATATGGTGACACTTGGCACCAAATCCTTGAAAGTGAATTCATGTAGCTAGACATCCATGCCTATTAATAGAAGTGTAAATATTTCGTTTAAAGTAGAGGGGGAGGAAAGAAAGGTGACAAGGGCACAGGGCATTATAGAGGAAATAGATAGTAGAAAGGAGAAGGAATAGAAGAAAAGAGAGTGATAACTGATAAGAAGTCATTATGACCTTACGATATATAGATTGAGTTTCTCTCATGTTGCTAGGTAATGTTCAGTTGTGGGGAAGACTGGTTAAGTTTGTTTGGGTCTTACCAAGTAAAACCGTTGTCATTGTCTAGTCATCTTTCTCACCTTTGTAAAGAGAAGAGAATAAGTAAAAATGTATAATCTTTGTAACACAAACTAACCCAACCGATACAATAGCAACGAACACAACAACACTACGTGTGTTTCCCAAAAAAAAAAAAAAAAACAAACGCTATGAGTTGCCATAAAAAATAAAAATAAAAAAGAAAAAAGAAAAGGAAAGAAAACTTCGCAGAGAACTTACTTAGCAGAGGAGGTGAGCGTGTGCGCCCCCACATAAACAACCAACTCGGTGAACCCATTTAAATCATAATAAAAAATAAAAAATAAAAAATAAAAAATAAAAAAAAAGAGGAAAAAAGAAAAAGGAAAATCAAAACAAAAACACAAAGCAGCCAAACACGCCGTCGTATCACGTCATATTCTGATCTGATAAAAGAAGCAGCCAAGCACGCTATTACAAATTTCATAATCGGTGACACACTTGATGCTAGATTCTTGAGCGAACGTTTGGTCCATTGTAACGTTATATTACATTGTAGTATTATATTATTGTAGTATTATATTATTGTAATTTGAATAGAATATTATATTATTTAAAAAGGTGATGCGATTAAGGTAATATAATATATTTTATAATTTTAAATTACAGTAATATTAAAAAAAATAAAATAAATTAAAAATTTTAATCTCATATCATCATAATGTGTATTATATCAAAGATACGTTACAATGAACCAAACACCTCTAAAAGTAAATTCATGTACCTAATTTATTATAATATAGTATTATGAGTACTCTTCGTCACGCAACAAAGGAGAATGAAGTATACGAGTGGAATTTTTTTTTTTTTTTTTGAGAAGAGGGATGAATGAAGATAGAAATCCACATATTTATCAAAATTTCAGCCCTTTCATGTCGTTTTCTATAAATAAATTTTAAAAAGGGTAATTGGGTAAATTGGTACTAATATACAAATATATCAACTTTCCCATCTTTGAACGAAGGGACTGAGAAATGAGAACGTACACATTTTTTTTATTTTTTATTCTTATTTTAACACAAACCCAACCGACAGCAACGAACACGGCGACACGAAGCAAAGGTGGCGACGAGTGTGCGCCCCACATAATTTATAAACAACCAACTCGGTGAACATTTATATCAGCCTTTCCCAAAATAAATAAATAAATAAATCAAAACAGGAAGAAAGGCGTCAATTCCGCCAAATACGGCGTCGTATCACGTGATATTCTGATCTTGATAAAAGAAGAAGAAGAAGAAGCTAGTACACTATTATTACAAATTTATACAGTTATATATATATGAGATTCTAAAAATTAGGTATCTCTCTCTCTCTCTCAGCGAAGCTTTGAAAATCGAATCTCAGGTCAGGTGAGAGTTTCTTTCCAAATTCGCGTTTCGTTTCATCTCTCACCGTTAATTCTCATATCTTTCAAATCTAATGCAGTAGTGTTAACTGTTAAGTTTAAAGAAACGGACATGGTGAAGGAGACAGCGTATTATGATGTATTGGGCGTTCACGTCGACGCATCTGCCGCCGAAATTAAAAAGGCCTACTATCTCAAGGTAATCATAATAATAATGCTACAATTTCTTTCCATATTTCTAATAAGAGCTCGTAAAGTTTACTTTGTTTCCAATTCTGGATTTGGTAGTTTGTGATTACGCATATTTTTCAATTCAATTCCGGTTTCTCCTGTTGTGTATTGTGTATGTTAAGAGGGATTGGTTTAGTGGTTCCTAATGCCTCGTAATATCCACGAGGTGCCGAGTTCAAAATTACTAACTAGGCGTCCCTTCTTGTAAGTGTGGGGCCAAGTACGGAACCAGAACTTAAGAGTTAGGGTGCGGCTTTGCTGCTAGTTGTGTGCGGCAGCAAAATCACTATGGATTTTTGTTTAAAACTTTTTAAATGGCTTGGGTAAAATAGATTGATTTGGCTTAATTTTTTTTTTTTTTAGCTTTATTATTGGTAATTTTTGTTGTTGAACTAATTTTTATGGACTTTTATATTTTGTTTTAGATTTAATCTATTAATTTTTATGGCTTTTAAAAGATGGAAAATGCTAAAACTACGAATTTTTTACGAATTGCTAATATGGTGAGTGGTTATTGATAAGTAAAAAGTGACGCAAGTATACGAATCAATAAGAATTTGTTACCTCAATAGTTTGTAAAAATGTTGTAAAAAAGTGTGCGACTATAACATTACTCTTAAAAGAATTGATAACATTGTCATGGGGGGCCAAAATATGATTTTATTGAACAAAATTGCTAAAATTAGTACCTATTAATATACTAATATATATATTTTTTAAAAGTCAATATATAGATCCGTCCCTGTGTGGGACCAGGGGTGGGGGTGGATTGTCAGGTGCTCGAAGAGCTTTGGATATGGATAAAGAAAAAAGAAAAAAAGAAGAGTGTATCATAGATTTGGTGTGTGTGTGGATCGCAAAAAGGTGTTATGCAGGCTTGTGCTAAGTCTCGTATTCTGTATGCGGACTAGATTTGTTTACAATATATAAACAATTACATACAGGAAGCCTAATTGTGATTTAGTTGCTATAGCAATTTAACTTTTACATTGTGTTTGGATTGGAGTTGGGAAGGGAAAGGAATTAAGGAAAGGAAAGAAATTTTCATTTTTCTTGTTCACGCGAATCGGTTTGGGTTTAGGAGCCCTTATTAACATTTCGATGTGCCTTGAGCTGTTAATAAAAGCGATTTTGCTAAGTGAAGCCTTAAATTTTACTATTTACCCTAAGCATTTAGTGTGCGTTTGGGTTAGCTTTTTGCTAATTTGCTAAAAGTGGGTAACGGTATAGTTCTACCTAGAAAAAGTGAGGCTTTAAAATATTTTAAGTTATTTCAGTTGTTTTATAGCTGTCCCATCTTTTTTTTTTTTTGAGAAACAAGCTGTCCCATCTTGAATCTAGAAGAAAGAGACTAGTTGTAATGGTAATATTTTGTATGTTTCAACCAGGCAAGGGTAGTTCACCCTGACAAAAATCAGGGAGATCCAAAAGCTGCTGAAAATTTCCAGGTATGCTTCTAAATTTAAACATTCTAATGAATAGTAAATTGCTTCTGAGTTATTTAACTTCATAATTGTTCACTTTGTTATTAGTAGGTTCATCTTGATAAATAGAGAATAATGTGAAGACCAAATGCTCTTGTTTCTTCGTTGTGTTCTACTTAATTAATATGAAATCCCAAGTCTGCATTATCAAAAATAAAGATTAAACCTATCAAAAAAAAAAAAAAATAAAATAAAGATTAAAGAACGTAATTTTCCAAGTCTATTTAGAATCATTTGGATTTGGTAAATAGGTTATTCTATGGAACAAGATCCTCTCCATTTTAAGCTTGAAATGGAGAGAGTCTATTTCACGGTTAATATTTTATTTCCTAGCTGTAATAGTTTACAGAGTGCTACTTGATTTGAAATTTCAAATGAAGTGGCACTAGATACACTTTTAGATTTATAATATTTAGGTTGAACCATGAAATGGATCTATTTCAAATTGAGAGGATCCTAATACTTCTTATATAGTCTAGCTTCTCTTGTCATAAATGCACATAACTTTTTCTTAAATTACCTTGATTCTTTATATCACTCTAGAAGCATTGTAACTGAAAAAAGAAAAAACCTTCTATTTTCATTTTTTGGTGTTTTCTTTCCTTCTGCTGTACTTAATTTTCTGGTTATGGTTTATGTTAAGGCACTTGGTGAGGCTTATCAGGTCTTAAGTGATCCTGAGAAGCGTGAAGCATATGACAAGCATGGAAAGGAAGGACTATCATCGTAAGTTTATGCCAACTTTTTTTAATAAAGAATTGGGGCTGAAAGGGAGAGGTTTGGGGGGGGGGGGGGTTGGAGTTGCTTTGAGCATAGGTTTAGACTATTCACTCTTCTACAAAAATGGCATGTGCTTTAGTTAGTTGCTAAGCAATGAAGTGATTATGAAAGAAAGCAACATGATCTATTGGTTGAAAGATCTTTTGATGCTTGCAAGAGAGCTGTTAATATCAAAATAAAAAATGACAACTTGACCATAATATTTAACACAAAAAAGGAACCTGAACTAGGCTATTGGCCTATTGATTATCAGTTGTACTGATTAGGTTTCAACTGAGCTAGTTTTTTTTGTTTTTGATAAGTCAACTGAACTAGTTTAATGGCTGCAATAGTCATCCCATTTTGAACATTTTTTCAAATGCATCGTCAGATATGCTTGGACATCATGCTTTGCCTTCTCCTTGTCCTGAGTATAGAGGAAACATGTGGAACCTAATGACTGGTTTTTCTTTGCCAGGGACTCCATGGTGGACCCTTCAGCTGTGTTTGGGATGGTTTTTGGTAGTGAGTTCTTTGATGAGTATGTTGGGCAACTTGCATTAGCTTCTTTGGCATCGGTGGACATGGATGAATTCTCACAAGATCCTGAGGCCAATAAGCAAAGAATTCGGGAGAAATTTAAGGTATGCCCCTTTAATTAGTGCTCTTAACTCAATTCAATCAACTAAAACTTATTTCCATTTCTTTATGTGCAGGCATTGCAGAATGAAAGGGAAGTAAAGCTCATAACAATACTGAAAGATCGCCTTCAACCATTTGTACAGGGTAGCAGAGATGAGTTCCTAAATTGGGCAAATTCAGAAGCACGACGTCTCTCACAAGCTGGTAATTCTATGTTCTATTACTAGGGTAAGATCATCTTAGAAGGGCTTAATGAGAGTGAACTTGGAATTTTTGGCCTCTTTGTACATTGTCAAGCCATTTACAGATCATCCACATGTCTTTCGATTCTTCATTAATTAGAATGGTATCAAGTTATATCAGAATGATATCAATAGTGTTCTTCTATTCTCTGTAGTTATAGATTTTGCACACAATAACATGGCATATAGCCTGAAATTTTCTTCCTTGTCATTTCATCCTTGATATTCTCCAGTGCATTTTCAAATCTTTCTGAATCTCAGATTTGTTGCATGGACCTTTAATTTAATTCTCAGCATGACATTAGAAGTAGATATCCTGGGGCTTATCCTGAAAAGAGATCTAGTGGTATTTAAACATTTTCAATTTCCCCTCCTCTTCTTTCTCTATTCTTCTATTATTCTGGATGTTTCAGTCATGGTAAGTTGAAGCTTAAGGAATATTGACATTGTTCGGTTCCATTCTAGATTGCAATTTTATTGAACATTGAAAGCTCAAATGGTTTATTTGCGTAGTTTGCTAAAACAAGGTCAATAGATTTGGCAATAAGGCAATTGATGAGTACAAAATACAGATAAATTTTGCTGTGTGATCTCAGAAGCAGCTACCTTATTTATTTCCCTCTCTTCACCAAGCACAAAATCCAAAATGTTCACCAGGCCACCTGGATGACCATATTAGCAGACTGAATTGCCACCTTTGTAACTTGAAAAACTTATGCTCGGGGCCTAGTGGTTTTATAAAACATTCATTTTCAGTTTCTAGTCACTTTCCATGTGACTACAAGGGAGAAGTGTCCTTCAAAAATGCATGCAATTGTTACATGCATGGTTGATATTATCATCTGCTCTGTACTTATTGGGGAAAAAAAAATCATTTCTGGCCTTGTTTGGTTAAATTTTAAAATTATTTTTCTTGCCTTTTAAAGCAAAAATTTCATGATATTTGCATGTAGAAGCAACAAAGATATTCTCTAGATGTTAAGAAAACAGTACATTAAATTTCCCCATCATCTGCAAATGAGCTCTAGCTCATACGCACTTCCTTCTCCCTTAATAATGGAACGAAGTGTAAGGTCTTGGTTCAAGACCCACAGGGTGCATGTGTAACTTACCAATAAAAACTTTTCTTGACTCCCCGTCACCTATTGCTATTTTCTTTCTCATGTTTGCCACTCTTCAGCTTTCGGTGAGGCTATGCTACATACAATTGGCTATATCTATACAAGGAAAGCTGCAAAAGAAATTGGAAAAGACAAAAGGTATATGAAGGTACCCTTTTTAGCAGAATGGGTTCGAGATAAAGGACACCAGATAAAATCACAAGTGATGGCGGCTTCAGGTACTGTATATCTTCAATCAGGGTTTTCTATTTTGTAATAATATGCTCTATGTCCTGTTATTGTTGAAATTTTCTAATGAACACAACCAGCTTATGCTTTTCTGAATGTGTAGGTGCCGTGTCTTTAATTCAGATACAGGAGGACTTGAAGAAGATGAACCAATCAGAGAGCAATGAAGAGGACCTACTGAAAACCCTGGAACAAAAGAAGGATGCCATGCTTAATTCCCTTTGGCAGATTAATGTGGTTGATATTGAGTCAACTCTATCTCGTGTCTGCCATGCAGTGAGTTTAAAATTTTCCTTTCTTTAGCTTAAAATAGTAAATAAGTAATTATGGAAACATTTGACCTCATCCTCCCCTTGCCGTTTGCTTCTTCTTTATTTACCACACAAAATTGCAATGTCACAAATCAATGTAGATAAGTTTTCCTAGCACATCAGTTGTTTAGTCCTAAAGGGACTATTTACTATTTAGGAACTATCACAAATATTGTTGACCTGCTAGCTGTTAGAGACTCAAGTTCAACACTTAAAGCCTAAACTGATTTGTACTTGGGTGTTCTATTGTTAATGCCTGTGGGACTATAAGTCGTACATCTGGTCACATGCTAAAGTTATTAATACCAGTAGATCAACAGGATGTAATAAACTGAAATTTAAGTGCTTACTTGAACTAAAGGTCAAAGAAAACAGGGATGAGGGAACCAAAAAAAAAAAAAAAAAACTCTAGTTGCAATTTTGAAGAAATGATTTGTTGACTTTGGATTATGGTTCAGGTTCTCAAAGACCCTACTGAATCCAAGGATGTTCTGAGGCTACGGGCCAAAGCATTGAAAAAGTTGGGAACAATCTTCCAAGTAGGTAGCAGTTTGGATAATATTGAACTATCTTAGAATCAAATATTTCATTCCTTATTATTTGAAATCTAGTTCATTTATAATTAGTAAATTCTCCATTATTCTCAGGGAGCCAAGGCTTGTTACAGTAGAGAAAACAGCCTGCGACGTGAAAGTGACCCAGCAATAGCCGGTGCTTCATCATCATAGTAATCTTGTCACTTATCTGGGCACCTGTTTCATTTTATTGATGTGTTTGGCATATTGGATGTGGTGGGTTTCGTTTGAGCATCTTCTTATTCATTTAGTGGATGTTGAGCAGTATTTTTCGCTGGTGATTGTATTATATTTGACCTCCTCACCCCCCCAATGGATTACATCTTGTCCATTTGTAAGATAATGGATTCTTTAGCTAGCATTCTATAAATTCTCAAGGAGTACAGTAGTAGACAATTTAATGACTGAGGGTTCTTATTTTCATTACCAATATTATTTGTGTGCGCATGCGTATAGGTGAGGGGGATATATCTCAATTTTAAATAATTTTTTTATTTATAACTGGAGTAATATTATTGACAAGGCTAGCAAAGTAAAAAATCATGCCAACCCTAATTTTTAATCCCATAAGGTATTATATTGCTGTTATGGCACTGAATAATTTCATTTTCAGCAAATATTCTCTCTGTAACTGTGAAACATGGGACTCTAATATGTAAGATGGTAAGACCAAGAATTTTCCGATTTCAGAAACTATTGTTAATGGCAAGGCTGAGGAAAATGTGGTTGAAAACTGATAGCAATTTCTCATATGTTTGAGATTCTTTAGATTTTTAGAATCATTGAATATCTTAAAATGGTTATTGTTAAATGAATTGTTCAATTTTTGTCACATTTTTTCAACATTTAAACAAATATTGATTAGCAATATTTTAATTTTCATTCAAGATATTGATAATGTGATAAGATCTAATCGGACTACTATTTTAAAGGATGTTAATCTAAGAACATGTTATATGTTGGTTTTGATTTGACATTAAAGGAATGCAAACTCATCAAATCACACTTTAAAGTGATTTAAGTTAGTTTTGACTTTGTGGTTTTCTTCTTGGGTGGTTATATCATCATGAGCATCATTATACCTTCTGGAGCAAATTTATGATCTTAATCCGTTCTAAAAACAATGAGTAAACCTTATCTTCTGTAACATGGGATTATCATCTTGAGAAAACGTGGAAGGCTCATAATGCAAGCTGACTTAAATAAGACAAAGCAACCAGGCCATTTGTAATTGCATGATAAACTAGAAAATTGCAATAGAGATTCACAGCAGCAATTTGCTTCTGAATATCCTCTTGTCCTGTGGCTGCGGGTGAAAAATCTATGGCAACTAGCATCGACCGCCAGGTGATGTATAGAATTGACATTGACAATGACATAATTTTATCAACTTGGAACTAAGGGATCTATGATTGAGAATGACGCCCCACTGAGAATTTCAGCACAGAAAAGGCCCGGTCCCAACCCCTTTCCTTTTTCTCGAAGACCTTTTTTTCAAAGAAAGAGGGAAAAAGAATGAATCACTTGCTTTGTTTGGTTGGGAGGATAGAAAAATTGGAGAATAGAAAATATTGTGTTTTCAATAACGTGTGTTTGGTAGAGAATGGAAAAGTAGAAATATAAAGAATAAAATCACTATTATGCTCTAATTATTAAAAGTAGATGGATAAAAAAATTAGGTAATTTTGTACTTTTCTTTCTATTACCATTTTCTCTTATATTTTCTCTCCAATTTGGAGAGGAAAAAAAATGGACTTGGGTGTAAAACTCTATCCACCTTATTTTCTTTACTCTTTCTTTTCACTCTAACCAAATAATGAAAAATCACATTTCTCTCTCTTTTTCTTCTCTCATTTTCATCTTCTCCCATTTCACCCCAACCAAACATATTGTAAAGGTTAAAGCCATGAGATAAACCCACGATCCATAAAAGATAAACTTAGGGAACAAAGATAAATTAAAATAAGACTAATTGTTTGCAAACTAACCTCAACCTTTTTGAGGTAAGTTCACTAACTTTGACTTATTGGGCCAAAAGCCCTTTTTTTTAAAGAAGCAATAAAGCAGAGAAAAAGAAAGAAGATATCACTAGGGCACCTCCCATTTCATACACTGACTAATGATTGTTGGACATTTCTCATTCAGTAATTTTTTAACATTTAAATATTTTTGTTAAGCAATTGCATTCTATTTTTTCTTCTTTCATTCCCCAATGGATCTTCATATTATTTCTTAATATCAATCATTGTTGCCTGAAGAACTCTTTTAAGTTTCGCTTTGCAGGTTCTCTGTTCAAAGGAGTAAGATTTTATTTATTTTATTTATTTATTTATTTTTAAATTAGTATATATTTCTACTAATACGCACTTTTATTCTAGTAAATGGTTCTTTTGTCTAAAATAAATGCCCATAGCAACTCATAAACTCTAAAACCCTTGAATTTTTTTTTTAAAGAGAGATTTAACATATAGCGTTCGTTCCTGATGATAGTTTTTTATTATCAGATCAAGACACCAATTAGTTTTTTGGTGCAGGCAGAAATTGAATCCTAGATCTCTTATTTAGCCATCAGAAATTTTACTAGTTGAGCTAACTGGAACTCACAAACTCTTGTAAATTCATTCATAATTTTTTTTAATGCAACACATTTGTACATTGTGTAACTCTTCGACAATGTTACACTATTCAATATATAACTTCTTAGTGGATCAATATTTAAAAAATTTCTACCATTAAATTACAAGTTATTGTAATTCTTAACGTATATACCAAAATTTTGAATTAATCCTAATAAGAACTATGAATCTAATGTTGTGAGAGAGAAGTTTCATGAAATTGTCTCATAAGATATTTCTTATTAAACCTATATATTATGAGAGACGTCTCTTAAAACCTTCATATAAGCTACTTTTTTTGTGGTGACAACCATCAAAAGCATAAACATATTCGGATAAAAGATATTAGAGGAGAAAACGTAAGATGACTATTATTTTGGAAATTTAAGAATGATTTTATATATATATACACACACAAGAAGAAAAAAAAAAAAAAAACAAACAAACAATGATATGACCAAAAAGTAAGAAAAAGAAGGGGAATAAAGTTAACATAATTCACTTTATTGGATGCCAACCTTACAAAATCTAAAGCTTATTCTTGAAGATGATTGTTAAAGTCATCACAAATTAATCAGGTTCCACATGGGATATTCTTTTCCAGGAAGAACTCAAAAAGAGGAACTTTTGCCAAAGTGCCATGTTTTCATCCTTTGGCATGCTTACAATGACAAAACATCACAATGATCCCACACTTAAGTCTAAGAATGCATATAATTTGTAGAATTACCATGACTTGTTCAAGATAAAGACATAGACCTTAACCATTTGATCGCATAAACCTAGACTAGTCCAGTTTGGCCAACAACATTGATTGGCGTTTCAAAAATGAGCCTACCACTAGGGATTAGAATGACCAATTATTGAATGCTGATAAGAAGGGAAGGTTTACTTGAATAAGGGGGACCTGTCCTAACCCCATTTTTATGAGAAAAGAAAGCATGGATAAGAGTAATTTAAACCTCAAAGTGTTGCTCTTTATTCTCCACCATTGTCCATTTAGTGGCATTTGGTGCGTGGTCCTTGTCGTTGACGATAATTGACAGCACTAGTCATCCATAAAAGCTATTTTATGCCAACCTAATGTGTTTTTTTAAAGCATAGCATAGTCTAATAATCCACTAATCACACCAAGCATGCTTTCAAAGTTTGCACTGCACTCCTTTCTAGATTGTATAACTGAAACCCAAAATACAATTCTAGCCTCATGCATACAAGATTTGCATTTTGAGAGGCATATAAAATTTTATGAAAATGATTGCCTTGGGTGCTTTAGTTATTCTGGGTTGGGATTTAGATTTTGTTGATGAATTTCTGTCAAAATGGGTGTCAACAAGGGTTGTAATTATTGCATATTAGTTTAGTTGAAGTGTTGAATTAGGAGTTGAACTCACTAATAAGTGATCATTGACGTACTGAAGTTTTGGATTGCTGCAGAGACTAGTTTGTTCCTGGTGGAGATTCTATAGAAGAGATCAGAGTGCAAATTTTTCTTTTTTGTTGAGAAAAAGGGCATTATGTATTGCTACTTGCTAGAATAATTGTTAAAGTACGCTGGAGAGACCAAACTCCCAGAGAACAAAACCAATCAATAATAAATGAGCACTATATTCAAACCACTGAGGAAAAGCATCAATACAAATTGAAAAAAAAAAAAAAAAAAAAAAAAAAAAAAACCCTTCAAGAATGCACCTTAAAAGCACTGGATCACTCCGGGGAATCACTAGATCCAAGAGAGAATTTTAAGTATAAACTGTTGCTTTGAAGATTTGTTCAAGAGATCCTCCATTCCGTCACAGAGTCCTTTCATTGATATTTTACTATATGTTACTGCTTTTGTATTGTAGTGATACTCTTGTGATTGCTTCATCATTATGTTTGGTAAACTTTAACTACTTAAATTGGTTCAAGTGATAATTAATCAGGTTATTAGGTCATTGGATCATAATTAGATTTTGATCTTGTGCAGCTTATCGTTATCCGCCTCTACAAAATTAGCTGAAATTATACAATAAGGTAGAATTTGGATAGCGAATTTGGAGCGATTCTCAGTGCGGCTGCGTTTTTCTGTGGGTCCTGCGCACTGTTCACGGGATCCACAAGTATTTTTTTTTATACCAGAAACAATTTTAAAACTAAGTCTCATGGTACTATTTATATATTTAAAAATTATTTTACTATAATATTTTTAGTTTTCAGTTTTCAGCAATAAATAATATTCAAACAGACCTTAAAACAACCCCATTAAAATCTATCTTTAATAAGCTTATTTGGAAATGGAAAATCATGACTATCACCTTGGTCTCTTTGGCATCAGCAAAAGTCGTTTCACACGGGTGCCACAGATTGCAATACTCATGGGTTTTCCGCTGAAATCAAGAAAAACAGTTGTGATTCTTGTGAATATCAGCAAACTTTGGTTTTTTTTTATTATTATAAAAGTGAGGGGTATTGTGATAATTTCCACTAGAGGTCTTCTTAATTTAACATATCAATAGTGAATCCACTAACTACCTAGACTTATTGGTGCCCCAACAAAAGAAAAGTGGTCTCATTTCCCTTTCCTGTTTGAATTTTTAACTAAAAGAGCATAAAACTTAACATTTTTTATAATTGACTGTCAATTTTCATTTTTCTCTCTGACTTAGACTCCCTAGCTACTGAAATGACTCCCTAGCTAAGTAAATTTCATGCTCCTTATAATGAAGAAAGGAAAGCAGCATTTGGTATGTACTCTTGCATGAGAAAACAAAAAAGCTTAACAATTAGAAAACACAAAGTTGCCTAGCTAACATGGGTCTCATGCTGCTTAAGAAAGTCAGTCTTCTCTTCCTCATTATTTCAGCATCACTCCTATCAACTTGCCTTGCAGGTAGGTCTTTTTAACTCACTTGCTGCAGCCTTTGCTGCAAATTGTACCCATTGTCAGAGCTTTTATAAAAGAAAGTGTTCAACATATTTATCAACAGCTAAAGTTTGCTTATTAGATATATAAAATTGAAGACCAAAAATATACATAGATTATGTTTCTATCTCTGACAATCCACCATGTTAGGGTGTTACTAAGTTGTTCATGAAAAGTTTCATGGGCTTGATGCTAAACTTCTTTACTTGATATGGTTATTATTAGTGCAAAGCATGTGAACAAAATAAGCTGTACTTGAAGCATATCTACTATACATTAAAGCATGTCAATTTTTTTTTTTTAATAAATATGCATGGCCAGAGGAGTAGTTGACACCATTTATATGCTTGAATTGCCTTTGCAGGCCGAGAGTCCAAGTGGGTCAGTAAGTTAGCTAAAGAAGCCGATGCAATTAATGAGGTTTGTGAAAAGATTATAATTAGGATTACTCACTCTTAATCTCTTATTTCCATTTTTTTGGAGTTATTGTTTCTTTCTGTTAGCCATTTCAAATGGAGAGGCATCTTTTCCTTTCAAATGATGATCCATGCACGATCATAAATAAGCACCAAGTAAGGATGTAGTACTGTCATAATCAAACTTGAAAAGTTTGCCTTTCTCTGAAAATTTGCTGACTAAACTTTTTGGTAGCAATCATGTAAAATTACTTTGATAAATAGGTTCCTCTCTTTCTCTCTCTCTCTTTTGTGAAAAGCACAACACACGTCCACAGTTGAAACCTAAAGATCAGTATTACTTGCACAATAGCTTCCCTTATTAATTTCCATATTTGCTAATTCATTGTCTGATTTTTACTTGGCTAGGGAATACCACAGAAACTATCACACCACGATGAAGAGGAGAGTATCCATGAAAGGCTTCTTAAGGCTAACACCAAAGACTATGGAAGATATGATCCAACACCAGCCCTTGTTAAGCCTCCTTTCAAACTCATACCCAACTGATGCATGGTTTAGCGAAACAGATTAGCAGAATCTGAGTGTTAGTAACTAAATAAATGAAGTAAATGATATCCACTACGTTGTAGTATTATGTATGTATTTTTCTATATTATATTATATGGCATATAAAAACATACGTACTAAGTTTTGAACCTTTATAATGTGTTATACAGCTTCTTTATCTTTAGAAGAGTGGATGTGTCAGATTTAGTTAAAGTGGCATGTTTTATACTAATAGTGAACTACATGTACTGGATTTTATGAAATGTGTTTTATACTAATAGTGAACTACATGTACTGTATTTTATGAAATGTGTTATGTCCAATTCCTTTTGTTTTATCAAAAGCATACTATAGACCAAAAAAAATCCCCAAAGTTATGGAGGGGAGTATGAATCTTCGCAAAACATATACATTTATACTTAACTTCTTTTATGGGAGAGCTTAAATTAAGATAATCCACTAGGGATAGTAACAAGGTAGGGCAAGGTTTGATTAGGGATGCCACCTCTCTTCAAGGAAGGGAAAACTCACATGGGAGAAGAGCAGGATGGTTTTGGGATAGGTTGCTATCTATAATGAAGTGGCTTTGATATTAATAAGGTAGAGATAAAAGAGAAAGATAAAAGTAGTAGTGAGGGTGCTCAAAGCAAAAAAAAAAAAGGTAAATATTTTGGGAGATAGTAATAATATTTTTAAAAAATAAATTACAAATATGATTTGTATAAGAAAATAGGATAAAATCTAGGTGTAATATCCTAAGTGCAATACATTAGATTTCCCCGGTAAATTCAAACACCTAATTGCATGTATTGACCAATAAACTTTGATATATATATATATATATATATTTGTGTATGTGTGTTTTTGTCTAGATGCTAATAGTATGATAAAAAATTTAACCACTTGTTTAACAATAAATGGCTAATACACAGTAGAGTTACCCTAAAAAGTTAAAAGAATCATAAACCAAGGAGCTTAATATCATACAGTTTCATTGTCTGTAATTAGTACTTAAGTTTGTTTTAGCAAAAAATAAGTACTTAAGGTTGATCATAACAAAAAAAAAAGTACTTAAGGTTGATATATAACCATCCTGGTCGCCATTCTAAAGAAGGCTAGCTCAAATTTACCCCTATTGCTTAACAAGCAAGAGGTTAAGCAACACTGAACTTGGCATAAATGATCAGGCTTTTTAGCAATTCGGATTGGCATTAAGCACGTAAAAAAAAAATGGCGTACATGTTGAAATACAAATCATGGCATTATTTTCCATTAGTTTAGAACTTTTTTGGGTAACCATGTAATGACATAAACATAAATAAACATATATACATGATGATGAGGTATTGCTCCTGATGGGAGTTAAAGCACATAAATAAAAGTATACACCTTTCATTATCAACACTCAACGTAGCTTAAATATGTAAACAACCATGCATCTCCGGAGTTTGGATTTAGTTTGTTGCATGAGCGAGAAACTATGATTAGTTTTTGTTGAAATAAAAGGAAAAAAGAAAAGAAAAAAGAAAGAGGTAGAAAGAGAGAAGGAGAGAGCGGAAGCAAGGGATTATTATACATCCCCATCAGTATTGGTATTTACATTTTTAGTTTTCTGTATAATATATTACAAAACCCAATATCTAGGGTGAAGTTCATAGAATAATGCTATAGTACTTACCACAATAAAACTCTCATTTTTTTTTTACAACTTCACCACACATAACTTGTCATATAGAAAGGTTATGGCACCAATATTATTTGTCTATATAATGCTCATTAAGAGAGAGAGAGAGAGAGAGAGAGAGAGAGAGATAATTGGTGTGTGTTAAAGAAGGGGGAATCAAATTTGTGTTGGGATCAGAATGTGAAGACTATTGAAACATTGTCTATTTTTGAGCGAAAAAGAACGATAAAGCTAGTGTACCTACAACGCTTAAAAGAAGAACAATCGTGTGCAGTGGTTCCTACCATATATTCTCATCACTTTATGCCTTGCCATGCAATATATGCAGGGATGAATTAGGAGCGCCTTTTTTTCTCAAGAATGTGGGGTCTTCACTAATTTCAGTTGTGTGACTTGTGTTGTGTCTGCTACTTTTGCAAGGAAACTCCCTGAACTTTTGTTTTATTTGGGCAGTGGTTCCTCCATCCTTGCTCCAACCCAATGGTCATAGTGCAAAGATTTCACCCTTCCCCTACCCTAATCCATTACCTCTTAAGGGTAGGGAAAACTCGTGAGGCATGGCAAAACTTGTGCGAGGCATGACAAGTCAAAGTGAAATTGCCATTTCTCCTTCCTATAATATGAATGAGCTAACTCACTCAACTATATAATTGATTAGATGCCCTAAGAGTCTTGGAGACTCGGGAAAAAAAAAAAAAAAAGAGAAAAAAAGTATAGATGGAAATGACCATACGTGCCATTTTGATGGTAAATTCAATGTAAAAAATCAGTCATACATGGGTGCTTTCAGAAATTTTACTCCGGAAAATACAATTCTTTACTCTTGAACAGGCATGATCTTTATGGATGGCCTATTGCTGGGTGACAACTTGTGAGGGCAGAAGACCAAAACGCTGCTTGCAGGCCTTTTGCTTGGTTGGAGTTCTGAGAGAGATTGTGGTTGAGAGATGGAAATTGAGGTTTCCTCTTGCAAACGTAGTGCAACTTTTGCTATGGTTGACTACATATGAAAGAGATTGTTTTGAGTTACTAGTTTTTCATAGGGCCGGTTAACGAGTGTTCTTAAAACATTTGTTAATAGATCATTTTAGAAAAATTTTGATATTACTTTTACGATAAATATAAAAAGTTGTCAAGAAAATTAGTTTTTTTCCCCTTTTCCCCGTAAGAAAGTTTCTAAAAATATTTTTTAAATCAATGCCCTTATGACGTCCATTAACATTTTCCTTTTTCATATACATTTAGAGACAGTCTAAGTACACCGAATTTGATAACAAATTTCACACCTAGTGATGTAACAATTTGTAATTAGTGTATCATAAAGTGATGATAGTGGTGGTCAGTGATCTCATATGACAATGTTGTTGCCACCAATTATATTCTGCCAACTCAATAAGGAGTGAAAAAAATTGTAAAATTTGTTGTCTATAGCATTGCTCATACATTTAAGGCTAGCTTTTTTTGGTGGGTTCAATAAAGAGTAGTGCTGCATTCACAACATTTTTACAATAAATTATAGATGGTAAATTGTTATTAGTTCTAATTTGAATCTACAACTTAAATTACTTTTTTGCCTACTTATAACAACTAATAATAACCTATTACTTAGAATTTGTTGTACAAATGTTGTGGAGATAACATTTCTTTTCAATAAACTCCTATTTTCAAGTTCATGTTGAATCAACTCTGCTCTAGCCACAAGGAATTATTGATCACAAACATACAATCATAATATATTAAGAACTACTTTGTTTCTCTGGATCAACCGTTTGACATCAAACCAATGTCCAAGAAAGAAATACATGAGCCAAATACCAATCCACCATAGTACTGGTGGATCATTCAGCAAAAAAAATAGTACTGGTGGATCTATCGAAAAAACATTGCTTTTAAGTTGTTTCACACGTCTACTATTGTATCCATATACACAGCCACTCATCCGTTAAAAAATAAAAAATAAAAAAAGCATTTTTTTTTTCTAGGGTTTGAATCTTGTCTAGAAGTGTTTATGACAAAAAATGAAAATGAAAATGAAAATGCCGACAGAATAATTAAGAGTTGCCAACAAAGCAAATTAGGGTGGAAAGGACAAGAGTCTTATAACTCAACTAATGCTTGTTTAAATACCCCCTCCCCTCATTGTATATATTAAATTATCAACAAAAAAGAAAAAAGAAAAATTGAGGAAGGAGAATATGGCTAATGAAATTTATGACATAAGCTAAATTGAATTGTAGCCTGTATTTGTTTTCAATATGCACAAATTTAAAAAAGAAAAAGACAAGCAGAAGCAGTTCCTCCCAACTGATTTTTGCTGTCAATTATTTCAATTCTAGTGGTCCAGATCAATACAAATTTCATTGCCATTGTAATGAATCTACAGCTTGTTGATGAACCTGTTTGTCCGCAGCTGCCACTACGTTAAATTCTGGAAAATAAAACAAAAACATGAAAGCAACTTATGACTAAATTCAGCAATTTGATTTGACCATTTAAGAAAGCTTTGCAGTTAATACGCATACTTGTTACGCTTGAATCTGGAGAAGCCTCCCAGTGAAGCTGATTTCCTTTCCAATCAGTTATGACTCCCCCAGCACCTTCTATCACAGGTATTAGTGAAAGGAAATCGTATGGCTGAGATAAAATTACAATGTCGATTAGGTGGGGGCATAATAGCTCTATGTTCCACATAATATGATTGACAAAGCACAAGGTTTTAACATTGTCGCATTATGTTATCCATTCCAGATTGAGTCAGGGGCACCACAAATCAGAATGGAAAAACCCAGGGGTCAATATTAAAGAAAATAAGATTGAGGTAGTTTCCCCAATAACCATCACAAAATGACCAGAACATTCCCTCCATCCTATTTGTTTTCTTGGACAAAAACCCAGACAGGAATATCTACTTGAAAGATGCTACTCATGCCATGTTCACTAGTTGCCTTTGTTTGAATACCTAGGAACATTTATTTGTCCATGACGAGAACAGAGATACAACCATTGCCAAATATGTTGAGAGTGTCTTAGGAATATCAACAATGTCAAATGAAAATGAAAGCAGCTTACCTTTAGACCAGACTCAATAACAAGATCCACAAAGCCGGAAGCCAAAAGAGCATAAGCATAGCAGTCACAGCCATATAATGGCACTTTTACCTGTAGATTATAGAAACAATAAAAAGAATATTGAGTATCAATAAGCCATATTTCAATTTGTTTGGCAGAGTAAGAGAAGTTATGTTGAATTGTTTACTAAGGAAACCATGTAATTTGGTCAAAAGTCTAATTTTTCTCAAAATATGAACACATTTTATACTGCAAGTTATCCAATAACATGACTCAAACTCGGTCAAAATATTTTGTCAGAAATGCTGGCATAGCACAATCTTAAAATGAAGTAAAACAGGAAAAAGATGAGTAACAAAAAAACTACAAAAACAGTCAATATATCCAAGTTATCATGATTCTCTTTTTTGATAAATCACATTATAGGAACATCCAGCAATACCAGATATTATTGGGTAGTATTTTTAATACCACAAAAACCTCTTTTTCAAAATAAATTTTAAGCAGATAACACTGACCTTGTTTCTAACACGAGCAAATGCTTCTTCTGCTTCTCCGCTAAACAGATGTGGACTTGTAGTATACCTAAATAGCAAAAATACAAAAATGAAACAGGATATAGATCACTACTCACAGAACTAATGCACAAATATCTGTCCACCTAAAATGCTGATGCAAGGAAAATATATCACATGTTTTACTTCCCGTCAGTGTAGTCAAAGGCAAGCCAAGCGCTCGCCTAGGCGCCCGGGTGAGGTGAGGCACCACTACGGCGCCTCAAAGGCTCTAAGGCGAGGTGCCTTTAGTGAGGCGCTCGCCTTTAGAGCCTAGGCGAGCAAGGCGCCTTAAGCCATGAAAAAGGCACTAAGGCGAGAGCCTCAAGTTTTTTTGTTTTTTGTTTTTTTTTTTTTTTTAATAGAAGTTTGTTGTGAAACCTATTTTTAGACTATTAATTTCAAAAGGCCTGTTATAAAATCAATTGTTAGTTAAGTTAATTTAGAAATTTGTTTTGTAAGACTTATTGTTATATAGTAAATCGTATTGTTAGAACTAACTAATAGAGCCTAAACCATGTTAATCCTATTTTGAAATAATTTGATAGACCTAATTTCTTCATGCTACACATTGAAAAACGCTTAATTATAATATTATAATACACTAGGTACATATGATTTAAGTTCTATATGTATAATAAATATATTAAGAATTTGGCGCCTAGCTTTACTCGGGCTAGTGCCTTTTTGTCGCCTCACGCCTCGGGCGATACAAGGCCTTGGCGCCTTAAGGTCGCCTTTCGCCTTTGACTACCTTACTTCCCGTACAACATTTTTTTTTTTTTTTTTGCTTCAGAAGAATATTTAATCATACAAGTAGGCTTGTGACAGCTTTGGACAAGAGCGAGTAGACACTTCTTGTCCATTTAGAGTTGTTCTCCTTCCACTTATCCCAATCCATCTTTCTCTCAGAACAGGCTGATTGATTATGCCAAGAATCTGAAAAAAAAAACATGCTTATAATTTCAAGAAGTTTTTGATTAATTTCACAAATTGAATTGACCTTGCAATTATCTAAAATCATTTGCATATTTCCACTCATAAGAACAAGGGTGACAATTAAATGATTGAAATCTAGCACAAGGACAGGCATGATATACAGTTCTACACACATACATATATTAATGGGTAAAGACAACTCACATGCCCTAGAGATTACAAATTGCAACTTGAATAGAGACAAAACCCTTATCAATTGGTAGCAATATATATACTGAAGTGATCAAGAAAACTTTCTTCCCTCCATTCTTCCTTTCTTACTTTTTAACATTCTCTAAAAAGAGTATTTAAAACTCCAAATCCAAAGCAAAAAAAAAAAAAAAAACACTTGCTTTCTTAAGCCAAAAATTTGTGATTTCAAACTTTATACTAAAAAATGTAGCTTAAGGAATTCTTACCGGTGTACCCCTATAGAGCAATGCAATGAGGGTACCAAACACAGGTTTTCCTGGAACAAAGAGAAGTAAAGAATTAGTTGTGTATGGCTTGAAAAGCTTAAGCTCAATGACGATAATATTTATAGAACAGAAATAAATATACCAGTGATGAAACTCTTTGTCCCATCTATTGGATCTAAAACCCAAACAAAGTCTGAAAATTTCTCTGTGCACCTCCATCCATTCTCCTCTCCATAACTGCAATTACAAATCTTGTGATAAGTTAGAGGTAAGAAACAAAAAATGAAACATCATCTCTCATAATAATATGAACTCTGACTTTCTTTTCTTTTTCGATTAGTAATTTACAAATGCATACAATGGGTCTTGAATGCATAACCTCACCCCAATCCACTATTATCTGTACTTCCATTTGGTTGCTAAGGTCCTTAAGGAAAACATAGGGAAGGAAAAGAAATAATATTATCTTTAACTTTAGATTATCATAATGTGGGACTTGAGAGAAGGAAATCTAGACTTAACAAGCTTAATACAAGAACTTGGCATAGGTTAGGTGACCTTTTCAATCCTTTAAGGTAAAGAAAAAAGAAGTAGGCTGTTCAACTCTCTGACCAAATCGCCCAGCACTGACAAAACTGCATTCAGGCCACTAGCAACAACAGTTTCTGACGATGTCCACAGCAGTGGTCGGAAGGGATTTTAAAAAAAAACCAATTAGTTGCAGTCTCCAGCTAGAGGTTTTGAAGAACAATGAATACCACACCAACTGGCTCCGCTTTTGTTCCCCCTCTATCTCTCTGCCCCTCTGCCGCCTCCCATACTTTTTCCTCATCCAGCCTCATTGTCTGCCCCTCTACCCATTTAGATTGGCTGCCAAAAAAACCCTCACTGTCTGAGCTTGCTGCCAATCTGTCAAGAAACCCACCAGCAATCAGATTTGGTTTCTTCGCAGCAGGCATTTTACAAAAATGTCCCTTTTCCTTTTGCCCACTGGCAACACAAATCAATGGCACTGACAGAAAACTGCAGGCCAAAGCTCGACTTTCCAACATGAAAAATCAATCAGGTCAGTATGGCCAAACCCCCTTCCCAACCCCCCCACCCACAAAAAAAAAGAAGAAGCTACACACCGACTAATGAACAGCTCAAAAAAATAAGTACAAGGACTCAGCATATTTTCTTTCTGCTTATTTTAAGTAGGATGGGGGGTGTGTTTGGGGGCGTTCTATAAATAGTAATCACATTTGCATAACTTACACTGCATGTGAAGGGAAATTCTCCAAAATAATTGAAACCATAGATTCCTCTGCTTCTTTATCTGCAATTGTTACAGGACCTGCAGCAAATCGAATGAGACATGACTAAAGCAACAAGTAAAAAGAACTAATGTGACAACTATGATCATATAAACCTTTTTTTTACAAGTTAAATTTTATAGAACACGAAAAGAATGAAAAGGAAACAACACCTAGCACACAGGTAGTGTACTAGTAGTGCATTGCAACAAGATCATTTAAACCTACCACCATTATTCTTTGCCTGGGTGTGCAAAAAAGTACAAAAAGAAAAGCACTTTAACTTGTGATTCTCTAAAATCTGGGTCAAAACTATGCAGTAGTCTCTCTTCCACTAAGCCTTTTATAATGTAAGCACTTCAGTTCAAGGAAGTCAAATCAGCATAAGGCCTGAAAGTTCAGAAAGTTGAGATTTTATCCTCCTCAGTTTTCTCAGAACCCCAATAATGAGATTAACTGAACCACATTAAATGTTATATTTCTTATTCAGCAATTTACTCAATGCATAATTATTTTGGAACATCAAAACAGCATAAGCTACAGACATTTAAGCTTCTTCTTTTTTCCCCCTATAAATTCTTCTTAATTTTCTCATTTTTCAAGATTTAACACTCAACCCAGCTCACCTACTATTTGGACTGGTTGGACCCAGATTGCAGCAAAACACATACAAAAACAGACAAAACCCAGAAATTCCATTCCTTTTCTTTTCCTCCATTCTGTCAACGACCATTTGAAGCACATCACACAGTTCCAAAGTCAACCCACCCTTTAAAAAACGTATATAAATAAAATTCTTCAACTTGCTGAAATTTTCCAAAGTCAAATTCCCAAATTCTATGCCAATCACTTTGTTTATCAAAGACAAAGTTTGACTTCCTTTCCAATTTCTTAACAATGCAAAACAGCCAACAACACAAAAATGCAATCACTTCGTTTCCCCCCAACCTTTTCTCACAAACCAAACAACCCAAAACTGTTTAACTTTTTACCTAAAATCTCTACCGTTTTTCATTTTCCTCAAAAGAAAAACAACAACCCAACAAAATTTTCAACTCAAAAGAAAGGCTTACTCTGGTCCTCCTTGTCGAGAATCTCGAACTTGTTCCTGAAGTACTTGCGAATGACTTCTCCGGCCGCGTCGGCGACCGTGTTGGCGACCTGGGCAATACGATCAAGCTCGGATTGTTGCGGGAGGTCTAGTTGAAGGGTGTCGATTCCATTGGAGAGCTTGGAGTTGATGGACATTGGAGTCAGTGATCGAGAGCGAGAAAGAGAGAGTGTTTGTGGGAAGCGAAGGTTGGAGAGGTTTGTGTTGAGAGTGAGGGAAGAAGAAGAAGAAGAAGAAGTGGGAAAGAAGGAGAGGAGTTGTGAGGTTTGGGAGAGAAGGTGGGTTTGGTAGTGTGAGATCATTTGTAGAGACTCTTTGAGACTGAGAGAGAGAGAGAGAGAGAGAGAGGGAAGAGAGGTTTTAAACAAATAATAGCAGAGAGAGAGAGACGGAGAGAGTGTGGAGGGCAGAAATAAGGGAGGTGAATGATGTAATGTAACACAGTCCCTAAAACAATGGTGCAAACAAAAATATAAAATTAAAAATTGAAAAATTTACTGATAAATATTAAATATCACTAACACTTCTAAGATTTGGGTTAATGCTAATTAGGTTCAAAATTTTTCAAAATTGACTAATTTGGTCTGTAAACCCAACTTGGATCCTAAATTGTTACTCATTTTTCTCATCTCTCTCGTAATGATTAGGAATTAAGTTTGTCGTTTTGAAAAATTTTAAATCTGGCTATCATTAGTTGAACCTATATGTTAAATGTATTTTACTCTTTTTTCACTATTATTTTAGGAATTGTGTTAATAAAATTATGATATAGCATCATCTGAACCATTTATTTTATATTAAAGGATTAAGATTAAAAGAACTTTACTAATCAGAGAACTCTCCAGGTCCTAATCCTTATCTTTTTTTTTTTTTTTTAAATTTGTGTACTATGTTTTTTTTACACATAGTAATATAATTCAAACAAGAATAAGGGATTAGATGAAAGCTGCTGTAGATTTAAAAAAAAAGAAAAAATTACGTGAACTATGTTGTTTTTTGTTACACGTGATAATATAATTTAAATATAAAAAAGGATTAGATGAAGGTTTTGGATTCTAATTAAATTAATATTTTTATCAACTTAGAACTTATAGGAGAAGAATATAAGAACAAAAAAAAAATTATATTTATTTTTTTTAAATCTAAAAAAGAAATTCTGCAATTTTTTTTCATATAGATTGAATGAAAAAATTAGAAGTAATTATCTCCAAAAAAAAAAAAAAAAAGCAAAAATGTCATATAGATTGAATACGTTGAAAATGTAATTGAATAAAATGTAACTGTTCCCCACCCCCCCACCCCCTCTTTTACTTTAATTGTTGTTGGAGTAGTTTAAACCCTAGTTGAATATGTGATTATAAGAGGGTGGTTTTTTTTTTTTTAGTAGGCAAGAAAATTCGGTTATCATTGTTTTAGTTTGTGTAGAATTGGGAAATATACTCTGTTCTGTTTCATTTTAGTTCACAGTAGTTTTATTGGTCTTTTGTTACTTCATTAGGCTTGATGCAATGTTACCAATCCCTATTATCTGCATTCTATTAATCCACGAGTTACATGATAAATGTCTGATCTGTATAGTTAGATTCCTACTGGAACTACATTAGCGAAAACGGCATCCTTAGATAAGGTGTTTGTGATTTGATTTTAGTGCGATTTTCAAGTTAGGTGATACAGGAGTTGTGTTCAAATGGTGTGAAATGGGTTTGGTTTTTCCTCCTCCATATCATGGTTTTCATCAAAATGAATAGTTTTCCTCCAAATTGTATTGGGAGAATTTTTCTGAATTATTATATGGTGATTCATTAAACTATACACATATTTTAAATCACATAGCCCATTAAATTATTTAAGCAAATCAACTGACTCGTTAATTAGGTTATGTAAAATTAAAGTAGATGTGGATAGTCATTTGAATCACCACTTAGTGAATACTGGGATTTTTCATCCAAATTGGTTTAGAAGTAATTTCCATCCTTCATCAAAATATATATCTATTTATCTTTCAAAGTAATTCCAAACTAAGAGGAAAAAAAAAAAAAAAAAACCCCACAAAAACCTGATAAAATCATTAGAATATAAAGGATCTTAATGTATGTAAAGTTTTTTTTTCTCTTGCTTTTTTAAAGAAGATTAGCAAAATTTAGAAGAACATAATGGCACGAGGTTTTTATAGTGTAGAAAAGTTTCGACTCAATCAGCTAAATAACAATGTAACAGAAAAGAGTAAAGAACTCAGTTTTAGTAAAGTCGAGTTCCAAGGAGAGTTAAAAAAACAACAATGTGTGGTCATATAAAAAAATTGAAAACAAATATATTAATTTTTTATTTTAAAATATTATCTTTAATGTTTAATATTATCCTTAGCACACAAAACCCTCCGACTCTATGCGGGTACCAATTTCAGTCACTTCTATTAGTCTTCTTTATTTACATCTAACACAATTTTAGTCACTTTTACTAGTCCTTTTTTATACTTATCTTTCTTCTGTTTAGCTATCCCTGTGTCTCAACTTGATGAAGTAGTTCATGTACTTGAAGAAAAGGCTTTTCAATTGGGCATAAGGTGTAAACCAATTGAGCTATAAGAGATGATAGATTGGTGGACAATTTTATAGCATGTGCATTGTTTTTTTCTCTCGCCTTATTGCATTGATTAGATGGAAGAGTTTTTACACTCTTTTTTACTTGCTGTGAAATGGTTGTACAAAAGTCCAAATAAGTACTTTCGCTTGTGTTTAGCAAAAAAAAAAAAAAAAAGGTACTTTCGCTTGTGTTTCGCATAGATGAAGGTCACCAAACAATTTACACCATTCAAATGTAATCAACCTAATAGTCCATTAGGCCTATTTTTGTTCACCTTAGTCCTTTTGGTCTATTTCCACCCATTTGGGCCATTCGGTCCAATTATATCAATTTAACAATGTAATGTTTGTAAGTTCTTTATAAAATTACATTTTTTCTTACATTATTAAAGTATTTTATTTTATTTGGCAAGCCAAGTTGATGCCATCCTTCTTTCTATTAGGTTGTTGAGTTGAGTCATTAACTCATTACGAAGATATTTGGCTTCATTGCGCTAAGTAGTTGATGTGCATCAAGTAACAACTCGTGGCAGCTTCATGAATTTTGTCTAGGATAGTTACTAAGAAATTTAATCTATATAAAATCTAATTTTTTTTTTTTAAATTCTTATATTGACAACAAAAGAATATATATATATATATATATATATATATAAATGAAGCAAATACATAAATTTTTACAATTTGCCTCTATAAATTTTCATATTTTAAAATTTGTTGCATGATTGTTTTATTATCAATGCTATAAACTATATTCCTTTCAAAAATTTTAGTTCAATAAAAAATTGTTTGGCTTTTTTTTTTTTGAAAGGGTCTAATACACTGTTAAGGGAACCAAAGTTTAATTTGGTTAGGCATAAGAAAAATTAGAGTGGTCACAATTTTTTTTTTTAAAAGGGAGACAAATAATAAAAATTTTGGGTAAATTGCATTAGTGTATCCTTGTTCTTGTTTGTTACTATTCTTTATTATTAAATTTTACGATTGATAAAAAATCATTTCAAACCATATTTAATGATTGATAACAAAATAAAAATAAAAACTAAATGGATAGATTGACTTCTTTTATAGATCAAAGTGTACAACTCTAATAGTTAGCCAAAGCTATTTCAATTAGGGAAAAAAAAAATAAAATTGTTATGAACAATTTATAATCAAATTTATATCAAGAAATGCTTATAGTAAGCTAAAAAGAAGATTTTTCTCTAAATCAAAATTGAGAGGATGAAAGCAATATATCACCATTAGAACCTATGTCATAAAACCAAAAAATTAATTTAAAAAATCATGCCTAGGCATATTTCATGATTAATTCTCAAACTATAATCATATAAATTGTATAAAACATAAGCAAATTAGGTTAAAAAAATTAGAGTAAACAAATACATACTTGAAAGGTTGTAGGTAAAAGAAGAGAAGAATAAAGAAAAAGAACTGTATGGTACATATTCATTATGAATTATTTAGTATATATACACTCCAAATTAAAGAAGTTGATATGAACAAAAAATCTAATGTTACTCTAATTTGTGGCAAGTGAAAATTCAAAGAATTTAGTATTTTATTTAAATACTAGGAGTAGTTGCTGTTTTTTTTTACATGTACTACCTTGCTGTTTTTTTAAAGTGTACAACGTTGCTTTTTTTTTTTTTTTTTTTTTTTTTGTGTAGTAATATAATTTAAATTAAAAAATAAGAATTAGTTGAAGATTTTGGATTGTAATCAAATTGATATTATTTATCAACTTATAAATTATAATAAGAAAATGATTAGATGAAGAATTTGGATTGTATTCAAATTAGATAAGAACCAATATATATATATATATATGTCATTTTTTTTTTTAAATCTAACAAAATTTCTGCAATTTGGTAGAGAGAGAGAGAGAGAGAGAGAGAGAATTTTCAATTGTGAGGAAATTAGATTCCTAATCATTCTAGGAATTATAAGAGAAGAAGAATTAACTTAGGATGTATGTTTGTCCAAAAAGAAAAAAAAATCATATAAATTGAATGAAAAAAAAAAATTGAAGTAATTATCTAAAAAATGAAAAAGCAAAAATTTCATATAGATTGAATATGTTGAATATGTAGTTGAATACATTGCTTTTCTGTTTTTTTTTTTTTTTTTCCTTTTTTTACACAGTAATATAATTCAAATAAAAATAAGGGATTAGATGAAAATTAATTTAGATTTTAGAAAAAAAAATTACATGGACTATGGTGATTTTTGTTTCATGTGAAAATATAATATAAATATATATATATATATATATATATTAGATGAAGAGCTTGGATTGTAATTAAATTAATATTTTTATCAACTTAGAAATTATAGGAGAAGAAGATAAGACAAAAAAAAAATTATATTTATTTTTTTTTTAAATCTAGAAAAAATTATGCAATTTTTTTTCATATAGATTGAATGAAAAAATTAGAAGTAATTATCTAAATAAAAAATAAAAAGAAGTAAAAATGTCATATAGATTGAATACTTTGAAAATGTAGTAGAATATGTTGCATATTTCATTCTTTCTTTTTTCTTTTTTTTGTTTAATTTGTGTCCTATGTGGTTTTTTTTTTTTTTTTTTTTTTTTTTTTTTTTTTTTTTTTTTTTTACACATAGTAATATAATTCAAATAAAAATATTGAGATGGGTTCAAATTACACCTAGTGTAACTCTAAAGAATTATACATTTTCTAAACCATTGGATTTAAGCAGATCCAACGATTAAAAAAGACACTCATTAATACTAATATTCTTATTAGGATCTCATTAATTATTTTGTATTTATAACATTCCATACTTATCTCTAAAATCAAAAACTGGTATACGTTCTCTCTACTCTCTCTTTCTCCTCCATTGCCCTTACAATTGCAGACCATTACACTTCATTTTGCAGGGAAATGTTGTCCTTGCATATGGCGTTATGAATGAACAAAATCCCACTTTCCTTTGTGACAAGAAATAAATCAAGAGTTACAAATCCTAGACGAAATGGCATAACAACATAATTAACACTGTAAGATTCGGTAACTTGGTATAGTGAATTTTCTCGCACAACCCATAAGACAACACATGATAAATTGCCTTTCATTTGTATTATTTTCAAATCCTTTGGATTAGGCAATATTTGAGATCTCACCTACAGAATCTATGAACTACAGCAATTAATCTCTAAGAATTTTGGCCAAGTTTATAGTTTTGGATATTTCAAGTGAACCTCATGGAAACTAAACAATGTTTCAAAGTAACAGATCCAAAAAAGTTACACCTGGTGTTATGAATTATTTCCCTATGGCAGTGGAGGTGGAAGAGTGACGGAGGAGAAAGAGAGAGCAGAGAGAACGTATACCAGTTTTTGATTTTAGAGATAAGCATGGAATGTCATAAATAAGAGATAATAAATTAGATCTTAATTAGAATATTAGCATTAATGAGTGTCTTGTTTTTACCGTTGAATCTACTTAAATTCAATAGTTTAAAATTTTTTTAATTCTTTAGAGTTATATTTAATATTATATTTAATGTTTAATATTATCCTTAGCACACAAAACCCTCCGACTCTATGTGGGTACCAATTTCAATCACTTCTCTTAGTCTTCTTTATTTACATCTAACACAATTTTAGTCACTTTTACTAGTCCTTTTTTATACTTATCTTTCTTCTATGTAGCTATTACTGTGTCCCAACCTAATGAAGTAGGTCGTGTACTTGAAGTCTTGAAGAAAAGGCTTTTCAATTGGGCATAAGGTGTCAACCAATTGAGCTATAAAAGATGATAGATTGGTGGACAATTTTATATCATGTGCATTGTTTTTTTTTTCTCTCGCCTTATTGCATTGATTAGACGGAAGAGTTTTTACACTCTTTTTTACTTGTTGTGAAATGGTTGTATAGAAATCCAAATAAGTACTTTCGTTGTGTTTCGCATAGATGAAGGTCACCAAACAATTTACACCATTCAAATGTAATCAACCTAATAGTCCATAAGGCCCATTTTTGTCCACCTTAGTCCTTTTGGTCTATTTCCACCAATTTGGTCCATTCGGTCCAATTATATCAATTTAACAGTGTAATGTTTGTAAGTTCTTTATAAAATTACATTTTTCTTACGTTATTAAAGCATTTTATTTTATTTGGCAAGCCAAGTTGATGCCATCCTTGTTTCTCTTAGGTTGTTGAGTTGAGTCATTAACTCATTATGAAGATATTTGTCTTCATCGCGCTAAGTAGTTGATGTGCATTGAGTAACACCTAGTGGCAGCTTTATGAATTTTGTCTAGGATAGTTACTAAGAAATTTAATTTATATAAAATCTATATTTTTTAAAATTCTTTTATTGACAACAAAAGAATATATATATATATATATATATAAAAGCAAATACATAAATTTTTACAATTTCCTTCTATAAATTTTCATATTTTAAAATTATTGCATGGTTGTCTCATTATCGATGTTGTAAGCTACATTTCTTATAAATTTTAGTTCAATAAAAAATTGATTGGTTTTTTTTTTTTTTTGAAAGGGTCTAATACAGTGTTATGGGAACCAAAGTTTAATTTTGTTGGGCCTAAGAAAAATTAGAGCGGTCACAAATTTTTATTTTTAAAGGGAGACAAATAATAAAAATTTTCAATTTTATATAAAATTTTGGGTAAATTGCATTACACTCCCGAAGTTTAGAGTTGATTGGATTTTAAACCCCAAAGTTTTAAAAACTTGATTTTACACCTTGAAATTTGGTTCTGTTAGCAATTCACCCCCCACGGTTAAATTCTGTTGTTAAGGGACACATCACCATGATAATGTGTTCTATTTTTGCCAAATAAGCATCAAAACTACGTCGTTTCAACTATGATCAAGAGAAGAGCGAGCACAAATAAAAACTACGTCATTTCAGCCTAATGTTAAAACACTAACATCTAGCTTAAACGGCACCATGAAGACCTAACTTTAAAATCCAAAATAGAACCCACAAACCCAGCTCCTCTACTCTGCAACTTCTACCGTGAGTCAGTCCGTCGAAGGCTTTTCTTCAACTCAATGAGCACCACACGGCCAAACCTCTCCTAGCTCCAATTGTAGTGGTGAACCCAAACCCAAACTTCGCTAGCTTTGATTGCACCTATGAACCCGAACAGACTGAACCCAATCCCCCACGAACCCATCGGCTCTTGTGAACCAAGGCGACGACATTGGCTCCAGGCAGCCTCAGCAGCCATGGTGATAGCTTCAGGCGGCCTCGATGGCGATGTCTAGACTTCCCCAACTCTGTGAGCTGCTCTTCTTGTGTGTCTCTTTTCGGATTTGGCCTTTGTAAGTCTTTGATTTTTGGGGTTTTTATTGATTGTGATTGGTGGGGTTTTTGTAAACAAAAAATTGGGTGATTGATTTGTTACCAGGACTGTTTATATGTATATGATTTAAATTCATTTTACAACTTGCCTCTCTACTGAAATTGTGTGTTTATGGCGGAAATGCGGCAAGATCATCTTTAACTTTTGCCATGCAGGGTTCCATGGAAAGGAAGATAATGCACGTGGTTAAGTAAGTTTGTATTTTGAAATTTGTGTTGATTTTGTCTCCTAATATCCTTGTCCCTTCCTGAATGATATAATTGTTGACACGGGAGCCTCATGGGTTGGAATTGAATGAGCAATGTCGTAAATACATTTTATTTTAACTACCTGTTCAACTTTATTCAGATAAACCTCATTTGCATAGATTATAAATAGTAATAGACATTGGTGTCATTTCTATATCAAAATTGAAAGCCTCAATCTTTCTTTTCCTGAATATAACCACTGCATGGTAAGGACACTGTCTAGGTGTCTTGGAGTTTTGCTGGTATGGAATAATGGGAATATGTAGCTATGAATTGAAAAATGAATTGTGAACTCGGTTTTGGGGTCTAGAAAGTTATTCACATATGACATTACATTTTTTGCAAAGTTTTTTCTTTTCTGTACACTTGAGTTCAGATATATACAGGATAAACTGGGAAAATAGGACAAAAACACTACTAAGAACAAATCTATCATCAAAATAGAAGAAATCAAGTTTCTTCTTTTCAATGCACATGAGTTCAGTCTTCAGAAACATTCAAAACAAACCTAGCAAGTAACAAATTGCCTATAATAAGAAATTGGTTCAAAGCAAGGTGCTAAGAGAGGTTATACAATCTCCAAAGGTCAGAAGTACCACAATAAAACCGGTTAAAAGCTACAATATGGACTCTTCAATATCCAAGAGACTTGCCTGACTATCGACCACCGTCAGGTGCCAAAATAAGAAAGGGCTAGCTAAATTCATCCAATCAACATACATAAATAATAAACAGATATAATGCTTATATATATATATATATATATATATTCTTAATGAAAAAAAAAAATGAGAGAAACAAGAAACAATTTATTCGAAGAAACAAGAAACAATATATATATATTCTTAATAAGGCTTTTTTCTTTTTTTAATGGCCGTTACAGTTATACACACATCCAATTTATTTATTTATTTTTTGTGGTAAGTACACACACCCAATAAGAGATTGAAACTATGACATAGTTTTCTGGGAGAAAATCAAGAAAATAAAGAGTATAGCTTTTTAGGTCTTGTAATTCATTTTTCTTCGTCCCTAAGAAAAAAACACCCACCTAAATCAGAGCCATTCTACAGAAAAATTGATTGCCACATTTTGGGAAATTATCTAGATATCAATTAATATTTCTTACCTCCATACTCGAAGCAAAAATATAGTTTTTATAGATTATTTAGTAGCCAATTTCAAAGAGGATAGAGGGGGGAAAAGCCTTCTTTGATTGCCAATTAAGAGGGCTACAACATTTTTCTTTTTCTTTTTATTTTATTTTATTTATTTATAATCATTATAGCATAACAATGCATTGATTATTTATCCTTTCCTTGGTCACCTTGAAACTATTTATCAAACCCTAATCTCACAATTCAAATTAACAACAAGACTAGAGCTAAATGTCAAAGCCAATAAACCTTCTTTAATTTTCAATATAAATGGCTACCACAAAAGTTTAAAAAAAAAAAATTATTAAAAAAAAAGAAAAAAGACCATAAGCACCCACATTGATTATTATCCTCAGTCACCTTAAAGCTAATTATCAAACCCCAATCTCATACAATTCAATTTAACAACAAAACTAGAGCTCAATGTCAAAGCCAATGAAATTTCCTTGTTTGCCAAATCAGAGGGCGATCACAAAAGTTTTTTTTTTATACTATAAGCACATCAATAAATTAATTATTTATCCTTGGTCACCTTGAAGCTAATTATCAAACCCTAATCTCCCCCATTCCAATTTAACAACAAAACTAGAGCTAAATGTCAAAGCGAATAAACCTTCTTTCATTGTCAATTTGAAGGGCTATCACAAAAATTTCTTCTTTAACCAGAAGCGCGCTAATGCACATTGATTATTTATCTTCATTCACCTTGAAGCTAATAATTAAAGTCCTAATCTCACACAATTCAAATTAACTACAAAACTTGAGCAAATTGCCAAAGCCAATAAACCTTCTTTGATTCTCAATTCAAAGGGCTATCACAAATTTTTTTTTTTTTTAAACCATAAGCAAACCAATGCACTGATTATTTATATCAAACCCTAATCTCAAATAACTCAAATTAACAACAAAACTACAGCTCAATGTCAAACCCAATAATAAACCTTCTTTGATTGTCAATTCAAAGGGCTATTACAAATTTTTTTTTTTTTAATTAGCATAAGCACAAAAATGCATCGATTAAATATACCCAATCGCCTTAAAAGCTAATAATCAAACCCTAATCTCACAAAACTCAAAATTCACAACAAAACCAGAGCTAAATGTCAAAACCAATAAAACCCAAAAACACACACACTAAAATCCAATCATCATGTAATAACGGACTCACAATCTCGTCGAAACCAATCAGTCAGAATCAGATACAATACAACAACAATTAATATCAAATTGAATTACAGCTCCAAGAACCCTAGGCCAGCTCAAAAATCACCAATCATCAAATTAATCAAATACATAACAATAGAAAACCGTAAAAAAAAAAAAAAAAAAATTAATCTTTGATCTATTAGAAATTTTGCGAGTATAAAAGATATTAGGAAAAAAAATATAAACCAATAGTAGATTGGTCAAAATTCACATCCAAAATGTGTAAATGTATGCACCTTTCTTCTAAAATTAAGTAATTTTGGTTGGGATTATGTGTGTTGATTCATTAATTTACTAGTAAGCCACCAACAATTTTTATATTTTTCTCACTTGCAAATAGTTTTTCTCTTAATTAATTATTCTTCTTATCTTATTGTGCAGTCCAATTGGCTCTTTAATAAACTTTGTGGAATATTAATATATAATTATGGTGGGTTGGCCAACTACCTTACCATTTCCACGTTCGGCAAACGGGGCGTGTGTGTTATGTAGCAGTGTGGGCACATAACACACTTAATTACAAACTTTCTATTTACATGGTCGGTAATGTGGCAGCGTATGTACAATGAATATGTAATAAAGAGAGTGACTATAATAGTTCATTATTCTTTTATTGGTTGTGTTAACAACACCTTAAGGTGCCCGTTAATAATGGAAAATTATTGTGTACTTCGGAGTACCATAAATGTGTACTCCCTCCTCTCACATTAACGGTGGGTCCCACTAATTAAATTCATGCTGGGGCCCACCATTTATGTGAGAGGAGAGAGTACGCATTTATGGTACTCCGGGAGTACCTAATAGTTTTCCGTTCATAACAATTTTTTTTTTTTGTAGCTTTTTATCTTTTTTGGCAGTTTTTTTTTTTTACAACTTTTTCCTTTTTTTAAGTGAGACCCATATAGGGAAATCTTGACAAGCACTGCACGGTGCTTGTTAACATTTCTCTTCTTTTATTCTTAAAAAGTTTTAGTTAATAAATGTCTTAAAGACAATAGTTATAGTACATTTAAATAATACTTTAATATATTTTTAAAAAAAGTCAAATAGTATATACACACACACACACAATTATAGTAAATTAGTTACAACAATTAGAGGATGGAAGATTTTAACCTTCGACATTTTTGCTAAAATACTAAAAGTTGCCCATGGAACTACAACTCTCTTGGTAGAGTTGATCACTAATCATTGATGTTACTACAACTCTCTTGGTAGAGATGATCATTAATCATTGATGTTTTGATGTTAAAGTTTCCTACGACTCATGACAACAATTTTATATACTTGAATTTACTTGATAAATACTATAGTTGCATGATATTAAATGTTGATTAACTTGGGCATATGATCACAATTAATTTATACTATGGTTTGTAATAATCCACAGTGGGAGATTTGAGTAAGAATTAACAATTTTTTGAATATACTATAGGATCAAAGCTTTATTCATCAAGTTTTTCTCAATACATTTCTCACCATGTATCTCTTTTTTCTTTTTTCTCTCTGAATTTAAAAATCCCCTTCTTTCTATAAGCTTCTTTCCTTTTATACTTCACCCCATGTTCCACCCCGGGAATAATTTCAGGTCATTCCAATGTGTTTCGGCCATTTTGGATTCAGAGACGGAGATAGAAGTTTGGTTTAGGGGATTAAAATATAAACAAAAAATGCGTATCATCTATTTAGTATTAAGAAACTATCAACAAATAAAAAAATACAAAATAATTATTTTTTAATATATTAAAATACAATTTATCTATTAAAAGAGAAAATGACCTTATTTTAAATGACAAAAATCATCAATATTAAATTTGTACTAACTCATTTTCCATAGGTAAAGACAAATCACAAATAAAAAAATAATTGTACAAACAAAAAGAGCCAAATACAGTCAAAATACATACTATGCACACAGGTCAGTGCTACAATTCACACTATAATAAACTGATTTTATAAAATTTTAGCAACTAACCATTCAAAGATTTAAACCAATTCCACTTTAAAAGACTCCATACAATATATCCAGAACAATAAAAATAAAGACAAACAATCTACTACCGTAAGTTTCTAAACCAATTCCACTTTAATAGCAAATTATTTGTTTTATAATAAAAAAAAATACATCTATTTGGGCGGCAAAATTAAAAAATACAACTGTTTCACACGTGCTACTTAACAACTCGACACGATTTCACACACTGTCCAGTCATATCATCCACATTCACATGAATTCTTAAATATATGAATAATCGTACCTTGGTGCCAAGGACATAGCACTGTGTCAATTAAATACAATACTCTGTTCAAGAACACTGCAACTACTGTCGACATCTTCAAATCTCACTGTGACATTATGAACATTTAAAATCCTGTTCATGTAGTGTTTTTCCAGCCTGTATTGACATGACAAGCCCTAATAATTAAAATTATAATGCTTGGAACATGAATTGAGGTTATAAATGCACCACAATAATGATCTTATTTCTACCCCCATTAACTTTGTAGATTGACTAAGCTATGAGTCGCAACGCCTTAACATCAAATCGTACAATGCGAAACAAGTTTGGATCTACTTCAACAAATGGATTATCATAGGTTCCAACAGATCAACAACTACAGACATACACAGATCACAATGGAGAGAAATGGGTTGGAAAGAAGAGAGATTTCCTTAATATGCCAATATACACGTACGAGAGTCTTGGAAACATCGGGCACATCATGGTCGACAAACCTACAAAACTAAATATAGATACCACCATAATAGAGTTCACCATAGCAGAACTACCATGGTCAACCCTATATGAGAAGAGGTGTGAGTTGGAGGTGTATTGTCGATGGCATGGGTTACAAGTTCCTAAGGCACGCTCAGCCGAGTTACCTAGAGATGAACTTGCCAACATACTTGCTCGTCTTGAACAAAAGAACAATCAAATGCAAAGGCGATTAGACCGTTTTCATGCAATCCAAAAAGTTAAGAAGCATCTAAAGGGGAAGGCGCAAGAGCGAGCCATTAAGTCTATTAATGAAGTTATTGCGTTAGATGATAAAAGAGATATTTCAGACTTCTCAGATTCAAGTAATGATGATTTCCAAAAATTTCTACCTACGAACATTAGAGGTTGTTATTAATGTTTGCAAGTTCTATGCAATACAAAATGCTGTTGTCAATGTCTGACAACTGATAATTATGTACATTCAACTTTTGCAAATCTATAGATTAACTGTTCATTAACTGTTGAGTTTACACGATCTTGTTCATTCAACGATTTCAAAATTTTCAACAAATTCAGATGATCAATACATTAGTACACAGTTTTTCATTTAATTTTCACGATTTTGTACATTTAACGAATTCAAACTTTTCAACAAATTCAGACTATCTGTACATCTAATTTACACAATTTTATTTTGTACTTTCAAGATTTTATACAATCAACAAATTCGAACGATCTGTACGTTTAAATTTTTTTTTTTTACAAATTTGAACGATCTGTACATCTAATGTACACAATTTTCTCTTGAATTTTCACGATTTTGTACTTTCAACGAAATCAAATTTCTCAACAAGTTCACAATATTTTCACGATTTGGTACATTCAACAATTTCAATTTTCCATTATGGTTTTGCGATTTTGTACATTCAACAATTTTGAAATTTTCATCAAATCCGGATGATTAGTAGATTAGTACATAGTTTTAAATTGAATTTTCATGATTTTGTACATTTGACAACTTCAAATTTGGAAACAAATTTGAATGATCTGTACATCTAATGTAATTAATTTTCCATTAAGTTTACTCAATTTGGTATGTTCTTCAGTTTTCATTTGAATTTTGACGATTTTACACACTCAACAAATTCAAAATTTTCAACAAATTCATACTATCTGTACATCTAATGTACACAATTTTTCCCTTGAGTCTTCACAGTTTTGTACATTCAACGAATTCAAATTTTTAAACAAATTCATACAATCTATACATCTAACGTACATACTTTTCCATTGAATTTTCATTATTTTGTACTTTCAATGAAATCAAATTTTTCAACAAGTCTAGATTATCTATACATCTTATGTACACCTTCACGATTTGGTACGTTCATTGATTTTCTATCGATTTTTCTCAAATTTCTACATTCAACTAATTTGAACTTTTTTACAAATTCGAATTTTTCGAGACATTTACCATTAGGTGATTTATACGAATCATTCATTTTTCTTTCATGGAGTTTGTCCATTATTCATATGGTTACATATTTAAAAAAACACAAAAACCATTTAAGTGAAATAACTGCGCCAATGCTAAAAACAGTTTATGCAGAAAACAGTGAATAATTTTTATGAGAAAACAGTGAACAGTTTTACTTAATGCAAAAAACAAATTTTATAAATGCAGTAAGCAGATTAGAATATACAATAAACATGATGTGTAGAGAGCAAATTTTATTAATGTAGAAACAGATTTTGTCAATGTGGAAAAATAGATTTGATTATTGTGAATTTCAAAAATGAAAAAGCATTTAGATTTGATGTTTAAATTTAGAAAACATGATTTCACTAGGTGTTTTATGAGAAAAGAGCGAACAATTTTTTAAATAGTGAACAGAGAATAATTTTCGTAGAAAAAAGAGTGAACAATTTTTTAAATAATGCTGAACAGAAAATAATTTTATGCAGAATACTAGAAATAGTTTATGCAGAAAATAGTGAACAATATATCATATCCTACTTGAGCCAAAATCCATCTTACAAATAGTTTTGAGTGTTAAGGATCATAACATCAGCATTCAGTACTTTTGATAGGCACAACTACTTTCAAACACCAAAAAAACACATAAACAAGTTTAAAATCACACACATAAATGGACACTCAAAACATGCTCTGAGGTAAAATTCATAATAGAAAATTAATTATTGAGCTACAATTTATTTTATTTTTCAGGCACGATTGCAGCCATTAAACCAACATAGATTCTATTACAAACATTTTTTTTTTCCAGACATATAGATTCTATTCTCTCTCAGCCTCTAGACGGAGGGAAAGTATATAACAAATTTGATATTGAAAGACTTTAAAGAAACAAAATATTTGGTCAAGAACCTGCTTTGAAGTTGTATGCGAAAACTGAAAACCCAACCTACCACCTTTAAAAAATCATCTCATACCATATTTAATGATTGATAAAAAAAATAAAAATAAAAACTAAATGGCAAGATTGACTTCTTTTATAGATCAAAGTATAATTAAATGAATATTTTTATTAATTTAGAAATTATATGAGAAGAAGATAAGAACAAAAAAAAGAATTATATTTTTATATCATTCACCATCAGTGCAACCTACCCGAGAGAATGACATGGAAAAATGCATGAGCATATGGTTATATAAAAACATAAATCTATACTAGGGAATGACATGGCAAATGCATCAACATGTAAAAAATTTATTTAAAAAAGAAAAAGAAAAGCTAAGCATGTTAATTCGTTTTATTTTTTATTTTTTTTTATTTTTTTTATTGCTTTTGGGCTTTGGTTTGAGAGAATTTATGTTTGTTACGAGGCAAGGCCTAAAGTTTCTAAAGAAAAGAAATGGGACAAGGCGCAGAAAATCGGACGAAATGGGTAAATAGCCATAAAACCCCAACTATATAATTAGTTGTCAACAGTTTCAAACTATATTTTTTTATGGCATCTCGAGTTTAAGAGACTCGATTTAGGGGTTATAAATCGAGTCTTTGAGGGTCGATTTTGATGTTTTGAACGCGTCTCAGCTGGCTCTTTTTCCACGTGGCGTCCACGTAGAAATCGAGTATCTGACACTCGATTTCTAAGCCCATATATAAATCACAACCACCCAGCTCTGAAGAAAAAAAAAAAAAAAAAAAAAAAAAAAAAAAGGAAAAACCCAAAAACAAGCCGCAGGCCTGCGCGACCGGGGCCGCAGTGCGGCCAGGGTCGCGCGCGACCCAGGGCTCGCGCAGCCCGGGTCGCAGCGGTCGCGCGGCCTGCGCGACCCAGGGCTCGCGCGGCCTGGGTCACACGGGCCGCGCGACTGCTGCGACTCAGGCCGCGCAAGCCCTGGGTCACGCGCGACCCTGGCCGCACTGCGGCCCCGGTCGTGCCGGCCTGCGGCTTGCCGGCTTGGAGCTTGTTTCTGGGTTTTTCCTCTTTCGTTTTTTTTTTTCTTCTGATGAACGCATATATGGTATTTCAGCTTGATCTTTTTCTGGATTCTTTCTCTCTATGTTTGTGATTTGATTTTCTTTTTTTTTTTTTTTGGGTATTTTGGTTTGTAGATGAGAGACTTGGATACTTGAAATTTTTTCAAATTTTTTTGATTTGGAAATTGAGTCTTAGAGACTCGATTTCCAGGTGGTTTCCATGTGGAAAAAGATGCCACATCAGACCATGAAAATCGAGCATCTAAGAGTCGATTTATAGGCCAAAATCGAGCCTCTTAGACTCGAGGTGCTAGTAAATGATATAGTTTGAAAACTGAAACTACTAACTATATAGTTAGAAAAAAAAAATAGTTACCCATTTCGTCCTAGAAAATCTCAGCCAACCGGGTCAGACTAACCCGACCCAGTACTTCCTTACCAACCAACTCTCATATATAACATATACACGCAAGGAAGCTGTCAATTTAAAAAGAAGTCCTAAAATTTCCCCAATTCCCGACCCTAACCCTAAATTTCTCGAACCCTAGCCCTAGCAATCGGTTCTCTTTTTCTGAAAAGGTAGGATGAAAGAAGTTGTATGGGCAGATGATGAAGAAGGATATAAGGTTTTGTTTTGTGGACTGGTGAGTGCAGAATGTGTTGGATTATCCGACGAGGGACCAGGTCATCCCATTGGATGGTTTTCCATCAATATTCCAGATCCAGAGTGTCGTCCTCTCTATAGCCCTTCTCATTTGGCTAAGATGATGAAGAAAAGGGGAAAGCACCTAAAGGAAAAAATAAAGGTCACTGAGCAGCCTCTGAAAGCTATTTCTGTCCGAATTTCAAATTTCTTCAAGCACAGTGCTGCTATAGGATCTTACTTATATTCTCTCGGCGGTATGGAAGACCCTTCTTCTAATAATCCAGAGGAGGATTGCGTTGAAATGTGGAGGTTAGATCTTATCGATCCTTCTTCTCATTGGAGTCGTGGTCCCAAAATGACGTTTCCTAGATGGGATCCTCAAACCATCGTCTTGGATGGCAAATTATATGCCTTGGGCTTTCTGCTTACCACCGATTATCCCTCTGAATGTGGCTGGATGGAGGTTTATGATCCCGAGTTAGCAACATGGGAAGCCCTGCCTAATCCTCCATCCCCACAGCCATCGTGTTATCAAATCCGTCGCGATGATTTCAGTTGTGCCGTTATCGAATCTAACAAGGAAATTCTGTTAGTCAAACATTTTGTTGCGGAGGAGGAGGATAACCTTTATTTTGCTACATTTTATTCTTTTAACATCCACACTCGATCTTGGATAACGCTCATGCCTCTCAAGCGGAAATTACAGGGTTCCTTTCCTCCTTCTTTAGACAGAAAAGCAGTAGTTGTTGGTACTAGTCTCTACTGGGCTGCTCTCTCTGAAGAAAAGCACGAGCTCGAATCTTCTCGTTTCTATGTTCAAGCTTATAATCTGGATAAAGATGTGTGGCTGCACGGCACTCTCAACGCTCGCCCACTTTTTGGGAAGCATGAAGGTGCCCGATCTTTTGACCTTGGTTCACCTCGATTGTTGCATTTGCGTGATCATTTTTTCTGCCTTCTCCTGCATGCTTATTTCTCCACTTCTCTTAGTTACCTTTACTGTCTCATACTTAACATCGATGATGATTATAAACTCCACAAGTTGTGCATTTCCATTATGTTTGTCCAAAAATATCCCATGACTGACGTCTCATCCCTCAGGGATAATGTGCTGCTCGGACCTGGTTAGAGGCATTAATATATGGATGGAAGTGGCTACATTTCCGTTATGAGATTGCTGTAATCTGAAATTTATATTTTAATTCAAGTATATGTCTTTGTTGAAAATTGATATGATGTTTGGGGTTTTATTGTTCAGGTTATGCACTATATGTTCTGCTTATTTTAATTGATTATGATTGTGACATCTGATAACTCCTAGTGGGTAGACCCATCCGTCCTGGATTGATCTGGCTGGTGGGGTCGTGTATCCATGGTTTAATCTCCCATTGGTGTTTCCAATCCCTATTATCTGCATTCCATTAATCCACAAGTTACATGATATATGTCTAATCTGTATAGTTAGATTCCTACTGGAACTACATTAGCAAAAACGGCATCCTTAGATAAGGTGTTTGTGATTTGATTTTAATGCGATTTTCAAGTTAGGTGATACAGGAGTTGTGTTCAAATGGTGTGAAATGGGTTTGGTTTTTCCTCCTCCATATCATGGTTTTCATCAAAATGAATAGTTTTCCTTCAAATTGTATTGGGAGAATTTTTCTGAATTATTATATGGTGATTCATTAAACTATACACATATTTTAAATCACATAACCCATTAAATTATTTAAGCAAATCAACTGACTTGTTAATTAGGTTATGTAAAATTAAAGTACATGTGGATAGTGATTTGAATCACCACTTAGTGAATATTGGGATTTTTCATCCAAATTGGTTTAGAAGTAATTTCCATCCTTCATCAAAATATATATCAATTTATCTTTCAAAGTAATTCCAAACTAAGAGGAAAAAAAAAAAAAAAAAACCCCCACAAAAACCTGATAAAATCATTAGAATATAAAGGATCTTAATGTATGTAACGTTTTTTTTCTCTTGCTTTTTTAAAGAAAATTAGCGAAATTTAAAAGAACATAATGCCACGAGGTTTTTATAGTGTAGAAAAGTTTCGACTCAATCAGCTAAATAACAATGTAACAGAAAAGAGTAAAGAACTCAGTTTTAGTAAAGTCGAGTTTTTTAGTAAAGTTGAGTTCCAAGGAGAGTTAAAAAAAACAACAATGTGTGGTCATATAAAAAAATTGAAAACAAATATATTAATTTTTTATTTTAAAATATTATCTTTAATGTTTAATATTATCCTTAGCACACAAAACCCTCCGACTTTATGCGGGTACCAATTTCAGTCACTTCTATTAGTCTTCTTTATTTACATCTAACACAATTTTAGTCACTTTTACTAGTCCTTTTTTATACTTATCTTTCTTCTGTCTAGCTATCCCTGTGTCTCAACTTGATGAAGTAGTTCATGTACTTGAAGAAAAGGCTTTTCAATTGGGCATAAGGTGTAAACCAATTGAGCTATAAGAGATGATAGATTGCTGGACAATTTTATAGCATGTGCATTGTTTTTTCTCTCGCCTTATTGCATTGATTAGATGGAAGAGTTTTTACACTCTTTTTTGCTTGCTGTGAAATGGTTGTACAAAAGTCCAAATAAGTACTTTCGCTTGTGTTTAGCCAAAAAAAAAAAAAAAAAAAAAGGTACTTTTGCTTGTGTTTCGCATAGATGGAGGTCACCAAACAATTTACACCATTCAAATGTAATCAACCTAATAGTCCATTAGGCCCATTTTTGTTCAACTTAGTCCTTTTGGTCTATTTCCTCCCATTTGGGCCATTCGGTCCAATTATATCAATTTAACAGTGTAATGTTTGTAAGTTCTTTATAAAATTACATTTTTTCTTACGTTATTAAAGTATTTTATTTTATTTGGCAAGCCAAGTTGATGCCATCCTTCTTTCTATTAGGTTGTTGAGTTGAGTCATTAACTCATTACGAAGATATTTGGCTTCATTGCGCTAAGTAGTTGATGTGCATCAAGTAACAACTCGTGGCAGCTTCATGAATTTTGTCTAGGATAGTTACTAAGAAATTTAATCTATATAAAATCTAATTTTTTTTTTTAAATTCTTATATTGACAACAAAAGAATATATATATATATATATAAATGAAGCAAATACATAAATTTTTACAATTTGCTTCTATAAATTTTCATATTTTAAAATTTGTTGCATGATTGTCTTATTATCAATGCTGTAAACTACATTCCTTTCAAAAATTTTAGTTCAATAAAAAATTGTTTGGCTTTTTTTTTTTTTTTTTGAAAGGGTCTAATACACTGTTAAGGGAACCAAAGTTTAATTTGGTTAGGCATAAGAAAAATTAGAGTGGTCACAATTTTTTTTTTTTTTAAAAGGGAGACAAATAATAAAAATTTTGGGTAAATTGCATTAGTGTATCCTTGTTCTTGTTTGTTACTGTTCTTTATTATTAAATTTTACGATTGATAAAAAATCATCTCAAACCATATTTAATGATTGATAACAAAATAAAAATAAAAACTAAATGGATAGATTGACTTCTTTTATAGATCAAAGTGTACAACTCTAATAGTTAGCCAAAGCTATTTCAATTAGGGAAAAAAAAAATTGTTATGAACAATTTATAATCAAATTTATATCAAGAAATGCTTATAGTAAGCTAAAAAGAAGATTTTTCTCTAAATCAAAATTGAGAGGATGAAAGCAATATATCACCATTAGAACCTATGTCATAAAACAAAAAAATTAATTTAAAAAATCATGCCTAGGCATATTTCATGATTAATTCTCAAACCATAATCATATAAATTGTATAAAACATAAGCAAATTAGGTTAAAAAAATTAGAGTAAACAAATACATACTTGAAAGGTTGTAGGTAAAAGAAGAGAAGAATAAAGAAAAAGAATTGTATGGTACATATTCATTATGAATTATTTAGTATATATACACTCCAAATTAAAGAAATTGATATGAACAAAAAATCTAATGTTACTCTAATTTGTGGCAAGTGAAAATTCAAAGAATTTAGTATTTTATTTAAATACTAAGAGTAGTTGCTGTTTTTTTTACATGTACTACCTTGCTGTTTTTTTAAAGTGTACAACGTTGCTTTTTTTTTTTTTTTTTGTAGTAATATAATTTAAATTAAAAAATAAGAATTAGTTGAAGATTTTGGATTGTAATCAAATTGATATTATTTATCAACTTATAAATTATAATAAGAAAATGATTAGATGAAGAATTTGGATTGTATTCAAATTAGATAAGAACCAATATATATATATATATATGTCATTTTTTTTTAAATTTAACAAAATTTCTGCAATTTGGTAGAGAGAGAGAGAATTTTCAATTGTGAGGAAATTAGATTTCTAATCATTCTAGGAATTATAAGAGAAGAAGAATTAACTTAGAATGTATGTTTATCCAAAAAGAAAAAAAAATCATATAAATTGAATGAAAAAAAAAATTGAAGTAATTATCTAAAAAATGAAAAAGCAAAAATGTCATATAGATTGAATATGTTGAATATGTAGTTGAATAGATTGCTTTTCTTTTTCTTTTTCTTTTTTTCCTTTTTTTACACAGTAATATAATTCAAATAAAAATAAGGGATTAGATGAAAATTATTTTAGATTTTTAAAAAAAAAAATTTACATGTACTATGTTGTTTTTTGTTACATGTGATAATATAATTAAATATATATATATATATATATATATTAGATGAAGAGTTTGGATTGTAATTAAATTAATATTTTTATCAACTTAGAAATTATAGGAGAAGAAGATAAGACAAAAAAAAATTATATTATATTTATTTTTTTTAAATCTAAAAAAAATTCTGCAATTTTTTTTCATATAGATTGAATGAAAAAATTAGAAGTAATTATCTAAATAAAAAAATAAAAAGAAGCAAAAATGTCATATAGATTGAATACTTTGAAAATGTAGTTGAATATGTTGCTTTTCTTTTCTTTCTTTTTTCTTTTTTTGTTTAATTTGTGTCCTATGTGTTTTTTTTTTTTTTTTTTTTTTTACACATAGTAATATAATTCAAATAAAAATATTGAGATGGGTTCAAATTACACTTGGTGTAATTCTAAAGAATTACACATTTTCTAAACCATTGGATTTAAGCAGATCCAACGATCAAAAAAGACATTCATTAATACTAATATTCTTATTAGGATCTCATTAATTATTTTGTATTTATAACATTCCATACTTATCTCTAAAATCAAAAACTGGTATACGTTCTCGCTACTCTCTCTTTCTCCTTCATTGCCCTTACGATTGCAGATCATTACACTTCATTTTGCAGGGAAATGTTGTCCCTGCATATGGCGTTATAAATGAACAAAATCCCACTTTCCTTTGTGACAAGAAATAAATCAAGAGTTACAAATCCTAGACGAAATGGCATAACAACGTAATTAACACTGTAAGAGTCGGTAACTTGGTATAGTGAATTTTCTCGCACAACCCATAAGACAACACATGAGACTTAACAAGCTTAATACAAGAACTTGGCATAGGTTAGGTGACCTCTTCAATCCTTTAAGGTAAAGAAAAAAGAAGTAGGCTGTTCAACTCTCTGACCAAATCGCCCAGCACTGACAAAACTGCATTCAGGCCACTAGCAACAACAGCTTCTGACGATGTCCACAGCAGTGGTCGGAAGGGATTTTAAAAAAAAAACCAATTAGTTGCAGTCTTCAGCTAGAGGTTTTGAAGAACATGAATACCACACCAACTGGCTCCGCTTTTGTTCCCCCTCTATCCCTCTGCCCCTCTGCCGCCTCCCATACTTTTTCCTCATCCAGCCTCATTGTCTGCCCCTCTACCCATTTAGATTGGCTGCCAAAAAACCCTCACTGTCTGAGCTTGCTGCCAATCTGTCAAGAAACCCACCAGCAATCAGATTTGGTTTCTTCACAGCAGGCATTTTACAAAAATGTCCCTTTTCCTTTTGCCCACTGGCAACACAAACCAATTGCACTGACAGAAAACTGCAGACCAAAGCTCAACTTTCCAACATGAAAAATCAATCAGGTCGGTATGGCCAAACCCCCTTTCCAACCCCCCCACCCAAAAAAAAAAAAAAAAAAAAAAAAAAAAAAAGCTACACACCGACTAATGAACAGCTCAAAAAAATAAGTACAAGGACTCAGCATATTTTCTTTCTGCTTATTTTAAGTAGGATTTTTTTTTTTGGGGGGGGGGGGGGGGGGGGGTGTTTGGGGTTTGGTGCGTTCTATAAATCGTAATCACATTTGCATAACTTACATTGCATGTGAAGGGAAATTCTCCAAAATAATTGAAACCATAGATTCCTCTGCTTCTTTATCTGCAATTGTTACAGGACCTGCAGCAAATCGAATGAGACATGACTAAAGCAACAAGTAAAAAGAACTAATGTGACAACTATTGTCATATAAACCTTTTTTTTACAAGTAAAATTTTATAGAACAAGAAAAGAATGAAAAGGAAACAACACCTAGCACACAGGTAGTGTACTAGCAGTGCATTGCAACAGGATCATTTAAACCTACCACCATTATTCTTTGCCTGGGTGTTCAAAAAAGTACAAAAAGAAAAGAACTTTAAGTTGTGATTCTCTAAAATTTGGGTCAAAACTATGCAGTAGTCTCTCTTCCACTAAGCCTTTTATAATGTAAGCACTTCAGTTCAAGGAAGTCAAATCAGCATAAGGCCTGAAAGTTCAGAAAGTTGAGATTTTATCCTCCTCAGTTTTCTCAGAACACCAATAATGAGATTAACTGAACCACATTAAATGTTATATTTCTTATTCAGCAATTTACTCAATACATAATTATTTTGGAACATCAAAACAGCATAAGCTACAGACATTTAATCTTCTTCTTTTTTCCCCCTATAAATTCTTCTTAATTTTCTCATTTTTCAAGATTTAACACTCAACCCAGCTCACCTACTATTTGGATTGGTTGGACCCAGATTGCAGCAAAACACACACACATAAAAACAGACATAACCCAGAAATTCCATTCCTTTTCTTTTCCTCCATTCTGTCATCGACCATTTGAAGCACATCACACAGTTCCAAAGTCAACCCACTCTTTAAAAAACATATATAAATAAAATTCTTCAACTTGCTGAAATTTTCCAAAGTTAAATTCCCAACTTCTATGCCAATCACTTTGTTTATCAAAGACATAAAGTTTGACTTCCTTTCCAATTTCTTAACAATGCAAAACAGCCAACAACACAAAAATGCAATCACTTCGTTTTCCCCCCAACCTTTTCTCACAAACCAAACAATCCAAAACTGTTAACTTTTTACCACAATTATAACCAAAACAACCCCAAAACACTAAAATCTCTACCGTTTTTCATTTTCCTCAAAAGAAAAACAACAATCCAACAAAAATTTTCAACTCAAAAGAAAGGCTTACTCTGGTCCTCCTTATCGAGAATCTCGAACTTGTTCCTGAAGTACTTGCGAATGACTTCTCCGGCAGCGTCGGCGACCGTGTTGGCGACCTGGGCAATACGATCGAGCTCGGATTTTTGCGGGAGGTCTAGTTGAAGGGTGTCGATTCCATTGGAGAGCTTGGAGTTAATGGACATTGGAGTCGGTGACCGAAAATGAGAGTGAGAAAGAGAGAGTGTTTGAGGGAAGCGAAGGTTCGAGTGGTTTGTGTTGAGAGTGAGGGAAGAAGAAGAAGAAGAAGAAGAAGAGATGGGAGAGAAGGAGAGGAGTGGTGGGGTTTGGGAGAGAAGGTGGGTTTGATAGTGTGAGATCATTGGTAGAGACTGTTTGAGACTGAGACTGAGACTGAGACAGAGAGGGAAGAGAGTAGGACTGATACTGGGTCGGGTCGGGTCGGGTTTACTGTGACCCAAAACCCGACCCTACATAAATCGGGCCTCACTGTCTGAAAACCGACCCGACCCGAAAAAATCGGGTCGGTTTTTCGGTTCTCGGGTCGGGTCCGGTTTGGTTTTTTTTTTTTTTTTTTTTTTTTTTTTTTTTTTTTTTTTTTTTTTTTTTTTTTTTATAAGTTTATCCGTGTTCTGTTCATCATTTAGCTTCATGGTTTTTGGCTTTGTGTGCTAAATTACAAAAAACATTGTCAAATATGGTAGTGGCATAGAAAAGAACTTGACTCCATTTACTAGAAACTCTATGTAGTGAATTGTTTTGAGGAATAGGAGTTTTGAGTTCAATTGGATTAAGTTCTTTAATATTTTCCAACCTTTTCGCCGAGTATGAATGTGTGAATGTTTCTCAATTATCAGATTAGTTACACTAATTGTGCCTTAGAAGCCACGTAGAAAACAAGTAGTTTTTGGAGCCTTCTAAAGCCACTACCATTTTCATCCTAGTGATAACTGGGGGAATAACATGAAAGTGAAGTGGCTGGAGTCTTTCTAATAGCAAAAGAAGACCCCTATAGATCATTACATCACGCCACTTGGGCTAAAGTTTTTTCTTTCCCAATAAGCATTGAAAAACTCTATGTACAACTAAAGTAATTACAAAAGAGCTTCCATTTCCAAACTCCAAGTGAAAGTTGCTCCAATATTTTCCACCTACAGCACCAAGGGGGAAAAATCAATAATAAACAAGTCATTTAATAGAAGTCAAATTTAATAGAAGAAATTACATTTCTGGCTTTTTTTTAGATGACTAATTTTTACAAAGCTTCAGGGATGAGAGCTTTAAGTTCCAATATTACGATCCTTTTGCTTTAGATTTAACTAAATGACTATTCAAAATTACGATCAATTGTCATGCAACTATGAATAACAAGATTATCTTATCAATGCTAAAAAACTAATTTGACCATTCCTCATATAACGCAATGATCCTACATTACCATCAAAATATAGACAACACAAAAGAATAAATTAATATAACTGCCACTTACAACTAAAAATGCTAGAACCCTGCACCAAACTAAAACAGTATAGATCCTTTTGCTCTTCAAAATAAACGGATGGAAAGTCCACTGCAACAGAACATTCACATTATTAGGATTCCTTTTTTTTTGGAAAACTTAATAAAAGTGATCCTGCACAATTGAAACTGAAAGGGAAATAAACCTTAGTGAAAGAAGATATGGTATACTATATCTTTATCATTCTATATCTTTATCAAATGAATATGAACTTTCATATTGAGCAAAAGGACAAACCAACCCCATGTTCATTCTTTGTACAGGAAGAGGTAACTAAAGTAAATGATTAGGAAATCAGGCCAATTTACAAAAACAAATATAAAATACATTCAGGATTTTCAAGACTAAGCACACAAGTAATCACTACAATTGCTTTCCTTCCCCCAAACTTTCTCTAGAAAAGGAAAAACAGAATGCCAACACCAAACCACAAATACAATATTCAAGTTTTCACCATATTCCAATTTCTGCTATAAAAAGCAGGGTGATTTCCATAAAGCCATCAATCACAATCTGATCTCAAATCCTCTTAACTTTCAGTCTGATTTAAAATTGTTAATGTTCTGCTAGTCCTCCCAAGTCGCCTCTGTCTCAGATCCTCCACCCTTTGTAAATCAACAATTTTAAATCAAATTCAGACCCACAGGGGCCACAGCACAACACAACAAACATGATAAAATGGATAGAATATATGAAGAAAAAAAAATGAGTGAAGAGAGAGTAAACCCAGAAAGCAAACAAAATTTTGAAACTTGAAGGCTTTAGCCACAAAGCCACAAACTTGAAGACTTACACAGAGAACAGAGGCGGAAAGCTGAGGGAGGCGGAGAGAGAACTAGGACAGAGTAGGGTTTTTTTCCTAAAAAAACAATCGGGTTGAAGTAGTTTATTTAAATGACCCAATGCCGACCCGAACCCGAAATTAACCCAAAATTTTGACCCGAAACCCGACCCGAATATTCTCAGGCCGCCCAAAACCTGTTGGGCCGGGTCGGGCCGGGTTTTCGGGTGGGCCGGGTCCTTACTCAGAAGAGAGGTTTTAAATAATAGCAGAGAGAGAGAGAGAGAGAGAGAGAGAGAGAGAGAGAGAGAGAGAGAGAGAGAGAGAGAGAGAGAGAGAGAGAGAGAGAGAGAGAGAGAGAGTTGAGGGTAGAAGGAAGGGAGGTGAATGATGTAATGTACGGCGGAGCCAGGATTTTAGGGCAAAATTAAAAGATGGCATTAAAAGTGAAATTTATCTTAAAAAATATTAATAAAAAATAATAACAAAATAAATGAAAAATTGTAAGTAAATATGAATATATTTCATTTTATTAAAATAAATAAACAAAAACAACCAATTCATAGTTACTAAAAAATTTACAAATTGATGAAGTAAAAATGTGATTAGTGTTACTTAAAAAATATAATGAATAGATGTTTGAAATTATTTTTTGTGATTGATGACATGCGGATTTGTAAGACACAAGTAGTAAAATTTATAATATCTCTAGCATTATTCAAAAACAAAATGATGTGAAAAATATCATAAATAATAAAAGTAGTGCAAATAATGAAATAAAATAAAATAAAATAGTGAAATAAGTGCAAGTTGCACGTAGGACAAGACAAAAGTAATGGTTTGATTACTTTCAACAAGTAGAAGTTCTACCACCGCGCACCCTTGGTGCGGTGGTCACTCTATAAGTGATTGTGGGATATAGGGGATAAGTGCCAGGGTTTAAGTCTCTCATAGAGAACTTCACACACATATACATTTAGATTATGTTTGAGTAGAAATTCTATCTTGTATAAAAAAAAAAGTAAAAGTTTTTTTTTTTCCTTCCTCCTCCATGTCAATAACTACTTTAGACTACTAATACTAAAAAATTTTAGGAGTCAGAGGGGTAGGTGCCCCCCCTCGCCACCCTCTAGCTCCACCATATCAACTGGGATTAAAATCTTGTCATAATTCCATTAACATAGTCCCTAAAACAATGGTGCAAACAAAAAAATAAAAATAAAAATTGAAAAATTTACTGATAAATATTAAATATCGCAAACACTTCTAAGATTTGGGTTAATGCTAACCAAGTTCAAGACTTTTTAAAATTGACTAATTTGGTCCCTAAACCCAACTTGAATCCTAAATTGTTACTCATTTTTCTCATCTCTCTCATAGTGATTAGGAATTAAGTTTGTCATTTTGAAAATTCTTAAATCTGGCTTTCATTAGTTGAACCTCATCTCATGAATGTTAAATGTATTTTACTATTTTTTTACTATTATTTTAGGAATTGTGTTAATGAAATTATGATATGGCATAATCTGAACCATTTATTTTATATTAAATGATTAAGATTAAAAGCTTGTTGAAATATGGGTGAAAATATATTATCCCACATCATAAAGATTATAAACACTTGTAGTTATACCATAGTATTGGATATTGGATTGGACCCTAGGGGCATCCCATTTTTGTGGAAAGTGGATACGAAAGGATCTCTCTCTCTCTCTCTCTCATTTGCGTGATGCCATACACCAAACTGAAACTGGGATAGGTTGATGTTGATCGTGGGGGCGAGCAAGATGGGCCTGTCCAAGTCCAATATTTTAATGTTTTTATTTCTTTACGAGAGAGCATATATTCCTAGATGTTTATTTTGTCTACAATAATGTGACTATTTATCTTGCATTTGTGATTTGTTATGAACTATTTCGAGTTTGCTTATAAATACATCGTGCCTCATTCATTCTAATTACTTTTTAACTTTCATATTTTTATGAATAAGAGTCTTTTAGAGATAGAAACACAATTTCTGTTCACTTGGCACCCAGATTATAATGCTTTTTCTGTGTTATAAATCACACAAAATCAGCATATCTTAGAAAACAAACGTTCAAGAAATTCAAAACACCACTATTAATTAGATAGTATAAAACACTAGCCTTGATAAGAGACAATCCTTTTTTTTTTTTTTCTAGACTCTAGTATGTATTAAGTTTTATTTGTTCTTTTTATTTATTCAATCGTTAAGATAGTTTATAATTTGTGTGTTATTTTTACAAAATCACAAGAACACATAACATTTTATGCATTAAAACTGCTTAAACCAGCAAATCAAAGATTTAAAGTGAACTTGCAACAAATTTATTACATGTCAATACCTGGAAGTAAAAAATTTAATAAATTTATTAATACAACCCAAAGGCTCACATGACCTGCATAACAAATCCAGACCTACATGCACACCTCGGCAAAAGAAACAAACTTTATAGACAGCAAATTACATGCACATGCACATTTACACACAGCTCTTTTAATGGCTATGGTGGCCTGGCAATTTTTCTTTGATTTTCTGTATCACACTTTTATTCTCAAGTTCAGGTTGAGCATTTTCTCCAAAAAATAAAATAAAATAAAATAAAATAATTCAGGTTGAGCACCAGGGCTGGTGGCACCAGTGGATACAGTGGTTGTGGCTGTGCTTGTAAAACTCTGTCTGTGACTGCTCCTCCTTGCTCTTCCCACCTGTTAACTTCTCCTTTATTTTCTCCATTAAACCCTTCTTCTTCCTTCTCCTAACTTCCCCACCTTGTCCTTCAATTTCACCTTGCCCATCATCCTCAGACTGCAAATGAAGCCAAACATATATATAAAGAGAATGACAAATTAAAATTTCAGTATATACATATTAAAATCACTTATTACTTTTGACTTGTGAATCATCTCTGCCATATACTTGGTTACTTACTGAGGCTAATCTAAAACAAGGATACAGAAACTATAAATCTTAAGAAAAACATTTTCCTTTAACCTTTGACTACTATTAATTAAGTTATATGATTGGTACATTAAAAAAAGAAAAAGAAAAGTATTATGATTGATACATAGTAAAAATGATGTCAATAATAATCCGTAGTGTAGTTTTAAGTGATGAATCTCATGTGAAAGTAAAGTTGCTCCAATAACAACTGCCACTTACTTACTTAGACTAATATAAAAGAAAGACATGGAAACTATATATCTAGAGACATTAATTTTCTTTAACCTTTAGACGACTATTAAGTTATATAATTAGTACATAATATAATTACTACATAATAAAAATAGTGTTATGATCGCTACATGATAAAGATGATGTCAATAGTAATCTATAATGTTAGTGATGATCCCATGTGAAAGTAAAGTTACTTCAATCATAACGTGTCACGTTAACATATATAAACCATGTTAATTAGTCAATTTTTTCTTTACTATTTCTGGACTAAAGCTCACCGAGCCAGAGCTGGAGCTACTGGACCGAGAAACCCCGAGCTCATGTTGCTGCTTCTGTTGATCCAGCTGCTGATCATGCTCTTTTGCACCATCAACACCAACACAAGTACCTTATCAAAAAAAAAAAAAAAAACACCAACACAAGTACTAGCAAAAGTTCCCCCAGTGGTTTCTCTATCTGGTTCATCATGGATTTTTGTGGTGGCCACACCAGTAAGGTCCATGGGATGACCATGTTCATCGGTCAATTGGACTGGGTTGCCACTTGCCATGTTCGTCAGTGGGCTGAATTGGGTTCCCATACTGATCTCGTATTTCAGCCATTCTTTGCTAATAACTCTAGAAATTCTAGCTCTACCAAATAGCAATAACAAGTTATTTCATTGAAGCCAAGGGTGGAGCTTATTTTTAAAAGGGGAAATGATATATAAGACGGTGGTGTTTTTGCATGTAACTTGGGTATTCACAAGTGTCAGTAAGAGTGCAAAAAAGACATGAACAACAGTGACACGTTAGCTAAGGGAGGGCATGTGTTGCTCTATTGAGTGACAAATGTTCATGGCTCTGGCTTTTGGGTAGAGATGAATCCTAAATATGTTATAGTTATCTCCAATCCAAAATAAGTTTTGAGATTTGCTTCCAGTTTTCTGACATGTTTGTCACTTTGTACACATTCCGAGTCAAGATCATTTTTGCCTATACTTAAAATAACTCGTAGAATAAGTGCATTGGATAAACTCTAAGAGATCATATCCAAAATGTTTGCTCACACACTAGGTTCAGACTATTACACAAAGTTTCTTACAGAAAAACGGGAGCATAGACAACACAACACAATGACTTGAAAGACATTATGGCTCTTGTTGATTTGAAATAATGGGGCTATGCTCTTCGAAGTATGATTTAAAATCGAGAACTTGTTGGTCAAATAGAAGAGGCAAAAAGTATAAACTGATACCCAAGAATTTCCCTGTTGGATCTTTTAGAGGAATACATTTGACTTCCGCGTTCGTCATAATAAAAGTTTTTCTATTTCTACTTTCTAGTTTTGCTTTTTGGGTTGTTGGGTCATCTTCAAGTTCAATGCCAAATACTTGTTGCTTAATTCGGTTAACCAAAAAAGAAATGAGAAAAAAAAAACTGACACCAAATTTCAAACTTATACTGTTAAGAGGTCTCCGTAGCAATTATTTTCGTCCACCGACCTCACCAAAACTCAATGCAATTGCAAGTAGTCAAAACTCAAACGCATCCACAAGTAATAGTCTTATTGGTCGACATAAAAGACGTTCACATCAAAACTTAAATGCCTAGAAAATACTTCCAGTCATGAAAGCATCACAACTTTATGCTTTGAGACAAAGTATATGCTATTCCTTTCTACTGCTCATCGAGAATTTAATTAAAAACAAAAACAAAAATAAAATAATATAGGGATGACAAAGAAAAAGGCACTTCTGAAAATTAAGTAGTCTAATCAAGCTATTGTCTAATGACAAAGAAAAATGCACTTCTGAAAATTAAGTAGTCAAATCAAGCTATTGTCTATGTTCATCAGCAACCACAATTCTTCATTACTCTGCAAGGATTAATAATTCATCATCAAGTATGTAAACAGTGATGTAATTCATCAACAGAAAATCATATTGTAAACCTATTGCCTAGCAAATACCACCCCTTCCACCAATGCACACAATGGTAAAGTGGGCATAATATTGCCCTCTTGGCACCTCCACGGTCCCTTAACCATACAGATTACAGAATCTCATTAGGATCAATTCATTTATGTGTCCATGCAAAAAACAAATTGATCTGTACAAAATAAGAATGAGACCACCAGTCTAAAGATATGCATTTTCATTCTAATATATTTTTCTTTCTTATATTGAACTGTTCCTTCTATAGATTTTCTTTTCTCTTCTTTACAGTCCTTAACTCCACAAGCTCTATTGAAGTTTAGAGTGTGTATGCAGAAGAAGATTTTTTCATAACAAAATCTTGATGACTGACATCTTGCAATCTTCATAATTCTTTTGTCCAAACTGAGATTGTAGATATCAACACTGGAATCTGTATGTATAAACAACACTGAGTCCAACAAGAATCCCAAAATTTTCAATTATGAATTGTGTGTTGGGTATTTGGAGGTTCAAAAATAAACATAAGCAAACATATATAAGAGACAGAAAATGCTCACCTCCTAACAGCGCAGAGTTTGCTCACTCCTTACTTGATTTCACCCAGAAGAACCCCTTCTTTCTCGTAGAATGGTTCTCTGATAAGGTTTTAGATCCTTTTGAGCCAAAGGAAAAGTGCCGCCTCAAGAAAGGCTTCCCCAAGGAGCTTCTCATGCTGGAACTGGAGGCCATCTTGGGTCCTTTCCCTTGACTACTTTTCAAACGTTCAAGCACAAAAGAATCACCATCAAGATCACTATCCACCACCCGATTCCTTGATCTCTTATTTCTAGCCTTAAAATCCATTTCTGCTTTCAATGCTTTTTCAGATAATTTCAGGGTCTGTTTCTCCCCAAAAGTACAAACTGGGCAAGCTGGATCATACTTGTTAATTTCAGATGTCATAGTCTCCAAACACTCAGCATGATAAACATGCCCACAAGTAAGCACAGCAACTACAGAAAGCTCATTATTAGCCATAATCTTTTGGCCGCTCCATGAGGATTTCTCAGTCAAAAGTTTTGAGCAAACCCCACATGTTTGTAGATCAACAGAGGGGGGAGTTGATATTCGGCTACTGGATCTGGTTAACTTCTCGCGATTAAAACCAAAGGACTCACTATCAAAAGACCACCTGTCTCTATTAGAAGAGGCCATAAGCCCAGAAAAGGCATGCATAGACCAACCATCTGAAGACCCCCCACGTGAGCCCCTAGCTGATTCATTGCTCCAAGAAGGGAGCACTGGCCTTTCTTCGGAAACTGAGTAGCTGTCTGGTGACTTGAATCCGGGGATTTGACTATCAGATACTTGCCTCAAAAGCTGGTGTCCTGGAGAACGGCGGGGCCACCTTGATGGAGTTGTGCTAGCTGGAGGCAATTGACCTTGGGATGACAAGGGGGATGCAAATAATGAAGAAGTAGAAGGCAACGACAGTGATGGTTTAATAGGAGATGGAAATGAAACTGTTGGAGATTCCTTAACCTACAATATGATCCGGAAATGTTGTGGGAAAAGTCATATTTGGAACAAAGAGTATAAAAGAGAGAAAATCATAAAGCAGATGAATAAATTCCCTTCATTGGATAAGCTATACCTGATCCAAACTCACATCCATAGAAACATTCCTTGAAATAGATTGATCTGATACATACACAGAAAAAACAATCAGATACCTCAAATCACAGTTACTGAAGGTTACAATCAGCCAAAGACAAGACAAGAGGTGGGGTGGGGGGATGTACTTGAGAGGTCATTGTTTTGATAGGTAATAGATCTCATTATCCTAATTGCTGAGCACACTTTTTTCAATAAAATGTAGAATCGAAACTTATTCATGCGTGTATATATATATGTATGTATGAATGCATTTCTTTTCATAAAATATGTACGCATGCGTGCCTCCTTAAGATGTTATAGGCAGCCAGCCTAAATGAAAATCCAAAATCCATGGGACATCCCTGATCCATCAGATTGGTAATATAGCTCCACGAAAACCAGTTTCTGGCAGAAACAGAAAAACAAAACTTTTTTTTTTTTACCTATAAAGCTGAAGAGTTCAATTTTATTTTTACAACCAATATTGAATTGACCATATTTATATAAAATGACAAAAAATAAATTTAAAGATTAAAAGAACCATGGAATGACAAACAAGCCTGCCTAGTGGACAACAACTTTTGTGCATCACCAAGACTGGATCTAACCCCATTGTCTTCAATGAGTTCATCTTTTTTTTTTTTTTTTTTTGATAAATGTCTTCAATGAGACTATCTATCAACAACTTAGGAAAAAAAACTACCTAATAGTGATGATGATATAGCCATGAAAAGTTAACAAATATCAACACAGTACCAAAGTTGTATACTGTCTCATGTCCCAAACTACTTGTGAAAACTACATATATGCACAAGGCATAATATGAATTTAAGAGAAGAAATAAATGCAACATCCAATTTCCAATATTCATTTCACAATGTCTCTATCAAATAAGAAAAAACCCCTCAAGCAGTCGACCATTCATTTCCCAGTGTCCTTCGCTTTATTCATCATGTAACTCTTCAGCAAGACTATCATTACTAACAGTCAATTGTGTTCAGCTCTGGCATCATTTAGAAAAGAACCATGTAGAGGAAAATGAAAACACTTGCCTCTCCTTTCCCCTTGATCACTCAAAATTTTAGGTCCTACACCCCGACTATAACCTAAAGCCTTCCACTTGTCTAATTTTCTTCCATATGGCTATTGGCCTATAATGATATCCTATATAACAATTGACTGAAAGGCCTTTGTCTTTATTTTCAACTGAAGTCCCCTATAAACATGTCATCCTAAAATCAATAAAAATGCACGAGAAACTAAACTTTTATATGTAATTGATAAGGAACTAAAGAACATATCTAAGCAAACAACGAAAGATCTTACACTTTCCAATTATGCAACAAATTAGTTTAAGATATTAAACCATAGGCATTACTCTCTTGTATGATTCATGCAAAGTAGGCTTACACTTGTTTTGTGCTTTTCAATACATTACTTACTTATCATATACAACATTCCAAAAAAAGAAAGGTACATGAATAGGAATTACTCTACCCAGTGCAGCATGTGGGAAAAAACCTAGGCATTTTACCGCAGATTTTATTAACTTAGATTTTCATATCTAACAAATTCACTCCAACATCATAGGAAACACCATATAGTTTAAAATTAAGAGCTTCCCTTTTCGAAAAGTACCTGAAGCAGGAGTCCTCACATGCCCAGCAGTTCCTTCAGAAATCAGGGACTTCTGCCACGTACATCTTCGAAAATGTTCCAAAGGACTTCCCTCCTCAGCAAATGACGGTTCGTATTTATTTTCAGACCCATCATTCCGGCTTATCCCATCTGATAACCAACCAATAGAAGTCTCCTCACCAGCTACCCGCCCCCGGTTATCCCACCGAAAGCTCCACGTTGGCGAATACCGAATGTTCCTATGCAAAATCTCACCACTCGATCCATTCGGTATAGTCTTGTCTCTAGCAGCAACACAACAAACAGACCCCATACTCGAACACACTTTTACACACCACCACAACTTCAACTTCTAACAGCAAACCATCAACTCTCACTCATAACACTTATGGCACACTACCCAATACTCTGCTTACTCTACAAAGCAATCACCATAACAACAAGCAAATTAATCAAATTCCACAATAGCACTAACTATAGCATTAATTTCAAGAGTAAAATTCAATTCTTACACAAATCCCTAACAACACAATCCAATTTCAATTGTTAATTACACTTCAATTCAATTCGAATTGAATTAGTTCTCCTAGGGTTTCACTTTGTTCAGAGCAGTACCAACCCAATTTCTACATCTACAGAGTCAATTAAAAAAAAAAAAACTTTGACTTTGTGAACCCAAAAAAAAAAAAAAAAACCACTAAATGTTTTCTCTAATTTTCACAAAATTGGATAAAACAGTTATAATCTGCTTTCAACAACAAACTCAGTATCCACACCAAACCAAAAATACTAAAAATAAAAAAAGTGGAAACACGAAAAACGAAAATAGAAGCAGAAAAAAAGGGGGTTTTTGAAAATCGAATCAATCTGCTAATCTTAAGGGAGAGTTTTAGAGCGAGTCCAAATCAAAAAGCCCTAAAAAAAATAGAAATTAAAAATCGAAAGTCAGAGAGCGAGATCCGAAATTAATGCTAGAAAAGCGGGAATTCTTAGTCAACACTGAAAAATGCTTTTGGAAAACGCAGAAAAACAAATTTGGAAACATTAAAACTAAAAAAAATAAATAAAAAGCTATAAATATAAGAGTCTAATTTATATGAAGAAAAAAGAAGGAACCGGAGGTAATTCGAACCGTACCTGTTTTCTTTTTTGGTGAGAGCTGAGAAAATGTTAGAGAGAGAAAGAGAGTTTTAGAGAGAGAAAATTTTAGAGAGAGAGAGAGAGAGAGAGAGAGAGAGACTAAGGCTGCTGTGAAGCTGAGAGTGCTCCTTTTTCTTTGATGTTGCAGAGAAGAAAGGAGAGAGAGAGAGAGAGAGAGAGAGGGGGGTTGGGTTAAGGTCGTTTTTGACGGTTTTTAAGGGGGTAACGGCGTTAGAGGTTGTGTTAGGGTTGGACTGTGACGTTTGAACGGCGTTAAGTATTGCACCGTGAAGGAATTTATGCCACGTAATATTTTTCAGTACTTTGTATGTCGGGTAAATGTCCAAAAATTAATAATAAAATAAAACATTTTTGGTCGGAAAAATGTAAACTTGTTACATGGAGAAAAACTTACTCTCGTCACGTCGGCTCATACAGATATATATATATATATATTTTTTTTTTTTTTGAGAAGACATACAGATATTTTTTTTGTCTATTATAATGTGTCATATTTGCCTCTTCTATTGATTGGACATATGATATATGTATCAATATATTACTATATTAAAAGTTAGGACAAAAGTTATGTATAATTTTTTCGATTGAATTCAATCATATGACCGTACAAAATATAACACAAATATGTTATCTACATTTAAATTCAATCATGTGGTTTGACTATATTGGATTCAAAAAAGAAAAAAAACTATATTTAAATTTTGCCCTAAAAAATATAATTCAACTAAAAAAAGATAATAAAAGGTATAATATGGTATATTTTATACAATTTTCAAAAAAAAAAAAAAAAAAAATAGGGATCCTTCTATGGTACCTTCAATGTTTTGGGGGGAATGATATTCATCATGAAGTTTTTGCATAATGTGACATAAGTTACTAATAAATGTAACAAAGTTATTATCATGTATGACATGTTATTGTTGGTCTAAAATGACAAAACTTTAATTTTTTTTTTTTTTAAATATATTGGTTATCATGTGACATTTTGGAACATACATACCATTAGACACTATCTTTTTCTTAAAATAGGAAATGCATTAACTTTATTAATTTGAAATTTAGGTTGTGTTTGTTTCGGGAGTAATTGTAAATTGGAAAATGTTTTACACCATTGATGGTGTTTGGCAACTTAGGAAATTAAAGTCAAAAAGAAAAATACATTAGTTTAACTGTAAAATACCCCACCCATACCTGGAAAATATTTTACACAATAATATTATCTTCAAACCATTTCCACTCCTCTGAAAATTCATCTCCTCACTCACTCTCATCACTCATGCCAAGCCTAAGCCGAAGGATGGAGAAAGCTACAGACGATGAAGCACAGATCCAATCCTCGATCCACAGCCCCACCATCGTGCTTGCAAGCCCCCTTTCGTTGGTGAAGGTAGTTTCTCATCTACTCTACCTTCGTCCTCTCTCTTTCACTCACCCGACCCATCCCTCTTCCTCCCCCAATTTCATTCAGCTCCGATTTGAGCTCATCCACTCACTCCTAGTCTCACGCTTAAGTCAACGATTATGAAGGTGAGGGTGAGCATGATTGCGCTGCCTCAACCCGTCCCCCACCCATGTTGTTGCTACCCTAAATGGTTTTATATATATATATATATATATATATATATATTGTAAAATAACATTTGTTCTTGGGTTTTGGAGGATCATGGTTGTGGTGATTCGTGGGTTTCAATGGTGGTGGGTTGGGGGTGAGTTTAAGTGTTGATGATGGCCAATTGGTGGTGGTGGATCGGTGGCTAGGGTGGTTTGTGGGTTTCAATGGTGGTGGCTTGTGGGTTTTATAGATGGGTTTTGATATTGATTTTGAGATTAATGGGTTTTGATTTTGATTATAATTTTTTAGGTTAATTGGTTATGGGGTGGTTGATGGTGGCTGTTGAAGGCTGGGTTTGTAGTGGACGATGGTGGCTGGGTTTAAGGTGATGACTGTGGTGGTTGGGTTTTCTGAAAATAAGTTTTTACATGTGTTGATGGTCATTTTGGAAGCCAAAAAAAAGGAAAGAGAGAGCCCAACAACACAGACCGAAAAGAAGTTGACAAATAGATAGGAAAAAAGAACCATTAAGCCTAAGCGGCAAGAATAATGGATCACAGATCCATAAAATAAATAAATGGATCTTGATGAAGCAAATAGGCTCAAAGGAGCCCGGAAAGAGAGAAATAGCAAATAACAAACTCATGAGCAGTGTATGATGTAGAAAAGCAAGAATGAACTGCGGCAGACCCAAAGCAATGCAAGTAAAGAGAGTAAAGGGTTGATGTCAGGCCCACAAACCCCAAAGATGAGTATGAAGTAATTGGGTTAGAGAAGCCCAATGAAGTTAGTAAAAGCTCATGAGAACACAGAGTTAGGAAAAGGGCCGAGAAAGCCCAAAAAAAGCAAATGGGCCAAAGATGCCCAAGAGAAAACAAAAGGGACACAAGAGCTAATAAGTAAGAAACCCATGGCCGTGCTAAGCTACTGGGGAAAGAATAAATGGCAGGCCTGAAGAGGCCCAGCAAGATCGAGTCATTACAGTAGGAATGACAAAGTGATATGGCAGGACATAATGGAAATCAAGGAATAGGCTGAAAGAAATATAAAGTCCAATATCAAATAAAGTCCAGCCCCTAAGGGGAGCGGGAAATCGTAAAACAACCAATATAAAAGGTCAAAGAAGGGCGGCAGATTATGCAAGCAAGCCTCAAGACCACGACAAACGCATGAGCAGCAGGCAGATTTTGGATATATATGAAAGGGAGGCACGCGCAAGGCTGAGGCACCACCAGCTTGTACCCAGCCAATATGGGACATGGTGGGGTCATGGGTCAGAGGTAAGAGGGCATAGTTTGGCGGTGGGGAGAGGGGAAAAAATCTATTCTGCGGTTCCTGCCCAAGCTCTTTTGGGGGGTACGTCTTGCTGGGATGATATACCACCTAAAAGAAGTAAGGTTAAGTGGAAACTGCTAGGTGCATGCCGTGAAGGATAGAGAGAGAGAGCACCTACACCATGATAAGAAAGGGTACCATGACAGACTAATAAATAAAACAACTCTCATTTTTCTAGAAATGGAGAGTGGTACACAAACGGACTAGTGGTGGTAGGCAAGTACACCTAAACCAGACAAAGGTGGTTAAGGGTTAAAATAGTAAAATTTGGTTATGGCAGACATTATATAAGTAGACCCTTACCGTGCCCAGAGGGGGGGGGGGTGGCAAGAATCTGGGGAAAGGAATCACAAAATACAAAACAAGGGTAAAAGAAAAGAAAGAAAAGATAAGAGGAAAACTAAAAACAAAGAAAGAAGAAAGGGAAAAACAAAGAGTTAGACTGGTAGGCATGCACCAGTAGGTTGATTTCCCTCTCTCCCTCTCAAAATCCAGCTTTCTATCAAAAGCAAGAAACAGGGGGGGGGGGGGGTTTCTCCGGGCACCAACCATTCAGATTTGCTTCCCTCAAAGTAATTAACTTCCACGGCAGGATTTTCCTTGGGAGGTTGATTGTGTTGAGAAGGAGCATTCTTCCCTCTCTGGTCTTGGTCCTGCAAATTAGATTCACTCTGATTTCATTCTTCCCTTGATTAACCCATGTGCTAACCATCTATTAACTTATTGTCTTGATTAAAAATAATTATCATTAGTGTGATTATTTCTTTTAAATTAAAGATTAATTGTTTACTTTAGTTGAGAAGCCGAAGTATTCCTTTTTATTTTATTATCATGTTTGCTTGCCATAACTCATCTAAAATAGCTCTGCCTGCTGTAAGCATGCTCCTGGCAAATGAGACATAATTTACGCACAAGCCGGATCAAGTTGAGTTGCAGTCGGACCGGTCTCAAATTTTTTACTTATAACATTTGGGCCTAATAGAGCAGGAGACAGCCAAGTCTAACATAACAAAATTGGCCCCCACAACATGCAATACCAAACATTGAAAATATTTTTCTGGCAAAATTTCTAAAACACAAACAAACAACTAAAAATATTTTCATTTTCATAAAATATTTTCAATTGAAAATATTTTACATTTAGAAAACATTTTACATATTACCAAACGAAGCCTTAAAAAAAAAAAAAAAAATCATCATGAGATAACGCGTACTTTAAAGAGCACAAATTCTCTACAATCCAAGTAACAAAATCGTCAATGTGTTTTGCAAGTCAATAAGCTGGTGCATGGCATCTTGAATACCATAAATTACAGAAGTTATGAACGTTGGCGGAAACGAGCTACATCCCAAGAAATTCACCACAATTAGAGGACTACTCTCAATAATAATTGGGTAAAATATCATTTTCGTCCCTAAACTATCACAAAAGTTCGTTTTTCGTTCCTAAACTTTCAAAAATTCGTTTTTCGTCCCTGAACTATCACAAAAGTTCGTTTTTTGTCTCTAAACTTTCAAAAGTTCTATTTTCGTCTCTAAACTTTTCCAAATGTATTGATTTTCGTCCCTCTCACATCAGCACACTATTAAAGCCACGTCAGTACTCCGTCAGATAGAGGGACGAAAATCAATACATTTGAAAAATTTTAGGGACGAAAATAGAACTTTTGAAAGTTTAGGGACGAAAAACGAACTTTTGTGATAGTTCAGGGACGAAAAATGAACTTTTGAAAGTTTAGGGACGAAAAACGAACTTTTGAAAGTTTAGGGACGAAAAACGAACTTTTGTAATAGTTTAGGGACGAAATGATATTTTACCTATAATAATTTATCTGATACCCATATCATTTGCAAAGAGACATGCCCATATGTCCAGTCCATACCCCTTTTCAACAGCCTTTGCTTCAACTTCAAGCGCACCTATGGACACTATCTTTATCTTATTTGACTGAATTGACATTAAGGATTTAAACAAATTTCAAGTAAAACTATGGAATTATTGGTCCATGTAATATAGGCGACAAAATTACAATAATGTATAGGTGTGAGTATTATAGAAATTTTCTAAATACTCATATCAATTTATAACATAATTAAAATTTGTTATATCCCACATAAGCCAAACAGTAATTGGAACAATAATGTGTGTGATGAACAAGTTAATACCTTGAGTTTTGGAGAATTCATCTATCTTTTAAATTCCAAGTTTTCAACCATGAAAGAGTGTAAAAAAAGAGAAGTTTTAAATTTTTTTTTTTTTTTTTTTTAACTTTTCAGTATTTTAATTTTTAACTGTTGGGTATGTGGGGGTGACTTGCTCAGTAAGCGGAGTGCGTAGTACGCATTCCAGTGCTTTTCACGATGCACGAAAGTATATTATGAATTTTTTATTTAATTTCAGAAATTATAAATAAAATAAATAATAAATAAAAAAAGATTCTCGAAAAGTCTTAGTTGTTCCCTAGTTTTTTATTTCTCAAAAATTAGATTCCCTTGTGTCACTTTTTATTATTATAATCTTTTTTAAAGTCTCTTTATGTTTTGCATATTTTTGGAGTACATGGTTTGGTAATAGTCACTTTTCTCAACTTGCATTCCCAATTGAGATTCGTGTTTTTGTTTTATCCAATGATATTTGTTATATTTTTAAATGGGTTTAAAAAATAATAGTGGGATTAGATTAACATATTCAACAGTGTTTGGTATCAATTAACAAGTAAAAAAAATTTGAATTAAAAGGAGAAATTCAAAGTTCCTACGTGGTCGCATGTTTATCTTCTTTTCTTTTCTTTTTTAACCCCTTTCTTTTTATATGGAACTTTTCATATCTTTATCAAAATTAGTGGGAAATAAGATAACTTTTCATTTTGTCAAAAAAGTACTCTCTTTTAAATTTCTCAACCTAAGGGCTTGTTTGGAAACGTTGTTCTAGTAACATTGTTTGTATTTTTTAGATATATGTGTAGGTGAAAGGTGTGTAAAAATACGTGTAATATTGTTTAAATACTAAAAACTGTTGTTCAAAAAACATTACCAAACAGCCCCTAAGTGTGCATTTGGCTCTAAATTAAAAAGTCATTTTATTTTACTATGTAGTTTATTTTTACTACTATTCATAGGTCCCACTTAGAGATAGCAATTTTTTTCCGTCTTACTTAACCCCTTCATCCTTGCTTTGCCCCGCGCAAGTTTTCCCCACCTTGCAAAGGTGGTGGGGCAGAGATGGGGTAAGATTTTAGTTCCGCACCACAGGGCGGGACAAGGATGAGTTTAGTCTTTTTAGACCTACCCCGCCTTGCCACACCCCTTCTCGTCCCCGCCCTACGTTGCTAAGGGTTATAATTGTAAATTTTTCATACCCTAAAACTCTACTATTTAAACAAACATATTAATACTAGTTTATTTTATTTTACCCAATGTGGTTCTCAACCTTTATTTTGTCATGTGTTATACTATGAGATTTTGTTTTTTTTTTTAATGATTGTCTTGTTAAACATTTGGATATATTATTCAATTTTTTTAAAAAATTTAATTTGATTTGATGGGATAAATATAGTCGTAGTTTCAAATATATTTTTATTAATGAAATAGGAATCATTAAAAAAAATTGTACTAGTTGAAGAGAAAATTAACAAAAAGCGGAGTTTTATGGGATATAACGGGGTTTTGCAGGGCCCCAAGGGGCAAAGATAGGGCAAGAAATTTTTCCCGTCATGCGGGGGGGCGGGGCGGGAATGGAGTAAGACAAAATCTTGCAGGGTAGGAGTGAAGACCCCATCCTTCGAACCCACCCCACCCCATTGCCATTCCTGTCTCACTGCATCTTTTGATATTATTTATGGGTTAGCTAACTTATTTCTTTCATGATACTTTTAACATCTATTATACGTTTTGTTTGTCAACGTTTAAAAATGAAAATAAGTTGGAGGTACAATTTCCTAAACTTCATTTTTTTTAAATACAATTTTTATATAATAGACAAAAATTGGATTCAATGCTCTTTATGTACTAGACTCATTGAAATTTGGATACATAACAAATACTTGACACGTGGTCGCAGACTCTGCACCCCCAAGCCGGTTCTTTTTTTCTTTTTCTTTTTTTCATGAAACACCAAGCCAATTCATTACTACATAAACACTTCAAACAAAATAGCTAATAAGCAATAACGATAAAACATCCCAATCAAACACTAAATATGATCTCACTTATAATGTGCAACGTGTATCTTGTAGGGTGATTCATTAGCAAAAACAAATGCCAAATGATTAGGGGGTGAGTGAGAGTTGGAGGGAAGTAGTGTCCAACACAACAAGTATAGAGAATGAGTTGTGTACGTCAATGGAATTCCTGTGGTTAAACTGATGTGGCTTTGATGCTGCAGTAGTTGAACTAACTGTGCCAAAACATCATATTGTGTGATGATAGAGTCAAAAAAGGCTGTGGTTTTGTCAAAGACTCAAACGACATCGTTCATACTTCGTACCCTTATTTCAACACTTGTCCTAAAACTAGATCCTATTGTCTTGGTGACAAGGTTAAAGCCAAAGCTGGATGTCTCTTATTTTTGTTCCTATAAAGCCTGCTAAAAAAGTGAGTTTAGTCACTGTCAAAGCAGTAGCGTGTAAATGTTAACAGGCGCCAAGTCATGGTATATACAATAATAACATCTTTTTTTTTTTTTTTTTTTAATTCAATGAAAACATCTTCATCAATAGGCATTAGGTAAATCAAATGAACCACCATCGAAGGCTTACTTACATGACAGCCCCTCAATTTTTTTACTCGATGGTTTAAAATATTGCTTTGAGCCCAAGAGAGTGAGATCAAATTTGTGATCAATAATTTGTGACTTTAGACAAAAAAAATAAATAAAAATCTTGTATACATCTGGCATATACAATTTATGTGAGACCACATGTCAGTCTCACATAATGCTAGATGTATAAGATACTTTCTCCTGAACAAATAGAAAGTGAACTTTGTGATTGTACAATCACAAATTGTTATATTGATGAAATTGTATAGAGTATATGTGACAATACTCAATAGCGTATGTTTGATTGTTTGGTACTTCAAAATGTGTGCCTAAACATATTGAAAATCTTTTATTTATTTATTTTTGGTAGGAGCATATTGGAAATCTTTGACATAAGCATATATTACTTATAAAAATAACAGGGCCTAATATGTAGTGAAATGATAATTATTTTGATTTCAATGATACGTATGTTACTTGGAACTAATGAACCAATGGTGGGAGCCACATTTATATAATGACAATTCGAATACCCATTAATTAACTCCATTGTCCATTTTGGTAAGACTTTCGTTTAACTAGATTGCTTAAATTTCTTGAAAAGTCTTAACCAATAATAACATTCCATGGCCAACACCACCGACACATGCAAAAGCCAACTTTGTCCATAGTTTCCTAGCTGCAATGTGCTTTGACTTTCAATGTAATAAGCTGCTTGATTTTGAAAAGTCTAATTTGATAATATTCTATGCTCTACACAACGTCAAATAGCAGCACAAATGAACTGCATGTATCTTGAATAGCACCTGGCCTAGCAAGAAGGGCGACCCAGTATTCCTTGACCCCTTGGCATCAGTCTTCTTCCTCGTTTCTCAAAAAAAAAAAAAAAGTCTTCATCCTCTATTCCATGTAAGAGTGTTTCAAAGGAAGATTTAGAATTCAACCAAACAAAGCAAAGAATTGCATTGTAGCGATCCCTAGCTAGCTTCAAGTTTCTTTGCTTCATATTCAGTTTCCGGGCAGTCAATATCACACAAGTTCAAAAGAAATTTAGCGCACACACACGGGGTGGAGAAAATACTATTCAGCACTTAGACGATTACAATCCAGATGTGAAAATGCAGTAGAGAGAACCCAAATTTTTTTTTTTTTTTTTTTTGAGGGCCACAAAAAGTGCAGGCACACATACACATTCACAAAGGACCTGGAGAGACTAACCAGCGCTTAAGTTATGTACTTCCGGTGAATGTTTGGAACTCCTTTGCATTCGGACACGAGTAATTTTACTATCACACAAAATACTACAACTATCTTATGTATCAAATTGTGAGTAACTCTCTATTACTTTCACATAAACTCACTACTTTTTCTTCATAACTAATAGTCTGCCAGCCACGTGGACAGTTATGACACAAGTTGTGGACTAATTCTAATATCACACAAAATATAACAACTATCTCATATGTCAAACTGTGATTGGCTATCTGTCACTTTCACATAAACTCACAATTTTTTCTTCACAACTTACAATCTGCCACGTGAAAAGTTATGACACAAGTTGTCGAGTAATTCTAGTATCACACAAAATACCACAACTATTTTATGTGTCAAATTGTGATTGACTGTCTATCACTTTCATATAAACCCACCACTTTTTCTTTACGACTTACAATTTGTTACGTGGACACTTATAACTTATAATACAAGTTGTGATATTTTATCTGGTCTCAGAATTTTTGTTTGGACACAAGTTCCTACAAAATTTTCCATACCACTGTTAGGATGGGAGTATCTATTCATTGTCTAAAAAGTGCCGTAATTCCTATTTGGATTAGGCCAGTAAAGGCTCAATTAGATCCAGCCCAGTATGCTCACTGCTCACATACTTGAATAAAAACAAGCACATCCCGTATGTGTCTACACCAGCTCTATAGAGTTTAGACCTCACATATCCCAACTCAGCCCATATCTAGAACCTTAAACATTCATTTTAGCAAGAAGCCCAATCCGAAACTAGTCCAAACAGCCCGCTTCCCCAATACTTCACAAAATTATATTTCTGGGCAGAAACTTCCTAATATTGCGTACTGACCCTTAAAACTTCCAAAAATTGCACAAAGGTCTCGAGGTCAACAAAACAAAGCATTTTCAACCTTTGTTTTGCAAAATAAAATGTTTTCCTTCAAATATGATAAAATTGTCAAATGACATTATTATTAGACTTATTAAGAATTCAACATTTTGTTCTTGTTAATATTAGACTTTTCTCACATGTCATGCATTCAAATGTCACTTTAGTGTAGATTCACACATGTCATGTGTTTGATCTTTAGCGATGGCATATAGTCGTCACTAATGCTTTAAATATCGCTGCTAATTATATTGGCGACGAAAAATGTCGTTGCTAACTTTCGTTAAACGAAAGTGGTAACAAAAAAGCTTTTTAGTGACGATGTTAAAGTCGTCACAAATACAATACTATTAACAACGACAAAGTCATCGCTAATAGTGACAATTGTCGTCATAAATAACTCGAGAACCCAAGATGAAATGTTGTTGCTACTAGCTCATTAGTAGTGACGAACCATTTTGTTGTCACTAGTAGATTATTATTAACGACAACATTTTTGTTGTCGCTAATATGTCATTACTAGCAACGACGCTTGCTGTCGTCACTCATAATAATATATTAGTGACCACAAACATGTCATCACTAAAAATTGCATATTAGCAATGATATTTTTTGTCGTCACTAATGATATGTTAAAATATTAGCCATGACATTGTCATCACTAACAATATTTTACATTTAAAAAAAAAAAATTACCTTCTGAATTTTACATGGGTACCTGTTGGGAAATAACAAAGCACAATCTTGTGCACATAATAAGAAATAATAAACTACAATTCCACACATCATAGATACTCATAGAAGCATAACAACTGCTCAATCAATAACTACTAATAAGGAAAAACAATACCCAAGTTCAATATCATATACATAATTTAAATTCAAATCTACTGTCTCAAATACGAATCAAATAATAACACATTTTTCAAGAAGATATACAACCAAGCTTGCAATGAAATGTATCTCCCCTCAACATCATCAGTAGCCCAAGGCATGCGACATTTTAACCTGAAATAAAATATATATATATATACTAATGTAAAAGTCAACTAAAGTAGATGACAAAAATGCGTACAAAATAGTTTTAACATCCAAGTAAAACTTTAACATTTTTATTTTTCAAAAATACCATAGAAAAGAAGATATGAAAGCTTTATGTATTTAAAAAAACTTAACCTATCTCAAAACTCAACTTAATCTTTACCCCCAAGATCTTTAATAGATTCATCATTGCTAGACAAATCTTCTTACTGATTTGAGCTTGAAACATCATTATCACTATATATTTCTTCTTCATGGTTGGAGTCTGTATCTCATTCCTCATTAGACAAGTCATCACTGATGATCATACTTTCATCAAGTTGTACATATACATCATCAACAGCTATTATGGCCCTAAATCTATTGCTGGCACATCATCTCTACGTAACAAAGTTGAGTTTTCATCATTTTCTTGTGGAAAAAAATGACAACAACTAATATATGTTGACAAAGACAAATATTGTAAAGAAATTAAAGTAAAAGAATTTAAAGCAAATAAAAAATCATTAATACATACAAAATATCATATATCTAAAAGAACATATCATGAATTTAAAGAAAAATAATTTAAATGGAGACAAAAATAGATTGATAATTAATCAAAAAATAAATAGAAAAAATAAGCCTAATTATTTCTTCTACTTCCCAAACCAAAAAGACAGCAGTCTAGCATCATAGGAGAATCTTTCTTTTGGAGAATAATAGAAAGGCAATAGACATGTTGAGAGAGAGAGAGAGAGAGAGAGAGAGAGAGAGAGAGAGAGAGAGAGAGAGAGAGAGAGAGAGAGAGAGAGAGAGAGAGAGAGAGAGAGAATTAGTGTTTTTTCCCTACAATATACAATAGACAATTCAAAATACAATTTAAGTTATTTATTGTTCATAGTATGCTACAAAAAAAGTGTAATCAATTATTACATGAGTTAGATATGTTTGAAAAAGCAAGAAATAATTTAAAATTAGATTCTATACCATATTTTTATCTATAAATGGAGAAATTGACAAGAAGCTCAAAGTAATTCTCCGTTAGTTCTACACACTCATACTAAAAAAGATTGAAATTTTGTGAGAGACGAATGACATAGGAAGTGGTTACATTTAGATCTCAATAGTCAAAGAATAAAGCTAATCCACTTTTTTCGAGTGATCTGTGTTTTTTATTTGTTCTCCCCAAGATATAAGAAATTAAACTACTTCTCTCATCTCCTTGTTACATTTTGGCCTCAAAGGAAATTATTGAAATACACTAATGGAAGTGGTTTGCAGTTTTAACGAAGATATACGGATATAGTTAAATACATGCCTTTTTAGCCTATGAATTCACTTTGTTTGTCACTTCAACAGCCTATTGAACTACATCAAATTTAAACATTTTTCTTATAGCATATGGAGTAGATTAGTATTAAAGAAAGAGCAATGTTAGAAACACAACTTATTGTCCAATTTTTGCCACAACTCACACGAATTGTGAGTTGTGGTAGTGTGGGCTCACAAGTTTTTTCCTACTACTTACAACTTGTCATTTAATAAATTGTGGCAAAAGTTTTGCAATAAATTGTGGTGCTAGCATTTTTCTTTAAAGAACTAGTTGATAAATATTGTGAATTCTCTATGGTTATCACTTGAACAGCCGACAGGGTCACCATCAAATTTAAACATTATACTATTAGCATATTTAGTACATCAATATTAAAGAACTAGTTGGTAAATACTGTGAACATGATAATTAAATAAAACATGTAGCATTACAAACTAATAGACTCTTACACTTAGAAATTGAATAAATCCATTATGTAATGTGCAATACACAAATAGTTTTTTTTTTTTTTTTTTGAAAGCAAACAATTGTTTTGAAAACAAACAATTATTTGTTTCAATATGGCATTTGGTGCACATAAAAAAAACATATATGTTCAAGTAAACTATATCCTTTAAGCATTTCTTAAGAATTGAGAATCTATTTCAATATGTCCTAATTACGAAAATAATATTAAAAAAATCAAACATAAAAAATCTATTCAATTTCCATTAGATGTTTAATCTTACTTAAAAGAATCAATGAAAACATATTAGATTGCAACTGTGTTTTATCTTTTAAGGGGTTTTGAATCTTAGCATAAAGAAATGCAGTACCTGTAACTACGGTTTATCATATTACATATTTATTAATTTATCATATTATATATTTATTAATTTAATGACAAAAACAGAGAAGAAAAGTCATACCTAGGGCCCACTTGTAGGACTTGGAGCAGACCTTAATATCAAATCTGTAAAAAATTGAAAAAGAAAAAGAAAAAACCACCAACTTGATGAACTGATAAACACGAAGAGGAAGCAAAGAAAGAAAAAATACAAATCAGCTTTTTCATTATGCACTTTTTGAAAACTCAACTTTTTCAAAAAGTCCAACTTTAAAAAGCTAAACCAAACTCACCCTTAATAAACATAAAAAAGTAAAGAAGAAAGAGAAATTTACATATTTATTAATTTATCATATTATATATATATATATATATATATATTAATTTAATGACAAAAATAAAGAGGAAAAGTCATACCTAGGGGCTAGGGCCTACTAATGGGACTTCCGGCAATCCTTCGTATCAAATGGGTGAAAATTTGGAAAGTAAAACTTGATAAACGTGAAGAAGAATTAATGAGGAAAGAAAAGCTGAAAAGCAAACCAAGGAAATAAGACTGGCTGAGAAAACAACCAACCGAGTGACTGAGAAAAATATGGGGATGATGCACTTTAGATCCGTTACATTAGGTAGTGATCTTTTTCTTTTTCTTTTTCTTTTTCCTTTTTTCTTTTTAAACTACAACTCATGAGTTATTTTGACAGAAATTATATAATAATGCTAGTAATACAAACTATTTTATAAAAAATTTACAAACTATTAATGTGGTAAGTGATTATTGATAAATAAACAAGTGATATTAATGGTAGGTCTAAATGAAAACTAATAAAAAATTAAGTACATTAATATTTTGTAAAAATATTATAAAATAGTTTGTAATGGTAGTATTTAGTAGAGTAAAAATATTATAAAATAGTTTGTTGTGACTTTTAATGGAAAAAAGCTAAAAGAAAATGAGGTTTGCTTTTGTTTGTAACTTGTGGCAATGTGCCTTCTGACTCACCCATGCGAATTGTTATAAAATTTTGAGATTTTAATTTCAATTTTTTATTTATTTTTCTAATCCAATGAAGTTTCAAATGGCATTTCAACTTTTAATAAGGGAAAAAAGTTTTTGTATTGTCAAACTTTTTTTTTTTCTTTTGGGTTAACACTGCCAAACTTTATTGACTGTGATATTATTATTAATATTATTATTAAATAAGTAGGAACATCAATTCCCTAATATTATTAATATTACCTAGTTGAAATTTTAACTAGAGATTAACATTTTAAATGAGATAAAGATTGATAAATTTAAACTTTTTAATAAATTACATGAATTTTGGTTATATATATATAATAGCGGTAAATTCGAAACGGTACACGGGTATTAACTGGTACTAAAATATCTCATTCTTTTGGCCAAACCAGTACGGCCTCGGGTACAAGATTAACTCCCTTGGTAGCATTACTCAAAACTATATCTATTGTGGCATTCGTTTGTCACAATAGGTCACATATTATGAAAGATTTACATTGCCTTAGTAGAAACACAATATTGTGACAACTATTATGCTTCATGACAATAAGGTTTTTTTTTTTTTTTTTTTGCTAATAAATTTTATTGGTGGGGATATAATAATTTGTGAATTGACAAATTTTATTATTTTGGCTCATATACCATGCATTATCACTTCTGGGTTTAATCAATTTGAATATGTATGTTATAAATATATGTTAATTTGATTTATTTAGTTAGTTTTTCCAAATATTATTACATAGTTGATAATTAAATTAGTTATTAGTTGAATATATTATGATTTTATAATGAATATATCATTCATATATGTATATCCATAATTTTATTAAGTATTTGTGTATCTTACGATACATGATATAGATACAAAACATATTTCCATCACGCGCCATACTTAGATTTGGAATCTAACCGTTCGATTTGAAGAGTGTAATGAAAGGTTAATTCTGGTGAATTATGGTTACAATCAAACAGTTGGATTTAGAGAAATGCATGGTTAAAGTTCATTTAAAGCTGGTCAAACCCAGTCAAACTTAATAGATGGTTCCAAGACCATTGGATTTGGTGAAATTTATATTCAAATCTTGGTTATTGGGATTGAAGAGTATAGTGACATATTAATGTTGGTGAAATTTAAAACCAAATGGATGGTTAAATTGAGAGAACATAGTCATACAAGTACACAACATATGTCCATCATGCGCTATACTTAGATTTGAAATCTAACCATCGGATTTGAAGAGTGTAATGAAAGGTTAATTCTCATAATTATTACATAGTTGATAATTAAATTAGTTATTAGTTGAATATATTATGATTTTATGATGAATATATCATTCATATATGTATATCCATAATTTTATTAAGTATTTGTGTATCTTACGATACATGATATAGATACAAAACATATTTCCATCACGCGCCATACTTAGATTTGGAATCTAACCGTTCGATTTGAAGAGTGTAATGAAAGGTTAATTCTGGTGAATTATGGTTACAATCAAACAGTTGGATTTAGAGAAATGCATGGTCAAAGTTCAGTTAAAGCTGGTCAAACCGGTCAAACTTAATAGATGGTTCCAAGACCATTGGATTTGGTGAAATTTATATTCAAATCTTGGTTATTGGGATTGAAGAGTATAGTGACATATTAATGTTGGTGAAATTTAAAACCAAATGGATGGTTAAATTGAGAGAACATAGTCATACAAGTACACAACATATGTCCATCATGCGCTATACTGAGATTTGAAATCTAACCATCGGATTTGAAGAGTGTAATGAAAGGTTAATTCTCATAAATTATGGTCACAATCAAACGGTTGGATTTAAAGAAAGGTATGGTCAAAGTTTAGTTAAAGTTGGTCAAATCGTGTCAAACTTAATAGATATTCCTAAGACCACTAGACTTGGTGAAATTCATTTTCAAATCTCAATCATTGGGATTGAAGAGTATGATGACATATTGGTGTTGGTGAAATTTAAGACCAATTAGATGGTTAGATTGAGAGAACATAGTCATACAGGTGCACAATACATGTCCATCACGTGTTATACTTAGATTTGAAATCTAACTGTTGGATTTGAAGAGTGTAATGAAAGGTTAATTCTCGTAAATTATGGTTACAATCAAACAGTTGGATTTAGAGATATGTGTGGTCAAAATTTAGTTAAAGTTGATCAAACTCAGTCAAACTTAATAAATAGTCCCAATACTACTAGACTTGGTGAAATTTATATTCAAATCTAGATCATTGAGATTGAAAAGTATGATGACATATTAGTGTTGGTGAAATTTAAGACCAATTGGATGGTCAGATTGAGATAACATAAACGTACAGGTACACAACACATGTCCATCACAACCATAATTAGATTTGAAATATAACCGTTGGATTCGAAGAGTGTAATGAAAGGTCAGTTTTGGTGAATTATGGTCATAATCAAATGGTTGAATTTAGAGAAAGACGCAGTCAAAGTTTAGTTAAAGTTGGTCAAACCCGGTCAAACTTAGTAGATGGTCCTGAGACCACTGGACTTGATGATATTCAAATTCAAATCTTGATCATTGAGATAGAAGAGTATGGTGACATATTGATGTTGGTGAAATTTAAAACCAAATGGATGGTCAAATTGAGAGAACATAGTCATACAGGTACATAACATACGTCCATTATGCATCATACTTAGATTTGAAATCTAACCGTTAGATTTGAAGAGTGTAATGAAAAGTTAATTCTCATAAATTATAGTCACAATCAAATGGTTGAATTTAGAGAAATGTACGGTCAAAGTCTAGTTAAAGTTGGTCAAATCCGGTCAAATTTAATAGATGTTCCTAAGACCACTAAACTTGGTGAAATTCATTTTCAAATCTCAATCATTGGGATTGAAGAGTATGGTGACATATTGGTGTTGGTGAAATTTAAGACCAATTGGATGGTCAGACTGAGAGAACATAGCCATACAGATATACAATACATGTCCATCACGCGTCATACTTAAATTTGAAATCTAACTGTTGGATTTGAAGAGTGTAATGAAAGGTTAATTTTCATAAATTATGGTTACAATCAAATGGTTGGATTTAGAAAAAGGCACGGTCAAAGTTTAGTTAAATTTGGTCAAACCCGGTCAAACTTAATAGATGGTCCTAAGACCACTGGACTTGGTGAAACTAGGTTCATGGGAAGGTTTTCAGTGGATTATTGGGTATTGGAATTGTTGATAGAAAATGTCAACGAAGAAATAATTTTGAAATATGATGAACATCATGCTAACATTGACTTAGGTAAAGTTGATTTGGCAAAATGATGAAAAATTTTATCATTTTGGCTCATATATCATGTATTATCACTTTTGATTTTAATTAATTTGAATATGTATGTTATAAATATATTTTAATTTGATTCATTTAGTTACCTTTGGTAAATATTATTGCCTAACTAATGATTGAATTGGTTATTAGTTGAATATATTATGAATTTATAAATTCATAATATTTATAATGAATTTATTAGTTTGGTAAATATTGACCAACACATTTCTTATGACATATGATATAGAAAAATCAAAAATTGATTCATGATACGATTTACATTTTAATAATTATGGGTGTTAGTCAGTATTTTGAATGGAATCAGAACCTTCTCGATTTTACTTTATTTTATTGATTTCGAGTTTCAAATGGGTAACATTATGGTGTGAGAGTATTCTAAAGCAACAAGCCCTCCCCTCTCTCTCTCTCTTTTTACGAATTTGAGAATTTTAAATTACTTTGTAGGTTTCAAGGTCATTTTGGTCATTATTTAAGTTTGTGGGTATTTTGGTCATTTTAATGAGGCTAATGGTATTTTAATCATTTCAAATATACTAAAGGAATTTATTTCATTTTAAATATTGTAAGAGGCATTTGGAGGAATTGATAAATAAAAAATATATCAAAATTATTTTAGCCACATATTAGTGACGACAACCTTTGTCTTCATTAAAAGATCCCGTATAGTGACGACCTGATTCGTTGCTAATATATAATCTGCTTCCCTCCAATAATTCCCACCACTTTTTGATGGTGAATATTTTTCCCTCCATTATATTTTGGTAAATATATTTGCGACAACATATTGTGTCGTTGCTAAAAGGTGATTATCAGAGACGACAAATTATATTGTCGCTAATAGCCTTCTAATAGCGACGACCAATGTGTCATCGCTAATAAATAAAGTATATATAGAATATATTTACTATATATTTTTGGCCACATATCTGCGACAATACACAAGGTCGTCACTAAAGATGATTATTAGTGACGATAGATGTTGTCGTTAAAATAAATCTTATTTTAGCGACGTAAATGTCACCGCTAAAATATTTATTGTCGTTGCTAAAAGTTTTCCTCCATTTTCCAAAAGTAAATAAAATTCCCTCCATGGCGTTAGCGACAACTTATTAGCAACTACCTTTGTGTCATCGTTGCTATGCACCTATTAGCGATGACCATATATTATTGTCACTAATGTGTGCCTAATAGTGACGATTTTTTGGTTGTCGCTAAAACATTGGTCACAAAAGACAAAAATTCTTGTAGTGTAGGAACTGGGTTTGAGCACTTCTTCTATTGTATGAGTAAGCTCAGGCTCAACTAGCCCAATACAATAAATTTATAAAGAATGAGTTTAAGAACTAGACCTTAGTGAGGGTTACAACAACTAAACATGGTTATGAGTGGATTGAATAACAAGGGCATGGACTAAAGTGTGAAATTCTGTTCTTGACCCTCATCTGAGGAGCTTGTTGTTCTTATTCTTTATCCGGTGCTTGATTACAAAGTTTTCAAAGATGATACAAGTTGCTACCGTCTTCTCTGTTTCTAATTCCCAATCCCCTTTTTCTGGAGGATTTCTTACATTATATATCCCATTCCAGTTGATCTTAGCCCTCCATTTGTTGATCATGCAGGTCACTACTCGAGTGTTTATTCCATCAGCAGCCTTCTTAAACCTTCTATGAGTTGTAGCAACTGAGGCAGCACTGTTCGGGGGTCATTTCCTCATTAATGCGGCCAGAACTTTAGTTGTGGCATTTAATGTGAAAGTGACAGTTTCTCATTGAATTGCTCCTCCACCATGCTCCCATGGCTAACCCATTGTGCTTGTCATTTTTCTTGGGATGCTTTAGGAGGCTGCCTTTGATGATGCGCCGCTCTTCCCTTCTATGATCTCGGTTGGTCGAGGACAAGATTGTCCTCAGCGATGTTTCTTGGCAATTTGGACTTTTTTCGTTCGTACTCGAACATTTCTTCCTCCTCGGCATGGGCCTTGGGCTTAGTATAAAATGGGTCAGGATTGCCAAATTCTTTGACCCCACATCATGCATTTACATATTATCTTTGGATAGATTACTTCAAAATGAAAAAAGATAAGTTTAGATTGAGAGTGCATATTCTAAATTCGAATTTATTAAAAAATATAGATCTTAAACTCATTCCAAACTCCATTAAATTTTAGTAATTTAATCTCAAATTTGTTCTATATATATATATATTTGTTAATGAATCCAAACCCATGTATTTATTTATTTTATTTTGTTTAATTAAAAAGAACTAACTTAACATTTCTTATTGTTAAGTTCTAAAACACAATTATATCACATTCAAACCTTAAAGCCATTGCATTTAGTCATAATGCATAGCTTATATTGAGTAATATTAATCTATAAATATTTATTAAACATTATGTGATTAGGACTACAAATTACTATTTGTAATATTTAAACCATCTAATAATAAATAAATAAAAAAAGGGAGAAAAAAGCAGGGTGGTGATTATTTAAACGATCTAATATTTATACCATCTATTAAATATTTTCATTCTAATTCACATTATATAATTTATGAACAACATCTACTGAGTATTTTGGAGTTTTTGAAAACTTTAGATAGGAATTATAGATTGTAGTTGCTAAAAGATGCCAGGTAGTGTATATTGAGAAACCTATATTAATTGGCTTTATTCGGTGACAAATTTGTATGTATTTTATTTTCATTTTAATGTATCTTTTTGGACTTAATTGTATTTGGGGTAGATATGCTTGAACCTTGTTTGCTATTTGGAAAGTTGCATTCAGAGTCTACTTGCAACCTCAAGTGGCCAGCTTAGTAACACGTGGCAAAAAATGTCATATCAAAGTACTAATTAGACAAGTCACAACCACTTCGCGACTAGCCAAGTCACAACAAGATTGCGAGTTGCATGATCAATATACTCTATTTTTTAACCATTTTCTTGTCATTGTGATGATGTCAACACACACCCTCATAATTGTTGTGCATGGCACCTAATATTGAATTTCTATTTATGATTATAACATGAATTTGACTTTCACTTGTATGGAAAGTATTATTACTACTTATTCCTTCTTTGTAAAAATCAAATCTCTTATATCATGATTTTGTCTTTCACTTGTATGAAAAAAGTACTAATGCATGATGTCATTAATATAATTATTTCCCATAAAATGCTAGATTGACATACATATTTAAAAAGTTTAAACTAGTTTGTTTGACACTTTGATTAGAATTGTTGTTTATAGCTTAGAAATTTATATATATATATATATATATTAGACATGTATTTGACTCTTTAATCATCTGAACAAAAAATGGGAGCATAAGTGTTTTGTTTGAAATATAGATCTTTTTTCAATTCCTAAATGAATGGGAAGACAAGAAATTACCAAGAAAATTTGTGGTGGAAATACGACAAAAACAATTGAGATACCAGCTACAAGTAAGAGGGTAGGAAATTCTTTTTAAGACTGGTAGAAATTGTCATTTCTTTTCATGACAATTTTCTCAAAATTTAGTTTTTAGAATTCGCATTCTACACGATTTGAATGTGACCCATGAATCCTCCCATAAAGAAGATGAACAAGCATTTGAAAATGGTACTTTGGCCACCATCTTCAAATGCTTGTTCATTTTCTTCAAAGAAGGATCATGGGTCTCATTCAAATCGAATAGGACATGAATTCTGCAAACTAAATTACAAGAAAATTTTCATGAAAAGAAATAACAATTTATGCCAATCTTAAAAAGAGTTTCCTACCCTTTGACTCAAATCTGGTATCTCCATAATTTTTGTTGTATTTCCACCACAAATTTTCTTGGCAATCATTGTCTTCTCATTCATTTAGGAATTGAAAAAAAAAAAAATCTATAAATAAAATTTAATTATTCGATTTTCAGAACAAAGTTGGAAACACAAGCACTTAAGATCTAAGTGTCAACAAGAATAAAAATTTCGAAATGTTGGTTAAAAGAGTGATGTTATACATTGTGGTCATGGTAGTTAGGAAATGTTTCCTACTGTACTATGTTATGATCTCATTTTAACCTATTTCTTTTTCCATAATTTTCACTGTTCTTGAAAGTGTTCAAAACTATATTGAATGTCATATTTTGTAGGTTAGTTTTACCACCTCATATTCTTCAATTTTTCATATATGCAATTCCATTCTCTTGATCATAGATTTGTATAATCTACACTTTCAAAAGCGAATTTATACTTTCAAAATTGGCTTTCCTTTTTTTTGTCTTTTTCTTTTTTCCTATTTTGAGGTGTAAATTGTCTTTTGAATATCATTGAGTTTAGATCATACAAGTCCCTAATCAAGTATCAAGATTCCACATATTTAGAATTGAAGAAGATAGATCAGTATACTTGGCATATAAAATAATCTCGAACACCTTCAAGTACAGTGAAAATTTTAGAAAAAAGAAGGAAAAGTGAGATAAAAATAGTATACGGTAACCATCATTTACAAAATTTTCTTCTTGGTTAGAGACAACGAATGACTATATTGTGAATTCCTAAAAACAGTTTTCTTCCTTCTATTCCAAAGCATATAACTCAAGTTACTCAACCATTTGAGTCTTATTTTCACAATTCGTCAAAGTCTACTAGAAATTGATTTAGGAATTCAAAAAATGTCTATAAATTAAATGTTTATGACTACAAGTTGGAAATAAGCACCAAAAGGAAAAAACAAACTTACCCATTCGTGAGTTATATTAATGTCATACCTATATCTCCACACCAATACATTATGTGGACACCATCACATGACACCCCTCCGAAAGGGTTTTTAGAGAAAAAAAAAAAAAAAGAAAAAGAAAAAGAAGAACGTTTTGTGGGTTTTGATTTAGAAATCATGAGTTTTGAAAAATGAAGAAGTCACCACTTATTTTACATTTTTTTAAAAGGAAAAATAAATCAAAAAAAAAAAAATCATTTTTATTTGATTGACTCAATAGATAAAAAAAATAGTTTGTATTCCACCAAGGTTGGGTTCGTGGTCAAATTACATTGTGGGGACATGTGAGACACCTACACATATCCAATATGTATATCGGTCTTCACTAATGTTTAATTAATTATTTAATGGACATAATAATATTATTAACTGAATTTGTTATATCAACTCAACCAAGTACTCAATCATAAAAAATAAAAATAAAAAAACCTCAACCAAATGGTAAATTTTATGGCATAATGACCTAAAACTAAATCATGTGACAGATAAACAATAATAACAATAACAACATGGTAATAATGGAAACAACGTGATAATAGTGAAATTAATAAGTGTAAGCAATAGAAATAACAATTATATTATGTAAAGCATGTCTAAAGTCAACTCTTTTTTCTTTTTCTTTTTTAATTTTTATATGGATGACAAAGAGTTGAATTTTATTTTGTCCTTGGATCTTATTCTGCAAATAGTAGTCATTATTCATTTAACATGTTTCAAAAGAGATTGGGCTTCTTTTTTTGATAAACGAGATTCGGCTTCTTTTATTTAATTTATTTAGTCTTTTAGTCTGGTGAGAAAAGGTTGGTTGGATTTATCCTATTTGCTTATCAGAACATTTTTACAAACAAAAAAGAGAAACAGATCAAGAACCTGCTGAAAAAAAAAACAGAGTCTAGAGAGGAGACTATAGAATGTCATGACTAACAATCTCGAAATTTTTTTTTTAGAGATAATTATAACATGCTGCTAACTCACAGCTCGAACCTCTTTTTCCTAAGATTCCAAAGCAATTTGTATATAAAGAGGTGCCAATTCAACTACAAAGCCTTTGGCAACAATCTCGAAAATTAAAGGAGTTTCTTCTAACCATATCATTTTGGATTCACTAAACTGGGTATGGGCTTATTTAAAGTCGGGAACAACATTATATACAAGTCATGTAAGGAAAGTTTATGTTCCATCAATTACAGCTTTATTTTTTTCATTTTAACTTTGATTGTTTTATAAGGAAGGTTAAAGGAATATATGACAAGTTGTAATTGATGGAATATAAAATGAAATACAAAAAATAGTATAAAAAAATTGTATTCATAATCTAGAATGTTTTAGTGATCTCCTAATGTCTCTGTTTACTTTTTTTTTATTCACCTATCCTCCTCTGTTTTCATACTACCACCATATCTAAAAGGAAATGAACAATCTCAAACAGAGTTTAAGGATTAGAGATATACCCAGCGGTTTCCTCGAAATGTGTCTCCGCGGAGGTGAAGCTGCAATGAAGGCGTGGCTGTCAATGCTGCTTCTGCCGCTGGCGGCGGCGGCTCGTGGTGGTGTTTGCAGAGTTAGAGCTTCCTTGTTGAGGTGTGAGTTTGGTCTTGATTAGGATTTTATATTCTGTGGGTCTTTTTCTGGAATGAGGTTATGAAAACAATGGTTTTTGCTCTCTAAATGTTTTCAATCTCTCTCTCTCTCTCTCAAAATAAATTATTGGTAATGAAAAGAAATTAAAAAAGAAAAAAAAGATGAACTCAAGAAACTTTGAAGATTTTTGTAGAGGAACAGAGTTTTGAAAATGCTATTTTTCCTACAGATCATGTTTTGTAAACTCTCTCCTCTTTGAAACTCTCTCAAAGATTTTCAATTTACACCCACTAGAAAGGCCCCTCTCTGCTTTTTTATTCCGCAATTGCTAGCCGTTGGCTTTGTCTCTTCCACACTGATCCCAACAGTTCAATGCAAAGACAGAGCATGCAAATGTTGTGTTTCTTGTTTGATTCCACAGGTTGAGTACACTGTGTATTGCACAGTGCAAGGTACAGTTCAGTTGACCTTTCCTCTTTAATGTTTCTTCTTTTTTTAAATTTCTCACACTAAAAATGTTTAGTATAAGGAAAACATGAATGAAATTCATGGATATGTAATAGCATTTGTGATCAAAATGTTTTTTATTTTATTTTATTTATAACTGTGATCAAAATGTAATAAATCGAATTAATTTTAGCTAACTTATTTCTTTCATGATACTTTTTACATCTATTATATGTTTTGTTTGTCAAAGTTAATTTAAAAATGAAAATAAGTTGGAGGTACAATTTCTTAAACTTCATTTTTTTTAAGTAAAATTTTTATATAATAGACAAAAATTGGACTTAATACTCCTATACATAAGACCCGTTGAAATTTAAATACGTGACAAATATTTGACGTGTATGCAGACTCTGCACCCCAAGCTAGGTTTTTTTTTTTTTTTTTTTTTTGTATTGTATTTGATGAAACTCCATGCCAATTCATAACTAAATAAACACTTCAAACAAAATAGCCAATAAAGATAAACTATCCCAATCAAACACTAAATATGATCTCACTTATATTGTGCAACGTCTTATAGGGTGATTAATTAGCAAAAGCAAATACCAAATGATTAGGTGGTGTTAGAATAATGTGGCCCAACATAATATATATGATGCCTTTGTTATTAACAAATAAAACTTCAGTCTCTTGTGAAATTATGCAATACTTTTATGATGTAAGATATTGATATATTGAAATAGGTCTACTTGGTTTAGTAGACTAAGATTATGAATGCATTCATTGTAGTCCTTGACTTGACTATATCCATCATGATGTAGCCTATTCTGATAGGTACATTGTTGGACCATGATGGAAAGAAGGTGTAAGTTAAAATTGCTTAGACTATGGAAGACAATAAAGGCTAGTCTTTCGATGGTTAGTGCATAATAATCTCGGAACTCTTTCCATAATAAGATTCATGCATGTTGAGTGTTGGCTTTAATAAATCTATCACGTCATTACCAGTAACTTGAACTCCTATTAAAAGTGTTGTCATTATAGTAGTTCTAGATATGAACAATAAATGAACTCATGTATTAGCATGGAGTTACAAAAGTAATAACACATTAATGAACTTCTTCATTAATGAATCTAATTAATAAAGTTGTTTATTAACAAATGTAACATATATGTTACAAGAAGTGTTATTACGATAGGAATGATTTTATGACTGGTCATGTGCTTTCTGAATATTATAAATATTGTCAAGGCCACACTTGCAATGGGGTGTGAAAAGAGAAAATAAAGCTCTTGTTAATCCTGACCAATTAGGGAGAGCATGCTGATTGCTTGTGAGATCTTTGAATAACATAATCTAGTATATATATTTCTCACATCTTATTGTTGAATTTTATTACATATGCACATGATATAATTGTTAATTGGTAAGTGTGTTATACGTGTTTCTCTTGAATTGTTACTTTTTAAGTATAATTCCAACAGGTGGTGAGTGAGAATTGGACGGAAGAAGTGTCCAACACAAGTACAGAGAACGAGTGGTGTACGAAAATGGAATTCCTGTGGTTAAACAAATGTGGTTTTGAAGCTGCAGTAGTTGAGCTTACTGTGCCAAAACATCATATTGTGCGATGATAGAGAGTCAAAAAAGGCTGTGGCTTTGTCAAAGACTCAAAGACATCGTTCATACCTCGTATCCTTGTCTTAACACTTGTCCTAAAACCAGTTCCTATTGTCTCGGTGACAATTTTAAAGCCAAAGATGGATGTCTCTTATCTTTGTTCCTTTAAAGCCTGCTAAAAAAGTGAGTTCAGTCACTGTCAAAGCAGTGGCGGGTAAATGTTAACAGGCGCCAAGTCATGGTATATACAATAAAAACATCTTCATCAATGGGCATTAGGTAAATCAAATGACCCACCATCGAAGGCTTACTTACAAGAAAGCCCCTCAATTATTCAGCAAAAAAAAAAAAAAAAAAAAAAAAAAAAAAAGAAGAAAGCCCCTCAATTTTTTGACTCCGTGGTTCAGAATATTGCTTTGAGCCCAAGAGAGTGAGATCGAATTTGTGATCAATAATTTGTGACTCTGGACAAAAAAAAAAAAAAAAAAAAAAACCTTATATATATTCAGTGTATACAACTTATATGAAATCACATGTCAGTCTCATATAAATTATAATACTGAACGTATGAGATACTTTCTCCTAGGCAAACAGAAAGCAAACTTTGTGATTGTACAATTATAAATTGTTGTATTTATGAAATAGTATCAAGTATATGTGACAATATTCAATGACGTATATTTGGTACTTCAAAACGTGTGCCTAAACATTTTGGAAATCTTTTTTTTTTTTTTTTTTGATAGTAACATATTGGAAATCTTTGACATAAGCATATATTAATTATAAAAATAACAAGGCCTGATCTGTAGTGAAATGACAATTATTTTGATTTCAATGATACGTATGTTACTTGAACTAATGAACCAATGGTGGGAGCCACATTCGTATAATTACAATTTGAATACCCATTAATTGACTCCATTGTCCATTTTGGTAAGACTTTCGTTTAACTAGATTGCTTAAATTTCTGGAAAAGTCTTAACCAATAATAACATTCCATGGCCAACACCACCGACACATGCAAAAGCCAACTTTGGCCATTGTTTCCTAGCTGCAATGTGCTTTGACTTTCAATGTAATAAGCTGCTTGATTTTGAAAAGTCTAATTTGATACTATTCTATGCTCTACACAACGTCAAATAGCAGCCCAAATGAACTGCATGTATCTTGAATAGCACCTGGCCTAGCAAGAAGGGCGACCCAGTATTCCTTGACCCCTTGGCATCAGTCTTCTTCCTCTATTCCATGTAAGAGTGTTTCAAAGGAAGATTTCAAATTCAACCAAACAAAGCAAAGAATTGCATTGTAGTGAGCACTAGCTAGCTTGAAGTTTCTTTGCTTCATATTCAGTTTCCGGGGAGTCAATATCACACAAGTTCAAAAGAAATTTAGCGCGCACACACAAGGTACAGAAAATACTATTCAGCACTTAAACCATTACAATCCAGATGTGAAAATGCAGTTGAGAACCCAAAAATTAAAAAAAAATAAAATAAAATTGAGGGCCATAAAAAGAGCAGGCACACATGCACACGCACAGAGGACATGAAGAGACTAACCAGCGCTTAAGTCATGTCCTATCACACAAAATATTGCAATTATTTTATATTTCAAATTGTGAGTGATTGTCTATTACTTTCACATAAATTCATTACTTTTTCTTCACGACTAACAATTTTTCACATGGACAGTTATGACACAAGATGTAAACTAATTCTAGTATCACACAAAATACCACAATTATCTTATGTGTCAAATTGTGATTAGTTATCTATTACTTTCACATAAACCCACAATTTTTTCTTCACAACTTACAATCTGCTATGTAGATAGTTATGACACAAGTTGTCAAGTAATTCTAATATCACATAAAATACTATAACTATCTTATGTGTCAAACTGTGATTGACTGCTTATTACTTTCACATAAACCCACTATTTTTTCTTCACGACTTACAGTTCGTCACGTGGACAGTTATAATACAAGTTGTGATATTTTTTATGTGGTCTCAGAATTTTTGTTCGGACACAAGTTCCTACAAAATTTTCCATACCACTGCCAGGATGGGAGTACCTATACGTTGTCTAAAGAGTGCCGTAATTCCTATTTGGATTAGGCCGATAAAGGCTCAATTAGATCCAGCCCAATATGCTCACTGCTCACATACTTGAATAAAAACAAGCACATCCCGTATGTGTCTACACCTGCTCTTTAGAGTTTAGACCTCACATATCGCAACTCAGCCCATATCTAGAACCTTAAACATTCATTTTAGCAAGAAGCCCAATCCGAAACTAGTCCAAACAGCCAGCTTCCCCAATACTTCACAAAATTATATTTTTGGGCAGAAACTTCCTAATATTGCATACTGACCCTTAAAACTTCCAAAAATTGCACAAATGTCCTTGAGGTCAACAAAACAAAGCATTTTCAACCTTTGTTTTGCAAAATAAAATGTTTTCCTTCAAATATAATAAAATTGTCAAATGACATTATTATTAGACTTATTAAGAATTCAACATTTTGTTCTTGTTATTATTAGACTTTTCTCACATGTCATGCATTTACATATCATCTTTGGATATATTACTTGAAAATGAAAAAAGATAAGTTTAGATTGAGAGTGCATATTCTAAATTCGAATTTATTAAAAAATATAGATCTTAAACTCATTCCAAACTCCATTAAATTTTAGTAATTTAATCTCAAATTTGTTATATATATATATATATATATATATTTATTAATGAATCCAAACCCATCTATTTACTTATTTTATTTTGCTTAATTAAAAAGAACTAACTTAACATTACTATAGTTAAGTTCTAAAACACAATTAGATCACATTCAAACCTTAAAGCCATTGCATTTAGTCATAATGCATAGCTTATATTGAGTAATATTAATCTATAAATATTTATTAAACATCTACAAATTACTATTTGTAATATTTAAACCATCTAATAATAAATAAATAAATAAAAGGGGGAAAAAAAAAGCAGGGTGGTGATTATTTAAACAATCTAATATTTCTATTAAATATTTTCATTCTAATTCACATTATCTAATTTATGAACAGCATCTATTGAGTATTTTGGAGTTTTTGAAAACTTTAGATGGGAATTATAGATTGTAGTTTCTAAAAGATGCTTGGTAGTGTATATTGAGAAACCTGTATTAATTGGCTTTATTTGGTGACAAATTGTATGTATTTTATTTTCATTTTAATGTATCTTTTTGGACTTAATTGTATTTGGGGTAGATATGCTTGAGCCTTGTTTGCTATTTGGAAAGTTGCATTCAGAGTCTACTTGCAACCTCAAGCGGCCTGCTCTGCTGAGAGTAACACGAGGCAAAAAATGTCATATCAAAGTACTAACTAGACAAGTCATGACCATTTTGCGACTAGCCAAGTCACGACAAGATCGCGAGTTGCATGATCAGTATACTCTATTTTTTAACCATTTTATGGTCATTGTGATGATGTCAGCACACACCCTCATAGTTGTTGTGCGTGGCACCTAATATTGAATTTCTGTTTATGATTATAACATGAATTTGACTTTCACTTGTATGGAAAGTATTATTACTACTTATTCCTTCTTTGTAAAAATCAAATCTCTTATATAATTATTTTGTCTTTCACTTGTATGAAAAGTACTAATGCATGATGTCATTAATATAATTATTTCCCATAAAATGCTAGATTGACATACATATTTAAAAAGTTTAAACTAGTTTGTTTGACACTTTGATTAGAATTGTTGTTTATAGCTTAGAAATATATATATATATATATATATATTAAACATGTATTTGACTCTTTAATTATCAAAACGATAAAAAGGAGCATAAGTGTTTTGTTTGAAAAGATGTGAGGTTTAAGATTTTTATAGATTTTTTTTTTTTTTTCAATTCCTAAATGAATGGGAAGACAAGAAATTACCAAGAAAATTTGCGGTGGAAATATGACAAAAACAATTGAGATACCAGCTTCAAGTCAGAGGGTAGGAAATTCTTTTTAAGACTGGTAGAAATTGTCATTTCTTTTCATGAAAATTTTCTCGAAAGTTAGTTTTTAGAATTTGCATTCTACCCAATTTGAATGTGACCCATGAATCCTCCTATAAAGAAGTTGAACAAGCATTTGAAAATGGTACTTTGGTCACCATCTTCAAATGCTTGTTCATTTTCTTCAAAGAAAGATCATGGGTCTCATTCAAATTGGATAGGACACGAATTCTGTGAACTACATTACAAGAAAATTTTCATGAAAAAAAATGACAATTTCTGCCAATCTTAAAAAGAGTTTCCTACCCCTTGACTTGAATCTGGTATCTCCATAATTTTTGTTGTATTTCCACCAAAATGTTCTTCGCAATCGTTGTCTTCTCATTCATTTAGGAATTGAAAAAAAAAAATCTATAAAGAAAATTTAATTATTCGATTTTCACAACAAAGTTGGAAACACAAGCACTTAAAAGAATAAAAATTTGCATTCTAGGAGATCCAAGTGTCAACAAGAATAAAAATTTGGAAATGTTGGTTAAAAGAGTGACATCATACATTGTGGTCATGGTAGTTAGGAAATATTTCCTACCGTACTATCATCTCATTTTAGCCTATTTCTTTTTCCAAAATTTTCACTGTTCTTGAAAGTGTTCAATACTATTTTCAATGTCATATTTTGTAGGTTAGTTTTACCACCTCATATTCTCCAATTTTGCATATATGCAATTCCATTCTCTTGATCATAGATTTGTATAATCTACAGTTTCAAAAGCGAATTTATACTTTCAAAATAGGCTTTCCCCCTTTTTCTTTCCCCTATTTTGAGGTGTAAATTGTCTTTTGAATATCATTGAGTTTAGATCATACAAATCCCTAATCAAGTATCGAGATTCCACATATTTAGAATTGAAGAAGATAGATCAGTACAATTGACATATAAAATAATCTCGAACACCTTCAAGAACAGTGAAAATTTTAGAAAAAAGAAGGAAAAGTGAGATAAAATTAGGATACTATAACCATCATTTACAAATTTTTCTTCTTGGTTAGAGACAACGAATGACTATATGGTGAATTCCTAAAACCAGTTTTCTCCCTTCTATTCCAAAGCTTATAACTGGACCATTTGAGTCTTATTTTCACAATTCGTCAAAGTCTACTGGAAATTGATTTAGGAATTCAAAAAATGTCTATAAATTAAATGTTTATGACTACAAGTTGGAAATAAGCACCAAAAGGAAAAAACAAACTTACCCATTCGTGAGTTATATTAATGTTATACCTATATCTCCACACCAACACATTATGTGGACACCATCACGTGACACCCCTCCGAAAGGGTTTTTAGAGAAAAAAAGAAAAAAAGAAAAAGAAGAAGGTTTTTGGGGTTTTGATTTAGAAATCATGAGTTTTGTAAAATGAAGAAGTCACCACTTATTTTATATTTTTTAAAAGGAAAAATAAAGCAAAAAAAAAAAATCATTTTTATTTTTTTTGAGAAACAAATTCATTTTTATTTGATTCTCAATAGATAAAAAAAATAGTTTGTATTCCACCAAGGTTGAGTTCATGGTCAAATTACATTGTGGGGACATGTAAGGCACCTACACATATCTGATATGTCTACCGGTCTTCACTAATATTTAATTAATTATTTAATGGCCATAATAATATTATTAACTGAATTTGTTATATCAACTCAACCAAGTACTCCATCATTAAAAAAAAAAAAAAACCTCAACCAAATAGTAAATTTTATGGCATAATGACCTAAAACTAAATCATGTGACAGATAAACAATAATAATAATAACAAGAAGATGGTAATAATGGAAACAACGTGATAATAGTGAAATTAATAAGTGTAAGCAATAGAAATAACAATTATATTATGTAAAGCACGTCTAAAGTCAACTCTTTTTTCTTTTCTTTTTTTAATTTTTGTTTGGATGACAAAGAGTTGAATTTTATTTTGTCCTTGGGTCTTATTCTGCAAAGAGTAGTCATTATTCATTTAACATGTTTCAAAAGAGATTGGGCTTCTTTTATTTAATTTATTTAGTCTTTTAGTTTGGTGACAAAAGGTGGGTTGGATTTATCCTATTTGCTTAGATATGGGCTCTTTTTTTATTTTTATTTTTTTGAGAAACAGAACATTTTTACAAACAAAAAAGAGAAACAGATCAAGAACCTGCTGAAAAAAAAAAAAAAAAAAAAAAAAAAAAAAAAAAAAACAGAGTAGAGAGCAGACTGTAGAATGTCATGACCAACAATCTCGAAAATTAAAGGAGTTTCTTCTAACCATATCATTTTGGATTCACTAATCTGGGCATGGGCTTATTTAAAGTCGGGAACAACATTATATACAAGTCATATAAGGAAAGTTTATGGTCCATCAATTACAGCTTTATTTTTTTCATTTTAAATTTTGATTTTTTTTTTAAGAAAAGTTAAAGAAATATATGAGAAGTTGTAATTTATGGAATATAAAGTGAAATACAAAAAATTTTATAAAAAATTTGTATTCATAATCTAGAATGTTTTAGTGATCTCCTAATGTCTCTGTTTACTTTTTTTTTTTATTCACCTATCCTCCTCTGTTTTCATACCACCACCATATCTAAAAGGAAATGGACAATCTCAAACAGAGTTTAAGGATTAGAGATACACCCAGCGTTTTCCTCGAAATGTGTCTCCGCGGAGGTGAAGCTGCGATGAAGGCGTGTTCGTCAATGCTGCTTCTGCCGCTGGCGGCGGCGGCGGCTCGCGGTGGTGTTTGCAGAGTTAGAGCTTGTTTGTTGAGGTGGGAGTTTGGTCTTGATTAGGATTTTATATTCTGTGGGTCTTTTTCTGGAATGAAGTTATGAGAACAATGGTTTTTGCTCTCTAAATGTTTTCAATCTCTCTCTCTCAAAATAAATTTTTGGTAATGAAAAGAAATTAAAAAAGAAGAAAAGATGAACTCAAGAAACTTTGAAGATTTTTGTAGAGGAACAGATTTTTGAAAATGCAATTTTTCCTACAGATCTTGTTTTGTAAACTCTCCTCTTTGAGACTCTCTCAAAGATTTTCAATTTACACCCACTAGAAAGGCCCCTCTCTGCTTTTTTATTCCGCAATTGCTAGCCGTTGGCTTTGTCTCTTCCACACTGATCCCAACGGTTCAATGCAAAGACAGAGCATGCAAATGTTGTGTTTCTTGTTTGATTCTGTTTCTTGTTTGATTCCACAGGTTGAGTACACTGTGCATTGCACAGTGCACGTTACAGTTCAGTTCACCTTTCCTCTTTAATGTTTCTTCTTTTCTTTTTTCTTTTTCTTTTTTTAATTTCTCACACTAAAAATGTTTAGTATAAGGAAAACATTAACGAAATTCATGGACATGTAATAGCATTTGTGATCGAAATGTTTTTTATTTTATTTTATTTATAAGTGTGATCAAAATGTAATAAATCGAATTAATTTTAGCTAACTTATTTCTTTCATGATACTTTTTACATCTATTATACGTTTTGTTTGTCGAAGTTAATTTAAAAATGAAAATAAGTTGGAGGTACAATTTCTTAAACTTCATTTTTTTAAGTACAATTTGTATATAATAGACAAAAATTGGATTTAATATTCCTATATATTAGACCTGTTGAAATTTAAATACATGACAAATATTTGACATGTGTATGCAGGCTCCGCAAGCTAGTTTTTTTTTTTTTTTGAAACTCCATGCCAATTCATAACTAAATAAACACTTCAAACAAAATAGCTAATAAAGACAAACCAAATCTTAACACTTGTCCTAAAACTAGTTCCTATTGTCTTGGTGACAAATTTAAAGCCAAAGATGGATGTCTCTTATCTTTGTTCCTTTAAAGTCTGCTAAAAAAGTACAATTGTCATTGTGATAAACCAATTTCTTAAACTTCATTTTTTTTAAGTAAAATTTGTATATAATTGACAAAAATTGGATTTAATATTCCTATATATTAGACCCGTCGAAATTTAAACAAATGACAAATATTTGACATGTGCATGCAGACTCCGCAAGCTAGTTTTTTTTTTTTTTTTTGAAACTCCATGCCAATTCATAACTAAATAAACGCTTCAAACAAAATAGCTAATAAAGATAAACCTTATCTTAACACTTGTCCTAAAACTAGTTCCTATTGTCTTGGTGACAAATTTAAAGCCAAAAGATGGATGTCTCTTATCTTTGTTCCTTTAAATTCTGCTAAAAAAGTGAGTTCATTCACTGTCAAAGCAGTGGCGTGTAAATGTTAACAGACGCCAAGTCATGGTATAAACAATAAAAACATCTTCATCAATGGGCATTAGGTAAATCAAATGACCCACCATTGAAGGCTTACTTACAAGAAAGCCCCTCAATTTTTTAACTCCATTATTTAGAATATTGCTTTGAGCCCAAGAGAGTGAGATCGAATTTGTGATCAATAATTTGTGACTCTGGACGAAAAAAAAAATAAAAAGAAAAAAAAAATCTTATATACTTTCTGTGTATACAATTTATGTGAGACCACATGTCAGTCTCACATAAATCATAACGTTGAACGTATAAGATACTTTCTCTTGGACAAACAGAAAGTGAATTCTATGATTGTACAATCATAAATTGTTGTATTGATGAAATAGTATATGTGACAATGCTCAATCGCGTATGTTTAGTGCTTCAAAACGTGTGCCTAAACATATTGGAAATCTTTTTTTTTTTTTTTTTGGTAGGAACATATTGGAAATCTTTGACATAAGCATATATTAATTATAAAAATAACAAGGCCTAATCTGTAGTGAAATGACAATTATTTTGATTTCAATGATACGTATGTTACTTGAACTAATGAACCAATGGTGGGAGCCACATTCATATAATGACAATTTGAATACCCATTAATTGACTCCATTGTCCATTTTGGTAAGACTCTCGTTTAACTAGACTGCTTAAATTTCTTGAAAAGTCTTAACCAATAATAACATTCCATGGCCAACACCACCGACACATGCAAAAGCCAACTTTGGCCATTGTTTCCTAGCTGCAATGTGCTTTGACTTTCAATGTAATAAGCTGGCTTGATTTTGAAAAGTCTAATTTGATACTATTCTATGCTCTACACATGGTCAAATAGCAGCACAAATGAACCGCATGTATCTTGAATAGCACCTGGCCTAGCAAGAAGGGTGGCCCAGTATTCCTTGACCCCTTGGCATCAGTCTTCTTCCTCTGTTCCATGTAAGAGTGTTTCAAAGGAAGATTTCGAATTCAACCAAACAAAGCAAAGAATTGCATTGTAGTGAGCACTAGCTAGCTTCAAGTTTCTTTGCTTCATATTCAGTTTCCGTACAGTCAATATTACACAAGTTCAAAAGAAATTTAGCGCGCACACACAAGGTAGAGAGAATATTATTCAGCACTTAAACCATTACAATCCAGATGTGAAAATGCAGTAGAGAGAACCCAATTTTTTTTTTTTTTGAGGGCCATAAAAAGTGCAGGCACACATGCACACGCACAAAGGACATGGAGAGACTAACCAGCGCTTTAAGTTATGTACTTCCGGTGAATGTTTGGAACTCCTTTGCATTTGGACACAAGTAGTTCTACTATCACACAAAATACTACAACTATCTTATGTGTCAAATTGTGAGTGACTAACAGTCTGCCATGTAGACAATTATGACACAAGTTGTGTACTAATTCTAGTATCACACAAAATATTACAACTATTTTATGTGTCAAACTGTGATTAATTGTCAGTGATTGTCTGTCACTTTCACATAAACTCACAATTTTTTCTTCATGACTTACAGTCTGTCACGTGAAAAGTTATGACACAAGTTGTAGAGTAATTCTAATATCACACAAAATACCACAACTATCTTATGTGTTAAATTGTAATTGACTGCTTGTTACTTTTACATAAACCCATCACTTTTTCTTCATGACTTATAGTTTGTCACGACTTATAGTTTGTCACGTGGATAGTTATAATACAAGTTATGATATTTTATGTGTTCTCAGAATTTTTGTTCGGACACAAGTTCCTACAAAATTTTCCATACCACTGCTAGGATGGGAGTATCTATTCATTGTCTAAAGAGCGCCGTAATTCCTATTTGGATTAGGCCAATAAAGGCTCAATTAGATCCAGCCCAATATGCTCACTGCTTACATACTTGAATAAAAACAAGCACATCCCCCGTATGTGTCTACACCAGCTTTTTAGAGTTTAGACCTCATTTTAGCAAGAAGCCCAATCCGAAACTAGTCCAAACAGCCCGCTTACCCAATACTTCACAAAATTACGTTTTTGGGCAGAAACTTCCTAAAATTGCATAGTGACCCTTAAAACTTCCAAAAATTGCACAAAGGTCCTTGAGGTCAACAAAACAAAGCATTTTCCACCCTTGTTTTGCAAAATAAAATGTTTTCCTTCAAATATAATAAAATTTTCAAATGACATTATTATTAGACTTCTTAAGAATTCAACATTTTGTTCTTGTTATTATTAGACTTTTCTCACATTTCATGCATTCACATATCACTTTAGTGTAGATTCTCAAAAAAAAAAAAAAAACATATCACTTTAGTGTAGATTTATACATGTCATGCATTTACATATCATCTTTGGATAGATTAATTGAAAATGAAAAAAAGATAAGTTTAGATTGAGAGTGCATATTCTAAATTCGAATTTATTAAAAAATATAGATCTCAAACTCATTTCAAACTCCATTAAATTTTAGTAATTTAATCTCAAATTTGTTTCATATATATTTATTAATGAATCCAAACCCATTTATTTATTTATTTTATTCTGCTTAATTAAAAAGAACTAACTTAACATTACTTATTGTTAAGTTCTAAAACACAATTAGATCACATTCAAACCTTAAAGTCATTGCATTTAGTCATAATGCATAGCTTCTATTGAGTAATATTAATCTATAAATATTTATTAAACATTATGTGATTAGGTCTACAAATTACTATTTGTAATATTTAAACCATCTAATAAAAAAAAAGGGGGGAAAAAACAGGGTGGTGATTATTTAAACAATCTAATTTTTATACCATCTATAAAATATTTTCATTTTGTTTCACATTATCTAATTTATGAACAGCATCTACTGAGTATTTTGGAGTTTTTGAAAACTTTAGATGGGAATTATAGATTGTAGTTGCTAAAAGATGCCAGGTAGTATATTCTAAGAAATCTGTATTAATTGGCTTTATTTGGTGACAAATTTGTATGTATTTTATTTTCATTTTAATGTATCTTTTTGGACTTAATTGTATTTGGGGTAGATATACTTGAGCCTTATTTGCTATTTGGAAAGTTGCATTCGGAGTCTACTTGCAGCCTTAGGCGACCTGCTCTACTGTGAGTAACACGTAGCAAAAAATGTCATATCAGAGTACTAACTAGACAAGTCACAACCATTTTGCAACTAGCTAAGTCGTGACAAGATCGCGAGTTGCAAGGAATAATAACAAATAAATCAACATTAACCATTAATTGAATTCATGTGTAAAATATAAAACATACTGCCTCCAAGAGCAAGGAAGTGAGTTGTCTATGTTGCCTTGATTTTGAAATTTCCAAACTAAAAGAAAGAAAAAGGAAAAAAGATTGGGGGAATGGTTCATTAAGCTAAGTACTTAACTATTCTATAAATGAATTAGTTCTGACACTTTTTTTTTTTCTAATTTCAATTTAAGTGGGAAAGTATAAATAATTACATACAAATGCGAAACAAACAAGCGGAATTTTAAGTTTTGCTACAAAATACAATACCTCTCTCTCCAATAAAATTTGGAAAATTAATTTTATTTCATAAACATTACACTTGCAAAATACAAATACATCTAGAGACCAGATAGTACAAACCAACTATTGTTTAATAAAAGCAACAAACTTGTTAGTCAAGTCCACAGCCTTCTCAAACTGGTTTCAACCTATGATCTTCCAACTCAACATTTGGAGGACACACGTTCAGCCGCATTTTATCATCATCTGTGCCACGTTTTTATCCTTGCTGGATACATGGTTAAGGTTAAGACTTAATACTCTTCTTAAATCTATTAACTCAATTAAGGGCATTTACCAGTCAGTTCAAACTCACGTGAAACCAAAAAGATGATGAGAATATCCCATTAATGAAAAATGGGAATAAAATGAAATGGTTAAAGATGATATGGTACAAAAGATGGACCATTTCAAGATTATTATTATTTTTTTAGAAGAAGATAAAGAAGCTTTACTCTAAGCCTAGTTAATTACCATACTAGTGATAGTGAGTAGTGACTATACAATGACAATTAAAGTTTTGCTTTCTAATTAGGATTTTTATTTTTACATAGATGTCATTTCTAATCAATATCTGTTGGGGGAAGAGCCTAAGAGAATCATCAGAGTTTTTGGCTCGGAAAAGCCTCTGACCCAAAGAGCTATAATGGGTATGTTATATTCATACGTACCAACACTTTCACACCTTTGGCAAATGCACCTCTGATTTCTTGCACTTCTTTTTATTTTTGATTAGATTCTGTTGCACTTCTTGTTCTCATTTTACTCTCTCAGCACAGCAAAGACTAATCCTATTTTTACCATCTCCTTTGTCTTTTTTCCCTTCATCTGAATCCTGCAAACGTCCACAACCACTCTCGTTCGAAACCTCATTCATATCTTCTATGTATTATAATTATTTTTTTTCTCAAATACACATCACGGTCCTTTCAAGCTATTTTTATTAGTTATATATTTTTGTCATTTTCTATATGTAACTCAATTGTGAATAGATAATTACTTGGTTAGGTTCTTTTCCCAAAATTTAATAGTTTTTCCTATATGAACTAATTTGAAAAATAAACTTTGGACCACGTTATGATAAATGAGAGTATCATTAACGAGGTTTATACTTTATAGAGTATGGTAATAAAATGTTAAAGAAATTGCATCAGTACTGGGCCGGTGTGAGTCGTAAATTTTCTGCAAATAAATTGATAATGAAGTGTTTTTGTTGAATAAATTGATAATGAAGTTTTTTTTTTTTTTTTTTTAATATATATATATATATATATAAATTTTTTTTAGAAGAAACATTGTAATTTTATTGATCAAAAACTGACACGGCTTGGATTACAAGAAAAAGGTGTGGAAAACATCCTCCATTCACACCGAGAACTTGCTAACATGTCTCGCATGTCTAGCTATGTTGCGGCTACCTTGTTGGCCTGTCTTAGCACATGATTAAACTCAACTTCAGCGAACTGCTTTGCTATGTCCTTTGCTTCATCTAATAGGTGTCCATACTCTGCCAAGGATAATTCTTCCCCCCTTCGACCATCAATAGTGATCTTTGAGTCACCTTCAAGGACAATAGATGATAGTCCGAGGTCTATGGCAAACTGTAGTGCTTTCTTTGCTGCTATCACTTCTACTGCAGTGATCGATAGGGGCAGTTGGAAGCTCTCTGCCATGGAGGCCATTACTCTGCCTTCCCCATTTCGGACAATAACTCCAATACCAGTAAGGTTATCTTCTCTAAACACTGCCCAGTCAAAATTAACCTTAAGTTTCGACCAAGGAGGAGGTTTCCAGATAAGTCGAGGTGGAGTTTGGCTGGGCTGATCAGGTGGACGTGGAGGAATGGTTCGGACAAAGGAGGCTCTGGCCTTTTGCACTTCCAGGAAAATTTGTTGGATTGGGAAGGGTTGCTCATTTGTTCTCATGAAGTTTCGGTGGTACTAGATTTCCCACACCGTTGTTGCGAAGAGGTTCAGATTGTTGCCCATGTCTATGATATGCTCCACCAAATCTCGAAAACTTGCAAAATGCGGAGTTGCATTATAATTCCAGGTGGAGTCATGAGACCAGACCTGTGATACAAGTGGACATGACCACAGCACATGAATCACATCTTCGGTTGCCCCTTTACACTGATCGCACCAATCATCTGCCAGGATCGTTCTTCGCCTGGGGTTAAGCTTGGTTGGGATAGAATTCTTGAGTGCCCTCCACAGAAAGCTTCGAACCTTAGGCTGAACTTGTAACCCCCAAATCTTCTTCCAAAGTGTGTTGTCCACTGGTTGATAGTCATTGTTGTCCAAACTCTGAGACTTGTTAAGGAACCTGTACCCGGACTTGACTGTATATGAGCCCGTTGGAGTGAACGGCCAAATGAGGACATCTTCTACTGGTCTGGTAGTCAGTGGGATGGAATGGATCAATTCAGCATCTCTAGGATTGAATAGTTGTTGAAGAGTAGCCGAGTTCAATACCTGTTGGGAAGAGTCGAAAAGAGAAGAGACCCTTGCATCCTCCCATACCGATGGTATTGGTGAGGAAATGCACGGTAGGAATTTAGAGGTCAGACCAGATTCGGATTAAAGTCCTATCTCCTACCTTCCATCAAAAGCCTTCCTTCAAAACATCCCTACCTTTTAAAATGCTTTGCCACGCATAAGATCCTGCTTGTGAATCTAATACCTCCATGATTGAGTAACTAAGAAATTTTTTTGATTTGAAGACTATAGAAAAAAGAATTTTTATTATGGAGCAAACGCTAAGCTTGTTTTGCTATAAGTGCATCGTTGAATAGTGCTAGGTCCTTAAAACCCACTCCCCCTTCATTCTTTGGTTTGCATAGCTCATCCCATCAAACCCAATGCATTTTCCTTCGATCTCCTCTTTGTCCCCACTAAAACTTACGAATAAGCCCCTCCAAATCATTACACAAACTAATAGGTAGTTTGAAACAATTCATGGTATAGATAGGGATGGCTTGAACTACTGCTTTAATGAGGATTTCTCTACCTGCTTGAGATAGTAGCCTTTCTTCCCACCCTCGTAATTTCCTCCACACTCACTCGTTGATGTAGTTGAAGCTTGTTTTTCATTCTTCCCCACAAGAGATGGTTGACCCAAATACTTCTCATAACTCTTTATTTCCTCTACCCCCAAAGTATTTTTAATCATTAACTTCGCTCTTCACTGGTTGAGTGACTAAAGACAATGGTAGTTTTTGCCTTATTAATTTGTTGGCCCGAACTCATCTCATAAGTTTGCAAATCTTCCATTCTTTTTTGGCACTCCTCGACATCAGACCTGCAAAATAGCAAACTGTTGTCTGCAAATAAAAGGTTTGTTAATGGGGGGCTCCTCCTAGATAGGGAGAAGCCATGAATGTCTCTTTTTAAGGCTGATTGGGTGAGTAAACCATGTAGCCCTTCTGTACATAATAGGAACAAGAAAGGGGAGAGTATGATATAGTGGTCACACATAACATCACGAGAGTGATCCATCATTCATTAAAACTCAATTTTTCCATCATGCTCTCCAAAAAAGGCCACTCAACTTTGTCATAGGCTTTGCTCATGTCAAGCTTGATGGCCATATCACCCCCCCTCGCCCCCCTTATTGGATTTGTGAGTGTGCATACTATGAAGAGACTTAAAGGCAATTAGGATAATATCTAAAATAAGTCGGTCTTTGGTGAATGCACTTTGGTGTTCAGTTATAATGTGTGGGAGTATTTTCTTTAATCTGTTGGCTTACACCTTAGAGAAAATTTTATACAAGACATTACATAAACTGATGGGGCAAAATTCCGACACCAATTCAAGATTTTTAACTTTAGGAATCATAGTGATAAAGGTGTGATTGAGATGGTCTGGTAATGTTGTTGAATTTAAGAAAGATAAAACAGATGTCATGATATCCTTACCAACCAATTCCCAATAATGCTGATAGAAAAGGGGAGGCAGGTCGTCTGGGTTAGGTGCTTTGAGCGGAGCCATTTGATTAAGAGCCACTTGAACTTCATTTTCTGTAAATTCTAATAGCAATTCCCTGTTCATCTCCTCGGTAACTATGCATTGCACAGTCTCCAAGCCACCTCAGGTTGGCATGTACTGGTTGAAGAAAATAAATTGTTGAAAAAATTCAACACCTCTGTTGCTACCTGCCTTGGATACGAACACCATTCACTTGATGCATTCCTGATCCCATCAATTTTATTTTTCCTAAACCTTTGGGTGGCTCTACTATGAAAGTATTTAGAATTTTTGTCCCCATGAATAGCCCATAGTACACGTGATCTCTAAAACCACATCCTTGTCTCTTTATCAAGAAGCTCGTTAACCTCCTCTAAATAAAGATGCTTTGCCAAAACATGAAAGCTGGGAGCATCGTATTGTACCTTGCAAATCTTTTTAATCTTTTTTCCTATGTCATGCAATATTTGAAGCATCATAGAGATTAGAGACCTTGACAAACAATAAATACAAAATATTGAATACATATACATATATTCCTCCATGAAGGAATGAATCCATTATCCATTGATTTTTTTGAGTGTAGTGCACATTTTTGTTATATATTTGAGATAGAAATTTTTGTTGACTATGTCTGTGCTTGATATATATATATATATATATATATAGGGTTCGGTTAATGTGTGGCCTTAGGGCATACATTAACTATCCTATCCATTTTGAGAAAGTTTTTATGGGGAATTGAAAAAACTGTCAAAATAACTAATTACTTTTTCGTTTTTCCATAAAGTTTTGTATAATGGTTTATAATAATATGTGTCTTAGGGGCACACGTTAGTGTGTGTGTGTGTGTATTGTACTAGTCCTATGCGCCATGCCATCTTCTAGGACAAAACCAAAAAGTTTTGGTGGTTTTTTTAGAAAAATAAATTATTTTTATTATTATTGTCTTCATCTAAGTAAATAAATTCTGTATTATTTTAGAATATAGTTTGTCAAGCCCAAGAGCATTCACAATAATTTTAGAAACTTTTTATAAAAAAGAAGAAATAATTAATATTTTTTACATTTTTTTACATTTTTCATAAAACTAATATTAATTTTTAAAAAATAATTAATTTATCAAGAGAGGGGGCAATGAAAGTAACGTGGCAAAGGACATTTTTTTTTAATGACTAATGATTGAGATTTCATTAAACAACAAAGGAACAGTACAACCACCCAAAGCGGCAAAAAGAACCAAAACACAACGAAAAAACCAGCAACAATCTAGACCACAAGCTAGCAAGACCCTATAGCAAAGATCCCAAATCTGCAATTATGTCGAGGACTATCTGGCCTTTTGCCCCTTTTGGGAAAAATATTTGGCATTATGCCCCTGTTTCGAAACTATATAGGTGCGTGCCCTTGTTTCGATACTCGATGACCCTAAGATCGAGTTACTCAAGGTACTCGATTATTCGGAAGTCGAGTTTTATGCAGGATCGTGCCACACTGGCAATCCAGCGTGGCTTTTGGGCAATAAAATATTCCCGCGTTATTGTTTGAAACTCAGTAATGTGGAAACCGAGTTATGTGCAGAATAAGTACCAGTTTTGAATGTAACATCTCTAAAACAGTTTGTCTTCCTTCCTTCAACAGTTTCTCTCCCTTCCTTAGCCCAATCAGTAGCCACCGTCAATTTGTTCAGTAGAGCCTTCCTAAGTTCAACAAATCTTCAAGTTCTCCTATTTCTACCCATACATAAACCAAATCGTTCAGTAGACCCTTTCCGAATCTCAATCCAAACCTACACCTAAACCCACACATTTTCACTCTCACCATAGCCGAAGCTCAACCCAATCCATCTTCAGAGTTAAAGGAGTGGAAACGTATTAAGGTAATTTCTAAATGCTGAGTTCAAAAAAAAAAAAAATTCACCTTTGCATGTAATCTGAGTTAAGTGTTGCTTGTGCATGTACTCTGATTTGAGTGTGGCTTCTTAAGTTTTTCTTTGTTAGATTTTTCTCTATCTCTATTCATTATTATTGTTGCTGTTTTAGCTTTGTTGGGTTTGGTTTTGAACTGGGTTTTGATGCACATCTAGGGCATAAATTCACGTAAAATACAGTTAGCGTGACAACGGTGTTCATTGTTAGGGGAAATTGCTTTTTAATTCATATAGTTTGATATCAAATCAAACTCTATAATTTCAACAAATTACATCATAAGTTATGTCATGATTTTGAATTAGGGGAAATTGTTTTTTAATTCAACGCTGAATGATCTTGAATTGAGAAGCTATTGGTTTTACAAGCTTCAAACTTACTGGCTTTTACAAGCTTCCACTGTGTTAAGTTATTAATAGAATAGATATAATGTGTGTATAATGGATATGCACGCATATATCTACACACAAACCATAAAATGTACACCATGGACATCCACTATCACTGAACTAAATTGAACTCATTAATTCCCTGTATATCTTTTGGGTTCCTAAAACCTTTGTTGCCATATTGTTTTTATTCAACATCTTAGGTTTTTTTTTTTTTTTTGGTTGGTTTCATGTCATTATCCTTGTAATATCAAATGGGAACATATAAACTTACCACATTAGTTGAAAGTTTGTTACATTTTGTGTACAGATGCAGAATTGATTGTTTTAAGAGATTAGAATTGTCGTAGAAGTTCTTAAAGTACTTTTTTTTTTTGGTTATTAGAATTCCTAGTCTTTCTAAGAAAGAATTTAGAAATAGCCTATATAATGGCTTTATTGTAGTCAATAATATTGATAGATTTCAATAACATTCCAACTTTTTTCAAGCGCAATTGCTATCTCTTACATAAATGTGACTGCTTAAGAAAGCCTAGGTGTGATTGCTCAGTGTTTTATCTTTCTTTATTTGATATTCTTTTTATTGTTTTAATACCAAATAGCCATCAACACATTCAATATCTCATCAAGAATCTAGTTTAGTGTTGAAATTCCTAAAAATCCTACATCAAATTTGGTATTAAAGCCCATTCAAGCTTCTGTCTTGTGTCAGAGTAGTAGTCATTTGTGGGTTATGTTTGTTGACTAAGTACATCAATTTAATATTATTATCTACTACATGTGGGGTTGAAAAGGGAACTTAGTGGCATTAAGATTAGGGTCACCAATCCTTTCCTAATAGGTTGGGTTAGATTAGGGGGAGCATCAAGATATGTGGTGGCTTTGGGAATGGAAATAGTAAATCCTCTGAAAAGCCAACTATTTTCAAGTGTCGGTGCCTCTAGGGTGCTTCTGACGAATCTAAGGCTTTGTTTATTTATTTATTTATTTTGGCCTCCTATACTTATTTCCCAAGGGTATTGGTGGAGTTATTGATTTCTCTGTGTCGAAAATAATTTTTGTTGGTATAAAGGTTTAGGCTTTTGAATGGGAATTGATATATAATGTAATTAATGGAAAAGAATGGAATATGAATTGTTGTTCTTAATTTGTGTGAATGATGTAGAATGGAATACTAAAATTTGATGCAGATGGAAAATTGCAATAAAGAAACAAAGACGAAAAATGATAAAAAAATTAAAAATCTACGAGTTAGTGATGGGAATGTAACTGGCAGTTTCCTTTAAAGAGTTCTATAATTTGGGATGTTTCAGATGACAAAGAGTTCTATTGGGACCTTCCTTAGTCTAAAGTTCAATTTACTCTTATTTGATTGCAAATTCCTGTAAAGACTTTTTAATTTGGGAATTTCAAATGATGAAGAGTTTTCTTGGGACCTTCCTTGTTCAATCTAAAGTTGAATTGACTCTTATTTGATTGTTTGTTTTTGTTTTTCCTTGTTTGATTGCTTTTAATTAAGTTCTCCTAGAATAAAGACAATTTGGTAAATTCTAGGTCTTCTAGAATGGGCTGACCTTGGCTGCACCAAAGGCCTTGTCGCCTCACACCTTAAGGCATCGGGCGATAGAAGGCCTTGGCACCTTAAGGTTTCCTTTCACCTTTAACTACCTTGACCCTATTTCTAGTTCACTTAGGAAAGCCAACTATTGATTTACAAAAATGTGCTTGATTCAAAGAAAAGAAATGAATTAGTAAAAACCTAATTTACGACCAAGACTAGCTTGACCAATAAAAATATAATTGACTTCTAACACTAACAAAATATTTAATTTGTAGGTTTCATAAATTTTATGTACATAATTGACTTTGCAGTTTTAGGGTAAAAGAATATTTGACTTCTTTTTGTAAGGCTTGTGGCTTTTATAGGAAAATGCTAGATAATCAAAATTGTTTACTCTTGGATTGTGGGGTTCATAAAAACAAATTATGAAAAAAAACCCAAAAGAAAGGAAAGCAAAGCTCTTGGACTATTATGGTCACCAATTCAATGTTCATTTGACACATAGCTATGCACACACCATCATTTGATGGTATAGGTCTCACAGTTGTTTAATTCATTTAATTAAGCTCAAAATTAATTTGATTATTATTAGTTACTTCGAAAGTTATGCTTGTGAGTGAGATGTCCATTGCACTAGAGTCTCTAATGGCACCTTTACCTACTTCCATGTTTGTCTCCCCCTTTTTTGTTGAAAACACACCTCACTAGCCACAAAGTTACAATGAACCCTTTTCACTTCTTGCTTTATGAAATAAAATTTTGTTTAGAGTGTGATGTCAAGTATGGAAAAAATTAAAGATTAGGGGAACAAGTAAAAGGAAAGAACTTTACACTTTGTTTAAAGAAGTGACGTTCTAGGCAGGGCTTGTTTAAAGGTAATTGTGTACCTTTTACAACTATGTTTTAGTATTTTCCAATGCAGTTTTTTGTGATGCTTAATTGATTCATTGGTTTGCATTTTGCTGTGTTCATTTGTTGGTTTACTTTGTTTGATTTAGACATTGATTCGCACGTTGGTTGGTTGGTTAGGTTACTTATATATTCTGCAACTATGTGTCTTTTTTGTTTATGCCTTGCAGCCGTGAACATTAGGATCAAGTTAGGCATATATGCTCAGGCTAGCTATTTTATATTTTAGTGTTTTACTTTAACTCTTCCTTGATATGATTAAATGGATTGAAAATCAGTGTATATATAGATGCATGATGTATAATTCAGATGAGCAATTATATGTTTTCAATTTTCTGTCAAATCTCTCTGTCACGATGTTTCTCTTTCATTCTCTCTCTCTCTCTCTCTCTCTCTCTCTCTCTCTCTCTCTCTCTCTCTATTTGTTTCTGTTAGTTTGTTCTAGAACATTCAATTACTTGCTTGTGTTTACTTGCAAAAGCCAAGCTTTTCTTCAATATTAAACATAGACCTACGTGTCTAACATGATTGCATGCATGTCAGATTGCAGCAACTGCGAAATGTGGATCCTAGACCCACAGTAAATACACAGTTGACACAGTAGCCGGGTCATCGATCCACGGCGTTGTGGGCAACGCCTGCCAGTTAGGTACGTAGTTGTACTGAACTTCGGACATGTCAAAATCATTTCTTTTTATTTCTGTAGGGTTCTTTGATTATTTGTAAATAAATGTGGACATGGTAGCATTTCTCTTTTGGTTTAGGCAGAATTTTATTTAATCCAAAGAGAAAATGGTATGAAGTAGAAATAATCGTGAATTTAAAAACATTCTGTCATTAACAGCACAAAGAAAATGGTATGGATCAGAATTATTCAAATTCAATAGATCTCATTTAGAAGCTATAGTAATCAATTAAAATGAATCTGCTGCCATTATTTTCCCAAATGTGCACACACAATTAGGCATGGCTACACATAAGACAACTGAATTTGATTCCTAATTCCCTACTCCATTTGACATAGTGAGGCACTTTGTTCATTCATTTCAAAACATAATGCCCATCACCTCAAAGCTAATTTCAAAAATGTCGTTGATCTTGAATTGATCCTATCTGCTGTTAAGCTTGAGTGAATAACCAGTTAACATCATAACTAATATACTGCAAAATGTTCGTAATTAACTAGTTAGCTTACTTTCTCTTGCGTATCCTAAGACAGTGCTCTTTCTTGTGCAGGTAGTGCCAGGTGTGCTAAAGTGCATACGCCGATCTTGCAAGTTACCTCGGCATGGGCTAGACCCATGAATTGCTCGCTTCATAATTGACGCGGGTTTTGAAGGGTTATTCAAGGTTCCAAACTTGGAAGTGGATCACGCGTTGATCACAGCACTAGTCGAGCGTTAATGCACACATTCCACCTATCGCATGGAGAGATGGGTATCACCTTACAAGATATTGAGGTAATGCTAGGGGTTCTTGTTGATGGGTTGCCAATGATTGGGAGTGTTAAGTTGGGGTGGCCAGCGTTGTGTCTTGAGTTACTAGGTCATCATCCTCTAGAGCCAATACCGTATCCCCATGAAAACAAGTCTATCCTTGCTGGGGTGAGGCTAAGAGTCACCTGGCTGGAGGCATAATTTAGAGGTCCCTTAGCTGCGGATGCTACTGACGAGGTAGTGCAGCAACATGCACGCTATCACATACTTCTCATATTGGGGACCATTCTGTTTATGGACAAGTCGGTAAATTGGGTGTTAGTGATGCCTCTACAATTCCTGAACCCAATCAGCAATGCGAAGAGGTACAGTTGAGGTAGTTGAGCATTAGCCTGGCTGTATAGGCACTTATGCAAGGCATCGGAGACAAAGGCAATGCAGATGGGAGGAGCATTGATGGTGGTGCAGCTCTGGGCGTATTCAAGATTCCTAATGATATGCCATGTTGTGAGGCCGCCGCAACTGCCGGTGGAGGCAGGTCCCCTTGCCAGTCAATATGTTATTTGATTAATTTGATACAATTGTCATGCCATTTTTCATTTACCGTTCATGTGTCTATAGTTGGTCAAAATCCTTACATGTATGCCACTTGTAATACATTCACTAAGGGCACTGCTGTCAAGAAATAACCCTTGTTTCAAACCAAAAGTGTAATTGACATTAATTTAATGGATTACTTAACAAGATAGCATGCCAATATACACTGTTATGAGTGCAAAAGAAAATTACAAATACAAAATACTTTGTTTTAATAGATAATGCTAAGCTAGTACACTTAGATGCATCTATTAGTGCAATGGGAATCATAGTCATGCACGTTATTTAGTACTTAATATGTACTCAGCCACAATTTATAAAAATAGGTTGTACAAAATATTTGTAAATAGTATATAATCTAATCATATTTAAGTTTAATATTGAAGATGTTTTTTTTTTTTTGAATTTTGGCTAACTCATGAAAAAGTCTTTGTAATAATTCCATTTGGTAGAGTATGTAAACTGGTCATTTTTTTACTAAGGAAAAAACGGGTTGTTTATTAACCAATTTATATACTTTGTTCTGAATTTATATCTAAATTTGTATTATTATGAAACAATGAATTTGGATGTGTTTATTATATTTTCCAAGGGCATATCTGTATGCTCAGAAATTCACAATCTAGACTTTGTTTTAAATTCCTTTTTTAATAGCAACAAGTGGGGATGAAACCAATGAAATCACCTTCGAAGAAAACATCTAAACTACAATGCTTTTAATGCCCTTTGTGTGCATTTGACTCACATTTAGTGCAGTAGACCATGGTACACCAGACCAGATAGCTCCAATATCAGTTTTATGTTTATGACAACATCGTAATTCACTTTTTCTCCCCCTATCATATGGGAATTAGTATATTTTCAGTTCTGAAGGCATAAAATTGGCCAAACTAGAAATGCATTGTTTGCAACACTTCATCAAGTGCTGAAAACACTTCATCAATTCTAATAAGTATTTTCCATCGAAAATACGAAAGCTAATTAATGGCTTCATTTTTGCTACGCATTTATTTTCGTGGCAGCATTGTTGTTTGATATTAACTAATGAGCATTGTCAAAAATTGTATGTTTACTAGATGGAAGGGGCCGAAGAGCACGACAAAGCATGCCACACATGTGCTAGCTGCGTATCAAGCGTCACTATCAAGTATACGGGCACACCAGGTATTTTACCACTTCATGTCACAAGGATATAATTCTCCATATTTTTGTTTTTCACTTGGTAGGGTTGTCAACTACTACATGTGTATAGTTAATAATGTAACTTTGGTTGATTAGACCATAGATATACAAGGAATTAGTTACGAACATTTCAAAAAGGTGGGCAGTCAATATAGAGTACCTTCATTAGTAATTTTACACCGATGAGCATGTTGTTTTGATTCCACACATATTTAGCTGTGTAGCCTTAAAATTTTTCCCTCGGTTTTAGCTAGTGCAACCAATAGTATTCGGGTGCATCTTACCATGTCAAATCCAATAAGAGAGGAAAATAGGTCAAGAAAGTCTTAGGATTTTTAGTGAAGGGGCTCTTCAATGGTCTTCTACATATTTTCTCACATTAAGGATTGACACAAATAAGTACGTATTTGATTTGTTTTTTTGTTGACCATTTATGCAGGTTGTTTGGGAGCCATACAGGGATGTCCTAGACTCGTTGCCCCCATATTGCACTACCGGCTGACATATATGGAGGGCCATTATGCCGTTGATCTATGTTTGGATAGTAGAGGATCATCATCTCGAACATGTCTTTTGTCAGTTCGGGATGAAGCAAGTGCCACCGGATATTGTGGATACATCGGTTGATCTCCACAAAATCTCCCTCCAAGGTAAATTAGAGAGGGATTGGGTACAAGAGCATGCTGTCTACATTGACCGATGGGCCCATAGAGAGGAACATCTTGTCGACACGCCAACATTGGATGGGGACACGATATACCTTGCTGCTTACATGGAGTCGTACCAAAGGACGACCAGACAGTACATTACGCGTGAGTCGGCGTATTGGGAAATCCTAGTAAGGCAACAATTCAATGCTTCTTTGATGGATTGACAATATATATGTGTTGTTGCATGCATTCTAAAAATTAAAGTGCAACCATAAGCCATTGAATCAATATTTTGACATTCATTTTAGAGAACATTTCATTTCTTGCCACTAGATATGCATTAGTCATAAGCAATATGTACTGATGTGCCATTTCAATGTTCATATATATATGAATAAGCTCAACATGCATAATTTGTTTCCAAATCGGTCATGCACAACACAAAAGTAACCAGAAAAGTTATAATAGGACTCCTTTATTTCATAGGTTTAGTCCAATGTGGTATTACTGTTGCAATGTGAACCAGACTCTTTAAGTGTACAACCACCTGAAGAGTACGCTGGATCTTGTCAGAGAGTTGAGCTGAGTGACATTGGAGAACGTGAGTGCCACAACAACGGAGGCGAGCACAAATGCCACAGGCCATAGTAGGGGAGGTCATGGGTCTGGAGGGCGTGGACACAGTGGAGGTCCTGGAGATGGTCATGAGGATAAAGATGACTTGGGTAACTTCCAACTCTAATACCTCCAATTCTTATTGACTTCCACTTCTACTACTTTGAGTTTTAATTTATTTAGAGGATGTATTATAGTAGCGAAATATATATTGTTCAGTAAGTAGTTTTTAGGGTTAATATGCATTTCCTTCTCTTTATTATGGTATAATTAGTTACAATGTTCTCCCAAACTTTAAATATTAAAACTAAGCACTTTAAATATCAAACAGCAGGTACGACTTTTTAAGTTCTTCCAACCAAAATATATATGTATTGAAATGTAAGACATGCAAACCTGTTTCATTCATTCCTTATAAACTACAATCACAATACTATTATTCACTTTTAACATATACACATCAATGCTATTATATTTGAGACATTGATGAAAAAACAGCAAGTGTATTCATTTTTCCATCGAGTATAAAGCACAATAATCTGTTTGCTAATGTATAAAGCACAATAATTTTCTGACTTAATCCCTTGTTGTCATCTTAATAAATACAGCTATTTTTGTACAGATGATGAGGTGTTGGAGGGCGACTGGGGCATGTACATGGATGGCTCCAAGTCATCACGATGCATGTTTGACGATGCTGCCCAGCCATCCCACCTCGCTGGCCATGACGATAGCGTAGAACACACATCCTATGCTCAAGCCGGCCCTCAATCCCCACCACCCAGTCGGCTATCTCCCCTATTATTCAGCGACTCTACCCACGATGGTGGCTATATATTTTTACCCATACCAGGTTGACCGACCCCACAAGTTGTTCAAGCTGAGCCCACCTAGGACCTTTCACTTCCTAACCTTGACAAACTGGCTGCATAGATCGAACAGATACAAAGTGAGAATATTAAACCGGTACATGGGTTGTGAAGATCACTCCACACTAACATTCACCCCCCTTGTTGTGGAACCGGTGACGTTAAATACCATGATATATGGAAACATTTATGAAATCCATGGACTGTGCATAATTATAAAAGATATATAAAACTCGTAAAGGAATTATTCCTATGTCTACCTCCACTATTATATGTCCTAGTCTTCTATGTTCAGAATGATAAAGTAATTATTTGCACAGCTAGGATGACATCTTTCTTAACTACTATCTGTAAATTAGAATGTTCAAATTAACAATCATGTGCTCAGTTTGCATTAGATTTTCTTATTTAGCCAGTGCACCTCCATGCTATGTAAACCGTTTATCATTTACCTTAATAGAATGTCTGACTTGCATATGATGTTGTTTGCTTTAAGTGATGATATACTCAGATCAAACATTTTCTGATAATTAAATTAAGCAGAGGGTTTGTCAACTATTACTCACTTCACTTGGTAGATATTTCAAAGGCTTCATCATCAAACGCATAATCCAAGAGTCTTAAGTATATCCTCTATAGTATTGAACTACTATTGCCATTGTTGCAATGCAGTTAATCATGTATTCACCATCATTATTTGTGGTTGTAGAATTTGTAGTAGTCATGTGACATTGGAGGTGTACCCAATTCATCACCCAATTTATTAGTGCTGTCAAGGGTGATCAATCATTGCTATAGAATTTTTGTCCTTAGTTTTTCTTTTTTCATTTCACAAAATCCTCACAGAATCTGCCCAATGATGTAGCCTATTGGGACTTTTTACCCCTATTTAGTGGATGAGTAAAAAAGAAGCTATATAGCTCATTTAAACACTACTTTGGCGGTTAGGAAATGTGTGCATTCAAGTAATGTGCTCTACTTTGAATTTCAGGTCAAACGAGACCAGCGAAGGCAACTATGAGGAAACAAAAACAGCGTTAAGCTGTTGATGATGTGGATCATATAGGGGTAAAACCTTGCCCAATATCTGAACTTGTAAATTTATTTTAGTTTTTTATGTTCATTTTTCGATAATTACAATTCACAACCAAAAAAAAAAATCAAAAACAATATTAGATAGTTGGGATTTTTCTTGGCTATAAAAGGAAGTGGTTACTTTGAAGCAACTGAATTTCTCTCTCCTCTCTCTAGATATACATAAGTCCAGCATGGCATAGAAATTGAATTTGCTTAGTTTTGTTTATAAATTTCCTTCCTTGCTTTAAGCTTTGTTTGATTTGCAAGACAATGTTGGAAAAAAGGTGCCCTATTATTATTATTAAAATCAGCCCTGCTCATCAAATTAGATCTATGAAATTTGGACATTGACACAACACAAGTGTTATGTTTCAGTTTGGACATAGCATGTTAGAGACAGCAACTTGTTAAATTATATTAGGAAATACATATGTCACAGAACCAGCATACTTGGTACAAAGAGAAGGCATTTCTTTTTGTTGATTGGTAAGTGAAAAATAGAAAAGGCATTTGTTCTACATTAGTTAAAAAACCCTTCTAGTCTTGGTACAAAGAAAAAGGCATTGCTGGGTCAATTTCTTTTGGTCTTGTCTGTGGTTTTAGATTCATGAGGGGAACCTCATTTTAATGATTGAAGGGGACAAGAGCATGTTGAGTGAGGATGAGATGCATACAGGTAAACCATTTTGTGTACAGAACTTGTTCTTGAGTCAGAGCATAAATAACTTCCTTGCTTTAGGATTCAATAATGACCAGGGTTTTAACAAGGAAGAGAAAAAGACTTGATGTAGGATTGCGTACGAGTAAGTCGAAACATAAACTGAATCCGCCCACAATCTGCCTGAACACTAAACCCTCAATGAATTGACCCAAAACTCACAGGGATGAACACCCATAAACCAAATAAAACTTATTAATAAAATACCATGATTGGCCAATAGCTATGGCCCCATACCCAATAATTCTAGAATGGACAGAGAATTCCTCCATAACTAGGAAATAGTGTAGGAATCTTCTGATTGTGGATTTTTGGTTGGACAAGATCACGTTGGGATATATGGCTTGAGTTAGGTGCGCGTAGACATTATGTTTTGTCTATAACTTAAACTTATATTTTCCTTTAGTTTTTTAGTTTTTTTTTTTTTTCATTTACTGATTCATATTTGGTGGCATATTTTGCAGGTTTCAGTAGATCCTAATATTGATAAACTTTGAAAACCACCATTTTGGTTGATGTCCTTGTTTTTTGCACGGTAGTTGGACAATGTCTTATTGTTGATGTAACAGCTAGTGGACACAACTTTGACAAGATTTTTTGGACATAGAAGACTTTGACAGATTTTTGGAGAGCATTTATGACAATTTGGATAGATTTTTGGACAGCTGATTTGAGCTTATTGAATCTTTTTAAACATATTTTGTAACTAATAAAGCTACTCAAAAGAAATGGTTTAAAATCTTAAATTGATATTAATCGAAAACAAAAACACCTAAGGAAAAAAGCCATGTTGTGTCAAATAAATTATCTACCATGGCTCTATTTTGAAAAAACAAAACTCCTATGTTTGTAAAAAAAAATTAAAAAAAAAAAAAAAACCTTAACACGTTTGAATTTCACTCCCACATTTTACTCCTAACAAGTTGCTTGAATTCCACTCTCCCATGTTTTGCTCCTAAGAATCTGCTTTATTTTCCAATGCAGTCAAAATTGTAACTTCTCTTTAACTTCTTTTGCTTATCAAGTTTTTATTTTATTTTATTTAAGTTTCATGTTATATCCTCCATATGCAGAGCATTCCAAAATCCAATTAATTATTTGATTTCGCAAGAAAATCAAAGGAAATCAATGGATGGTTGTGCCACTTAATCATTTTGTTTACATTTTACTAACTGAATGGCATATACCGTTTTCTTTGATTATTTTCTTTCTTTCATTTTAGAATTCTTTTCATTTTTATGTTGCATTATATGCTTGATTTTTTTATTTTTTTATAATATTCCCTTTTTTATTTTTTATTTTTTGTCATTTGATAGTGCAAGTTAGGATATAGATAATTCTGAGTATATTTAGTAACCATTAAATTTGATTATCCAAACATTTTAGTATGGAGATAATGAAATGTTGTTGTAAAACATTTGGAAGGGTTAATAAAAGATGCTGAATCATAATCTTCTTTGTCATACACTATGATATATATATATATATGGTTTATGGATTAAAATTAGAAAACATTTGTATTATTCAGACATTGTTTACTTTATGAGATCCTTATATATTGTGGTCATGACATTGACAAAAATATAAGTTTCAAATGTGACTAAAAATAACCTATTAACAACTTGTTTGATTATGACCCAAACAACTTCTTTCATTAAACATTAAACTTAACTCGAAATAACCTGTTATCAACTCCCATATATATAAATTCATAATTCAACCATAAATCAAGTAATAAAAATTCAAATAATAACAAAAGAAAATAATTATTTCATTCAACAATAAAGAGTCAAGTTACTAGTCCAAAAGGTTCCACCCTCCATACTATCAAATTCAATAATATGTCAAAGTTCCGTAATTCATACCCCAAAGATTATTACATGGCATCCAAGTTCTATATCAAAAACTAAAAGACAGTGAATACATGGCATATCAAAATATCCTTGATGGCAAAATCCAAGTCCAACCATCCAAGTGCCATATCAAAAAGTAAAAGACATCACTGATTAAGAGACTGGATTAGAAGAGATTGAGGGTTCCATTGAAGATGCTCATTGTTATTAATATTCATGCTCATTTTATCTTCAGTGAGCTCTTCCAATTGTGATTGTGCAAGTTCTACATCAAATAAATTGTTTCTCACCTCATTAAAAACTTATATATGCATTATAAATTAGAAATTTAAAAACTGTGGGTAATCAAGCAATTGAAGCAATTCTATTTTTAAATTTCTTGCACAATCATTTGCATGTTCTCTGTGGGACTCAATAAGAAATTTAAGTACATGAAGTCAGACCCCAAGAGACTGGTTGTAACATGTGTACATGTGCATGTTCATAGTCAGTTCGAGCTATCAACAGCAAAAGGCACAAGTTGTGGGAGATCATAACATGTAAGGGTCTCCACACTTGCTTGTCACTCCAGGTGGATCATGATGGAAGGATGATGGATTCTAAGATCATTGCCATCACACTTAAGTCATACGTATAGGAAGACATTTCAAGAACAATAGCAACCCTACGTAGTCTTCTGCTTGCAAAGCACGACCATTGGACATCTCACTATAAGGTTTGGGATGCAAAACAGAAGGTGGTTGCAGCCATCTACGGGGATTTCGATGAGTCATATGTAGTATTGCCTCAATTTCTGACAGCGTTAAAAGATGCAGATCCAACCACAGTGACACAATTGAAGTGCGACAATCGTAACATGCTAGGAACTTGCACGTTTAACTATGCCTTTTGGGCTTTTGGTTCGTGTATTGAAGGGTTCAAACATTGCAGGCCAGTGATAAGCATCAATGCAATGCACCTCTATGGCAAGTACAAGGGGAAGTTGTTGATAACAATGGTAATAGATGCTAACAACGAGGCTTATCCGCTCGCGTTTACTGTTGTTGAGAGTGAGAGCAAGGAGACATAGGGATGGTTCTTAGCATTGTTGACCAATATTACAGACCAGGCCAATCTTTGCATCATCTCTGACTAACATTCGGGGATAAAAGCCTGCTTTGATGACACAAGTATGACTTGGTTGCAGCCTCCCAAGGTCTATCACCGGTATTGCCTCCACCATGTAGTCAGCAATGTGAACACAAAATGAAAAATTCCAGAGTTGAAGAACTTGGTATGGAGGGCAGCAAGTGCAAATTAAGTCAGAAAGTTTGAAGCCACACTGGAATTAATTCGCAATGTTAAGCCGGCTGCACACAGGTACCTTGAAGCTGAAAATAAACAAAAGTGGACACTTGCACACAATGAAGGATGTCAATACAGAGTAATGACAACCAACCTATTGGAGTGCTTTAATGGAGTACTAAAAGGTGCACGCAGCTTGCCAATAACGACAATGGTAAGGTTCACCTTTTTCAAAGTGAACTCGTACTTTGACGCTCATCATAATCTCACTCTAGATCAGTTGGAAATGGGTCAAGAACGGTGCAAGTATGCCATGGAAAAGTTTGAAAAAAATCAAGCAAAGGCAAAGGACGATATGGTGACACGGATGTCCGCACAAGCTTGGATATATCAGGTTGACACACTAGGTAATCCTCTGAGTAGTAGGGGTAGACAACACACGCATAGGGTTGATCTTCGGAGTATGACATGCACGTGCGGGAAATGGGGAGCGCTCAAGATCCCGTGTTCACACGTAATAGCAATTTGTGCTAAGTATAAGCACAATGTGCAGCAGTTTATTGATCGTTGCTATAGCAGAACTCATAGGTACCACAACTACAAACCGGTATTCCAATCGTTGAAAGACAGATTAGCATGGCCGGATCTGGAAGAAACTAGACTGGTGATGCACAACCCACGATTGATTTGGAACAAAGGTTGGCCAAAGTCCACACGTATCCGCAATGAGATGGACAAGGATGATAATGATAGGGAGTTGCTGAGCTCCTTATGGATCGAGAATGGACCAAACTCAAGATGTGGGTTGTGTAGCCAAGAGGGGCACAACCGTAGAACATGTCCTACTCGAAATGCGGAGTCAACAAGTGGTGAAGTTGCATCATAGGTAAAGCTTCCATTTCTTAACAACTTTTGTCATATAAATCGTTACGTGACTGTTAACAATTGAGTAGTAGTAAATTGTTCTCTATTGTCATAGTAAGTATTTGGACTAGTTATGAAACAAACGTTGGTGTTCATGCATGGATAGGCAAATAAGTCCAATTTTTATTTAAACTAGACGTAGACCTGGGCGTTGCGCATGATTATTTTTTTAAGGGAGGTCTCATTGTTATCATTATTTTGTAATTTGAACTAACTTAGTGAAAAGAAATGCATTTCATAAACATGTTCATCGCAAAATAATTTTTTATTATTGTAGAATTGTTTTATTTAAATTTTGAAACCTTAATTCTACCATAGTTGGTTGACTAATTTGTACATCTCTAAGTCAATTATACACATTTTGCATGCTACATGTAAACCCTATTTTCCATAAGGCTAAAATAATGTGGGAAACATTTGATTCTATGGAAGTTAAAAACTAAAATTCTTATATCTTGTCTTAATGTTGCCTAAATAATGTTAAATGAAATGTCAAAAATGGGATTTTGAAAATTTCCATCTTTATTTTTTATATATTTCTATTATTATTGAAGAATATCTTCTTTTTAGTTTTGATAAGAAATATGGTTTTCCATATTAGAGTTTGATTAGTTTTAAATTTAAATTTTGTATGATTTTATTTAAATATATGATTTAATTAAGTGAATGTAACAATTGATTTTATTGACATTTGTATGATCATCTTTGATTAATTTTTTACTCCTTCTATCAAGCTCTTTGTTTTCCAAGTAACGGTTACTAATTGACGTTTGATTTCTTGATGATAATTCTAATGTACTAAATATGCATTGTAACATTTATTTTTATTTTATTTTTTTCATTCCAATTTACTGCCATTAATTTAGTGTATCCATAACTATTAGTTTGTTTATGATATGTTTGGTATGATATTCTATTGTTGTTTTTATTATTATTATTATTATTATTATTATTATTATTATTATTATTATTATAAATTTAGTGTTTCTAAAATAGCATGTGTTTTGTATTCCATTCTTCTATTGATGCATTGTAGCATTTTATGGGAAGACTTTATGATAACAATTTTTATTTATTTGAATTTAAGTAAAATATTTTATGTTTAATTTTTTAAAATAAAAAAATGATAGAAAATATAAATAATTTAATAATATGAAGGATATGGCTGAATTTAAATTTTGAATAAAATAAGAAGAAAAGAAAAAATAGTAAAAAAGAAATGTATATCAATAAACACCAAATTATTCTGAAGAATACAAAAAAAGAAGATAACTTGAAACACAAATAAAAGGAATTATGCATAGAATGGGAGGGGGAATAAAAAAAAGGAAAAATAAATGTAGATAAATGGCAAGGTGAATAGTGATATTAAGCTAGAGAGTAGAGGAGAGATGAAAAAGTAAAAGGAATGAGAAGGTGTAAAAATAAGTTGAGAATTTAATAATAAGAAGAATAGTTTAAAAAAAGAAAAATATGATATATATATATATATATTTTTTTTTTTTCTTTTTTTGAGAATCAAAAATATGATATTTTGATTGTAATATAATAGATTTTTTAATTCACTTTAAACATTAAAAAAATTATAGGAAAATTTGGAAAGAAAAAGGATAATAACATAAAATAAATGCTACAATTGATTTTATTACACAATAAAGTTTTTAATGTCCACCGTAAGGTCATTTCTTTTTTTTTTTTTTTTTTTACTCCTCCCATCACGTACTCATCGGCCTCTTTATTTTCCAAATAACAATTACAAATTGACATTTAATTTCTTTTATTTTTCTTTCTCTCTCTACACTTTATTACCTATAAATCTCCCTCTTTTTGTTTATTCGTTGGCATCCTATTGTTTTCCCAAATTTGATAATAATTCTAATGTATTAAATATGCATTGTAATGTTTATTATTTTTTTTTTCACTCCATTTTGCTGTCATTAAATTAGTATAGCCATCACTATTAGTTTTTTCAGTTATGTTTGGTTTGATATTCTTTTTTTTCTTTTTCTTTTTTTAATTTAGTGTTTCTAAATTGGTATTTGTTTTGCATTTTATTTTTCCATTGTAAGATTTCATGGGAAGACTTTATAAGAACAATTTTTATTTATTTAAATTTAAGTAAAATATTATATGTTTAATTTTTTTTAAACAAAGAGAAAAAATATAAATAATTTAATGATATGGATTATGAAGGATGTTGCTAAATTTAAATGTTAAATAAAATAAAATGAAAGAGATAATGGCTCTCTATCTCCACTATCTCTCTCTCCTAATTTGATTGTGGGTTTTAAACTTTCAATTTGGATAATAATTTGTTTCTCATGATTTAATTTATAAGGAATTGATTGCAACCGACAGTTTTAGTGTTTTCCTTCCTTTAGGTGAGCTTCCAAACTGGCTTGAGTATAAGAGTAAGGGATCAATTTTATATTTTGTTGTGCCCACGCTAGTAAAGCAAAAGATTCGAGGATGGTCTTTATGTGCGATATTTGCAAGAAACTTTCATGATATGTATGGATTCACTATAATCTATGAATTAAAAAATTATACCAAGAAAATCACATGGCAATATCGACAAAAGAATTGTCGTGTAATACCATGTTAGGAATATCTGTGGTTGCACTCTATTGGAAGCCGAAGATGAAATGGAGTATTCAATAATACATAATCAGCAGTGGTTTCCAAGTGAAGAAGTTTGGGGTCAACTTGATTTATGACAATGATGAAAAGAATTACCTATCATGTTTTGAACCAATAATCGAAAGTGCATGTCTTTCTTGAAATGATGATTATATACTATTTTTGTATTACAATAAGATAATATTTTAAAATCAAATAAGAATTAAAAAGATAACAGCAGAAAACACAAAACTAAATCATATCAATTCAAAGTAGAATTGTAAAGAATACAAAAGTTCAAAATTAAAAAATACACCAAAAACTGAGAGAGAGAGAGAGAGAGAGAGAGAGAGAACTTTTTGTGTGTGGAAAAATAGAAAATTATGCATGAAATGATTGAGAGAACAACAAATTTATAGCAAGAGGTTAAGAATAAGAAGAGTCATAAATAAAAGAAGATAAAGGGGTAGGGGAATAGTGATATTAAGTTTGAGAGTAGTGGGGATATGAAAAGTTAAAATGGAATAAGAAAAGTTGAAGAAAGTATAATAATAAATAAGAATAATTAAAAATAAGATTAATATGATATTTTGATTTTAATATAATGGAGTTATTAATTCACTTTAAATGTTAAAAAATTATATGAAAAATTGAAAAGAAAAAAGATGATGACATGGCTGCTGATGTGGCTCAACGGGAGCGTAGCAACATTAAATACTACGCTTCAACCTTTAGTAATATATAGATATGATGCTAGAGAATCGCGAAATAAGGTTGTTCAATAGTTTTGTCACATTATTTGTCGTAAGTCATGATTATGAGCATTGTTGTGGCTATGTTGCTTGTTAATAACTTATATAGGTCCATGTACATAACATATTTGAACTGTTTATAGCAGGTACGGCAGCCAAGGTGGATGGGCTGTAATGGACGTACATTGTGTAGCCAGGATGATCCCTACTGCTAGAGGAAGCACATGATCTTGGGTATACTTAGTTTCATGATGAGAAGACGATGTTAGATTGGTCATTTTTTGCTTGGAAGTTGATACTAAGTTTTGTGCTTTTGTTATGTACTTATGCGGTCATGCACTTTGTTAATGGCATTAATGTTAAGTACTAGATGGGGTTTCACTAAGCTAATCAAGCGAACAATTCAGTTACATGTAAATTGTAGCATATACAAGTAGTGCCTTATGTTTAGTATGATTTCCAGCTTCTACAACTTTCATAGCTAAATTGTTTATAGCAGAGGCAATCCCAAACTTACTAGATCTATGCAATGCATAGGTGCTTCATGAAAATTCTAATAAACTTTCATAGCTAGTGTATTGATAAAACTGAGCTGCAGATGACAACAAAAGAAATATGCATAGAGAGGTTGTATCAAGTACAATGTATGCTGCAGTTTCCCACAAAACTCGATTTTAAGGATATTGAGTAGTGTTAAGTAACTCAATACCATAAATAACGAGTAACGTGTAGTATTTTCCTCAAAAGCACAATCATAACGACCAGATAGTACTCGGCCTCGGAGAAAGCGAGTTATATTTACATAACTCGACACTAGAGAAGCTGAGTATTAATGAAGTAAAGATCAGACGAAACTAGATTTTGACCCATCGAAAAAATGCCTGAGTCCAGTAAACATCTCTGTACAAATAGATTGTTACTCGATTGGTGTTGGATTGGTCATATATTTACAAAATTCGATTTTGGATATAGCGAGTACTACAGTACTCGATTATGGTAATATTGAGTTATGTGCTTTTGTAGCATATTATACAAGATAGTGTTATTTCTGGTGTTGGATTGCGGCACTCGACTCCCCACAGAAGCAACAGTTGGATTGCTCTCGATTCCTCAGGCTTGAAAGTGACTACCCGGGCTCCAAACATTGATCCTCAACTGTAGTAAGACTCTTTTACCATTGCCTCTCATTCAAATTAACTGAAAATCTTGCATTAATCTTCGTCTAAAAGCTGAAATTTCGAACTATGCAAGTTTGGGGATTTTCATAATTTTGGGTGTTGTGATCTCAAATGGTTCATGGGTTTTTACATATGCATGTTGTTCATACGATTTGTACCCTTTAATTACATAAACACAGCTGATTTGTAAAGGAACACATGAATTTAGGGTTCATGTGTTCATATGGAATTTGGGGATTTTCATGGGTGTGGGTGTTTTGATGTGAAATATGTAATGAGTTTTTTCGTATGGATGTTGTATGCACATTTTCTATCCTTTAATTGCAAAGAACTCATAATTTGTGAAAAGTGGGAAATTAGGGTTCATGTCTTCACATTGGAAATTTGGGGATTTTGATGAATAAAAGCAACATTTTAATCTGAACTGGTTCATGCGTTGTTGTGTATGCATGTTAGTGACACGTTCTCTATCGTTTATATTCAAATTTTTCACACTTGGGTATGCATGTTGGTTCATTCACCATTCTTGTTCTAATAGCTTAGATTGGGGTTTTGTTGAATTGGGTATAATTGCTTGAAATTGACCACCGTCTAAAGTTTGATGGATTGGTAGTCACTAGTCGGTTCACATGTTTTGTTGAATTGGGTATAATGGCTTGAAATTACACCCGCTGCATAATGTGCAGTATGGGTTTGCATGTTTTTCAAATAACTTGACTGCATGGGTCAATATTCATATATTCCCAAAAAATTGATCATATTAATGCATTCATTCATGCCCCAATTGTATCCATGCATCATGTAGTCTATTCCTCATGCATATGTACAGTGTGTTTATGTGTCTCTAACACAGTTTTGAATATTGGTTTTCTGTTGTGCTTTAGTTCCGTCTCTGTAGATCCTAGTTATGGCTCCTAAGAAGTCTAAAACCATTAAAACCAAAGCCAAAAGAGTGTCTACCACCTCATCTAAGCCTGCAATTGCGTTTAATCAAATAAGGTTTGAAACGATTACAGACGAGCAAAGGTTTGAAAACGTAATTCAGCATAAGACTATTTGGCCAAATTGACAAATCAATCTAGATGAATTGCCTCTTTCTGTCCATAGGAATCTATAGTGTAGGAACTGGTTGTCTCTATGTAAAGATTTACAACCCCCTCTAGCTACCCTGATTAGAGAGTTCTATTCCTATCTCCATATTCATTTTGATGATGATCTAGGTACTTGGATTCGAGGTCAAAATTTTGTCATAACTAAGGCTATAGTATCCAAGGCTCTTGATGTACCTCATGTTTGTAGACCTACTTATCCATACTTGGATCGTTTGGAGCGTCCTCCTATATTTAATTTCATGACTCTTCTTTGCAGAAGATCAATGACGTAGGGATCTAACCCAAGAATTAACTCGAGTTAGTTAACTGGGCTTAATTATATCTTCTTTAGGATAGCTTGTCACAACATCTTCCCCATCTCTCATGTCCATACTATTCCTATAGAGAGATGTTTCTTTTTGTACACCCTTGTCACTAATGCCTCTATTTGTTTTCCTTCCCTTTTCATTCAAACGCTTGTTGAGGTGCATAGGAGCAAGTGTAAGAAGCATGGACTATTCTTCCCAGTTTTCATCTATAGGGTTCTAAACTATCTACACTTAGAAAACTTTCCTTCCCTAGAGTTGATCCACATCACAGCCCCTATAGAAGCCACCTTTCTCAAGCAACAGAGTGCACAAAAGAAGAATGTTGGACTGAGTGTTGGTTCATCAAAAAGACCACAAGTACGGGCGTTACTTGTAGATGTTCATGCTGAGGAGAGTCCTATTGATCCTACAGCTACTATTGCTGACGATGGTGACGATGAGGTATATGTTAACATTGCAAATGCGGAGCCCACCATTCCTCCTCCTCTTTCTCTTCGTGCTATGATGGAGACTTTTATGACAACTCAAGTAGCTCATGGACAGCTTTTAGATGGGCTTATTGTTGAGGTTGTTGCTTTGAGAGTAGATTTTTCAAAGTATAGGAGTGCTTTTCCACCTCCTCCATCCTCTAACTCTTGATGTTTGCCTTTGGCAATACATAACAGATAAGGGAAGTAGGGATTGTAGCGTAGGGGGGAGAGTAGTTTTTGTAGCTTCCGTAGATTATATGAAAGTTATTTAATGTGACTTACCAGTATTTGTATATTATTATATGTACTCTTCAAGGTTCACAAACATGATTTTAATTTTATGATAACTAATCGCGAACCTACGCGTTACTCGTGGTTTTTTTTTTTTTTTTTTATGGTTGTGTTATTATTTGAAATATTTTTGAATGTATTACTACTTAAGTTGCATTATATAGTAGTATTCACAATAGTTTGAATGTATTACCACTTTATGATCGTTTTCACAATAGTAGATGTCGCTATTATGACCAAGGGTCCTGGATTGTTGGTGTAAAGATTGTCCTCGATTTCATTTGATGTTAGTCCCCAAAGAGTAATTCTTATTTTGATTTCTCTGTGGCAAACAAATATGTAAGTGATAAAGAGTTTGAAGTAGTATTATGCAATGAATCCATATGTACATGCTAAAACTTATCCCATGCTCATGATATCTATATTTGTCATTGGGACAGTAGATCCTTGAACATGAACATTTTCTAGTGGTCCAACACCAACTATTTTTCCAATGATGTTTGCAGTAAATAAAGTTGATTAAGTAATTTGGAACTTAATTATTTGAAAATAAATTTGACAGTTTTTAGGCTACCTGTCAATTGTTTGTTATTGTCAAAGCGATCCACAATTGTTTTGTAATCAATAAATTCAAATTTATGTTGAGAGATAGTAATTTCAGCCTCTTTTAGCTCCTCAATAACTATTGTACGTAGAAAGTTAAGCTTCTTGTCTTTACTTATAGGCCGATAGTTATCTTTTTCCTTGTAAGTATCTACTCGAAAATTGGACAGTGAATATAATTGTCCTTCTCGAAGGTGTGCCTGAAACTTCTTAACATTGTTTTTTTGAATTGTCGCATGTATTGTATCATCAAATTACTTAAATAAGTAATTTGTTAGTCACAATTTTAGTTTTAAGGTGCAAGTCAAGTAAAGAAAATATGACAAAATATATGCTGAATTCAAATCTAACCTGTTCATCTATAAGAACCATGTCCAAACTGATTAGTTCTAGATTTTTTTAGTTGACAGCTTCCCACATTCTTCAAAGTCTAACTCTTACCTTCCAATATACCACTATTGAAAAAATTCATCTCAACATGAATTCTTGTAACAAATACTTGTTGAAAGCTTGAACAAACATATTAAAAACGCCTAGACAATTTAATAAGAATAAAGGCACAAGCTATAGAATCCAGCAGCTTTACATAAAGCTTTGATAGGAAACATACTTTTCATATGAATTTAGGAATATTCAAGAGAAACACAATCTTGCTATCAAATCAAATTCATAGAGAGCATTAATAGTTATTAGATAGCATATAGCGATATGCTCTACTCCCTATAAAGCTGAGCAAGCTTAGAGCTAAGTATGCATCCACGTTCAGAAAATATACCAATATTAATGCTCTAATTAGTTGCTTCTCAGTTTGGTACCAAACAGAGTTAGCTTGGTTCTTTGTGTCTATGGCATACCTCTTTTCTTTGTCGTTTGTTCTTTAGATTAGTTGTTGTGAAATTTTGTAAGGGGGTTAAATCAAATATAGTGAAGTGAATAAATATCTAGTGAGTTGATACTTGAAACCAAGGCGCTAAACTTATTTTATATACACTGTTGATGCAAATTCATCATGGAAAACTAAGATAAATAAACCTCGGTGGCTCTAATTATAAAAATCAACCACCTACTTGATCAAATGTAGCATTGGAAAAAAACATACAATCTCCAATTTTGTTATTAACTCTTTCAAGAGGATGCCCCATAGACAACTCATTCTCTAAATCACATTGAAAATATGCACATCATACTTTGCAAAATCACAGCCAAGATAGAAAACACAAATTTTAAAGGAGAAGTTCTATTAGTGAAATCTACATCAATTTAATCATCGTTATCAGTTGTTTTTCCCAGTTCATCCATATGACACTAGTAGTACCAGAAGCAACCCAGCATCAAGTTAACTGGATTGGCTATAGATTGACAATTGTGGAAAAAGGCTTTCGGATAGCACATCCACATAGGTTTGAAAGTTAAAATATAAAAAGAACTCAAAAAAAATTAATAGAAAAAACGTTCATTCACTTCACTATATTGGGCTTCCATACTCAACTTTATCTGTTTAATAAAATTTCTCCCTAATTCACTGTATACTTGTATCTAGTCTAAAATACAATAGAAACTCACATCCGGCCATACCCACTCCTAACAACCACTTAAACTCCACTATACCACTATCAAACTACTTCCCTCAGTCATGGAATATAAGCAATCGAGAGACATGAAAACTCACCTTTAAATCCCCTTGGAATGGATGAGACGTGCCACCAACACTTTATACTTCACTACTTCAGATTCCTACATTCTTCCAATAAGCCACAACACATTAAAAAAAATGAGACCTAAGATATTTCCAAATAAACCAAGGTAAAATAAAATAGTTTTTTTAGCAATAAAATTAAAGTACTATTGAAACGACATTCAGGCAATCTCACAAACACATCAGTGGCATGCCAAGTATGCTCGTCTTATATAAACACAAACACAAACAAACGAAAAAAAAAAAAAAAAAAAAAAAAAAAAAAAAAAAAAAAAAAAAAAAGGTCTCAGATTAATATAAACAAAGCATAGAAGTTTTGCACCCAAAAAAAAGAATTGACATGTAGAGATACCTCAACGAAAGCAGGGAGGTTCTATCAATATTTATAAACCGTGTGGAAAGGAATAAAGGAAGGAAGGAAATCAGATAGGCAGCCGTTATTGAGAAATGGTAGAGCAGGAAGGTGGGTAGCTTTCTTACTCTCTGTTTTCTCACGCAATACCTGAAGGCTTCAACGTTTTTTTTATCTTTTTTTTTTTTCCTCCCTTTAAGCTTCCCTCTACGTTACGTATTTCAAACTCTCTCTGCTCACGTTTCTATCTGGCGAAGGCTTCAATGTTTTGTGTTTTGTGTTTTTTTTTTTTTTTTCCTCCCTTTAAGCTTCCCTCTACGTTACATATTTCAAACTCTCTCTCTAGTCAGGTTTCTATCTGGTCACACAAAAACCCTAAACACTTTCCCCTTCTTCTTTTTTTGGTTTTTTTTTCTTTCTTCCAAACCGGCTTGAACATTAGGTATTTTTCATTTCTTTCTCCTTTAAGCTAAACTTAAAAAGCTTTGGGTTGAGCTTGATAGTGGAACTAAATAAATAAGAGATGGGCTAGATTAATTATACAAATTTATTATAGGGTGATAGTGGGAGTAAATAAATAAGTAGTTGACTGCATTTATAGGGCTGGGATTTATAGGGATGCAAATTGTAAAAACCATTTAAAAATTGAAGGAATTTTTCTTTTTTTTTTTAAGAAAATGACGTGGTAGCTGATGTGGTACAATGTGAGAGCAGCAGCATTAAGCGCAATGTATGTAACCCGTGCGGTAGATATAATTAAATAAAACAATGAAAAAAAATATATTGCATTTTATTATTTAAGTGATACTATTGGTTTTTGTTATTTATTTATTAATCATGAGTTTATTCGTCTTTAAAAGGCTCAGTTAAGTCTAAATTCATATTATTAACCAGAAATTTTCATTAACAAAAATTAGCATTACATAATTTTTTTACAATTCCAGTCAAGCAAACCAGCAAACCTTATATGATATGGCTTATCAACTAGGGCTTTACTTGTAATTGCTTATAAATAATTGGCATAAGAGTGGTTTGTGTGCATAGGTGAATTGTACATTGGGTGTATAGGAAATGTTGTTTGGATTGTCTATTTGCTAGCTTAGATCAGTATAGTTTGAATGAATTTGTATAATTGATTTCTGGGAGCTATGTGATGTGTGACCTGTGGGGTTTACTTTTATTTCATTAATGTGTGCTTCCACATGAGTCAGATGTATTGTCATCACAGTGACATAAAATATGCTTTGGACAAGAAAGATTGTGCTTTATTATTTAGTAGGTATTGTTTGGTAGATTAGATGTATAAATGTGGAGATTTTTAGTTAGAAATGATGGTTCTAATTTATAATTTAGCAAACTTTATTAGAAAATGCAAATGATTCAAATTTTATGGGATGAAAATAAGAGTTTAGCTGAAATCTTAAAAAGGAATTTAGTTTGGTTTTTATATTCAACTAGACGCAGACCTGCGCATTGCGCATGATTATTTTTTTAAGGGAGGTCTCATTGTTATCATTATTTTGTAATTTGAACTAACTTAATGAAAAGAAATGCATTTCATAATCATGTTCATCGCAAAATAATTTTTTATTATTGTAGAATTGTTTTATTTAAATTTTGAAACCTTAATTCTACCATAGTTGGTTGACTAATTTGTACATCTCTAAGTCAATTATACACATTTTGCATGCTACATGTAAACCCTATTTTCCATAAGGCTAAAATAATGTGGGAAACATTTGATTCTATGGAAGTTAAAAGCTAAAATTCTTATATCTTGTCTTAATGTTGCCTAAATAATGTTAAATGAAATGTCAAAAATGGGATTTTGAAAATTTCCATCTTTATTTTTTATATATTTCTATTATTATTGAAGAATATCTTCTTTTTAGTTTTGATAAGAAATATGGTTTCCCATATTAGAGTTTGATTAGTTTTAAATTTAAATTTTGTATTATTTTATTTAAATATATGATTTAATTAAGTGAATGTAACAATTGATTTTATTGACATTTGTATGATCATCTTTAATTAATTTTTTACTCCTTCTATCAAGCTCTTTGTTTTCCAAGTAACGGTTACTAATTGACGTTTGATTTCTTGATAATAATTCTAATGTACTAAATATGCATTGTAACATTTATTTTTATTTTATTTTTTTCATTCCAATTTACTGCCATTAATTTAGTGTATCCATAACTATTAGTTTGTTTATGATATGTTTGGTATGATATTCTATTGTTGTTGTTGTTATTATTATTATTATTATTATTATTATTATTATTATTATTATAAATTTAGTGTTTCTAAAATAGCATGTGTTTTGTATTCCATTCTTCTATTGATGCATTGTAGCATTTCATGGGAAGACTTTATGATAACAATTTTTATTTATTTGAATTTAAGTAAAATATTTTATGTTTAATTTTTTAAAATAAAAAAATGATAGAAAATATAAATAATTTAATAATATGAAGGATATGGCTGAATTTAAATTTTGAATAAAATAAGAAGAAAAGAAAAAATAGTAAAAAAGAAATGTATATCAATAAACACCAAATTATTCTGAAGAATACAAAAAAAGAAGATAACTTGAAACACAAATAAAAGGAATTATGCATAGAATGGGAGGGGGAATAAAAAAAAAGGCAAAATAAATGTAGATAAATGGCAAGGTGAATAGTGATATTAAGCTAGAGAGTAGAGGAGAGATGAAAAAGTAAAAGGAATGAGAAGGTGTAAAAATAAGTTGAGAATTTAATAATAAGAAGAATAGTTTAAAAAAAGAAAAATATGATATATATATATATATATATTTTTTTTTTTTTCTTTTTTTGAGAATCAAAAATATGATATTTTGATTTTAATATAATAGATTTTTTAATTCACTTTAAACATTAAAAAAATTATAGGAAAATTTGGAAAGAAAAAGGATAATAACATAAAATAAATGCTACAATTGATTTTATTACACAATAAAGTTTTTAATGTCCACCGTAAGGTCATCTCTATTTTATTTTATTTTTAACTCCTCCCATCACGTACTCATCGGCCTCTTTATTTTCCAAATAACAATTACAAATTGACATTTAATTTCTTTTATTTTTCTTTCTCTCTCTACACTTTTTTTTTTTTTTGAGGAAGAGGTAAGCAAATTTTTATTAACTTAATTCACGTTGGAATACAATATCCAAGTCACTAGGCAGCTCTTCTACCCAAATATCAATATCTGCAGTTATAACTGCTCTTCTAGCCAAGGCATGGGCCAAGGAATTGCCCTCCCTACGAATATGCTTAAAATAACATCTCGCTAAAGACAAACTACGTCCACGGATCTCCTCAATAATATGCCCAAACATAGCACGGCACACTTCAGCTAAGTTAATGGCTGTTATAACTCGTAGACTATCTCCTTCAAAAATAACATCAAAGAGACATAGCTCTGTCGCTAACTGTACTGCTCGGCTCACAGCTAAGGCTTCTGCATGTTCGACTGACTGAGGCAGCAAAATCTTCTGACTTAGAGCACCAATAACCTCATCCATACAGTCTCTAATAACCACTCCTATCCCGGCAAAATTTCTCTCCTCGAACAAGGCCGCATCACAGTTAGCTTTGTAAAATCCCACTGGAGGCGGTACCCATCGAACCCGAGGATTCCGTGGTACTGAACGTGGTATCTGTTCCTGAGCATCGAAGAACTCCACCACCATCTCCTTTGCTCTGTTCCCGATCTCATGGAGAGGCCACGTTGGTTGGTTTTCTCTAATTCTGTTTCTCCTCTCCCATAAACTCCATGCAATGGTGGAGAAAAACGCCACTGTGAATGCTGGCCTTTGCTCCAATACAGCGTCAACGACATCCATGAAGGATCTGAAATTCCTCTGATATAGTTTCGAAAAACAGAGCACCGATTGCCACACTACCTTAGCATGGTCGCACAGCCACAAACTATGCAGAGTTGTTTCTTGGTACTCATTACAGAGGGAACATGTCTCATCTACCTTAATTTGTCGCCGAACTAAGTTCTGTCTTGAGGGCAAGGAGTCCGTGACCGCTCTCCAAATAAAATGTCTAATTTTTTGAGGAACTTTTATCTTCCAAATATCAGTCCAAAACCTCTTTGATGTCCTAATAGATGAAGAAGGAGACAAATTGAGGGCCTCGTTTGCAAGCATATGGTAGGCCGATTTCACCGAATAGCTTCCATCAGGTGATCCAAGCCATACAAGGCAGTCCTCATGGCACAGACTGCTCACATAGATTCTTTTAATCACCTCCGCTTCCCAGGGATAAAACATGGTCTCCAGCAACTCGACATTCCATGACTTGGTATTTGGATAAAAAAGATCACAAACTTTATCCAACCCTCCCCCTAGCTTTGGTGATAGCACCTTTCTCCCACCAGGTTCAGGTAACCAATTGTGGTCCCAAATATTAACCGAACAACCATCCCCAATCCTCCAAACCACCCCCTTCTCAATCACCTCCCTGGACTGCAGAATGCTTCGCCATGCATAGGAGCATTTTAAAGAAACAGGAGCCTCCATAATGTTCCCATCCGGAAAATATTTGGTGCTGAAAAATTTGTATAGTAAAGTATCTCTTTTATGGTGCAAATGCCAGACCTGCTTGGCCAGCATAGCCTTGTTAAAATTTTGAATGTCGTGAAAACCCATCCCTCCCACAGATTTAGAGCTACACATTGTGCTCCATTTCACCCAATGGATCTTCTTCTGCCCTCCATGTCCCCACCAAAATTTCCAAATCATTGCTTCAAAGTCTTTGCATAAGCTTACCGGGAGCTTGAATACACTCATTGTGTAAGCTGGAATAGATTGAATTACCGCCTTAATCATGATCTCCTTCCCAGCTTGGGATAGCAATTTCTCCTTCCAACCTTGCATTTTTGACCAAATGCGATCTTTGATCTGTGTAAAGCAAGCTCTCTTGTTTCGACCCACAAAAGATGGAAGACCCAAATACTTCTCATAGTGTTGGATTGCCGGGATGCCCAGTGACACTTTTATTTCTTCTTGGACAGCTTCATCTGTGTTCTTGCTGAAGAAGAGAGTAGTCTTGTCCTTGTTCACCACTTGACCCGATGCCACTTCATAAGTGGCTAGTAGCTCTTTTAATTTATCACACTCCTCTCAAGAAGACCTGCAAAAAAGTAAGCAATCATCTGCAAAAAAGAGGTGGGTGAGCTTTGGTCCCCTTCTACAAATGGAGAATCCATGGATATCACCATTATCTGCAGCCCTTCGTAGAATAGCATTCAAGCCCTCCGCACAAAACAAGAAAAGGTACGGAGACAACGGGTCCCCTTGTCTTATCCCCCTAGTTGGTAAAATCATCCCTTGTGGCTCCCCATTTACCAGTATTGAATAGGACACCGTAGTGATGCACTCCATGATCAAAGCTACCCAGGAATTGTGAAAGCCCATCTTCAACAACACTTTCTCCAAAAAAATCCATTCCACCCTATCATAGGCCTTGCTCATGTCAAGCTTGAGAGCCATGAAGCCTATTCTACCAGTACAACTTGTTTTCATATGGTGCAAAGTTTCAAAAGCAATCAAAACATTATCAGTGATCAACCTCTCAGCAATAAAAGCACTTTTTGTTTCCGAGATGATTTTATTGAGAAGAGGTTTTAGTCTATTTGCAATGACTTTGCTCACTATTTTGTAAATCACATTGCACAGGCTTATTGGTCTGAATTCTGAGACCTTCTCTGGATTTTTTACTTTCGGAATCAAAGTGATAGAAGTGTGATTTATAGACTTTAAAATAGAACCAGAATTAAGACAAGATAAAACAGCTTGGGTAATATCCATACCAACATCGGACCAGTAAGTCTGATAAAATAGTGGTGGCATACCGTCTGGACTAGGAGCTTTTAAAGGTGCCATATCCTTTATTGCACTCTCCACTTCCTCTGCTTTGTAAATATCAGTAAGTCTTGAATTCATCTCCCCAGTGACCACTTCCTGGACCCCATCTAAAATGCTCTCAAGGTTATGTGGATTTGATGAGGTAAATAACTCTGAGTAAAAATCAATGAGCATTTTTGAAACAATTCTCTCCTCTGTTTGCCAAGCTCCGTCATTGTCCTTCAACCCCTTGATGAAATTTTGTCGCTTCCTTTGTGTGGCTGTCCCATGGAAAAACTTGGTATTCTTGTCCCCGTATTTTAACCATTGAACTCTAGATCTTTGATGCCACATTTGTTCTTCCTTTTCACACAACTTATATAACTCTGTCTTTAACTTGTCCATCTCCTGACTATTCCCAGTCCTAGTAGATTCTGCCTCAGCCTTCCATAACAACTCCCTTGTTTTCTGTATTTTTTTTTTCACATTTCCAAAATGTTGTCTGCTCCATCCCTTCAACTTCTTCTTACACCATTTCAGTTTTGTTACTGCTCTGTGCATTGGAGTACCTTCAACTTGGTGGGTCCACGCTCTGGAAACGGTATTACTACACCTCGGATCAGACGTCCACATCGCTTCAAATCTAAACGGTCTACGATTCCACTTTTGGCTTTCTCCATTCGGGTTTAGTTCCACCAAAATCGGTCTATGGTCCGAAGTAAAACACTGAAGGTGCTTTACTCTACCTGCGGGAAACCGATTCAGCCAATCATAATTTGCGACTCCTCTGTCTAAACGTTCCCACACCAACTCTCCTCTTCGTTTTCCATGCCAAGTAAAATCTGGTCCCGAATATCCCAAGTCGACAAACCCGCAATCATCTAAGACATCACGGAATGCCTGCATGAGATTGTGTGACCGTGGAGCACCTCCACTCTTGTCTTCCACCTCCAACAGTTCGTTGAAATCACCCATGCAACACCATGGGAGGGCTGGTTTGGAGCTTAACATGCGCAACATACTCCACCCCTCACACCTCCTATTAGTTTCAGGTTCACCATAAAACCCCGTCAAACGCCATGCCCTCTCCGAACCTCCATGTACAATAGCATCAACGTGATAGTTCGAGAAACTATCAACCCAAACTACATCCTCTCCCTTCCATAGTAAAGCCAATCCTCCTCCTCTCCCATTGCTAGGAAAAGTGAAACAACCATCAAGCTTTAACTGACAACGAACCCATTCCATCTGATCTCGATCTGACCATGTTTCCGACAAAAACACGATCGTGGGACCTTGTGCTTGCACTATATCGACAAGCTCACCTACTGCACGGCGGTTCCCAAGCCCCCGGCAGTTCCACGCTAAGAGATTCATTGTTGTCGGCGGGGCTGGGAACCAGCCTCCACCGATGTCATTGAACAGGCCTTAGCCATTTTTTTCTTAACTTCCTCAGACTCCAGTTCTACGTCTTTCTCATCTCTGGTTGTTCTTTTTTTTAACAAAGAAGAACTTTCTCCTTTGGGCTCAATTCTGTTTTGCTCTCTACGAACCCATCCCTTCAGTTTGGGCCCTCCTTGTTCAAGGGTTGCTTTTTTAAACTTTTCCAAGCCCACCAAAGCAGGCCCATTAGACTCAAGCTCCACTTCTTGGACCGGATTATTGTTAGATAAGCTAACCTCAGACCCTCCCTTTGAAGATTCTACGTTATCAAACTTAGCCAAATCCTCATCAATGTCCTTCAACTGTGCCGAAAAAACCGCTGCATTAAGCTCATTTTCTGAATTCAAAAATTCTAGGCTGTTATGAGTTAATCCCATATTAAATGGGTCATCATTACTATGGACCGGGAATTTCGGGCTTTCCGTAACGGCTGTGGCTTCACCCACCGTGTTGCCGTCGTCTCCCTCCTTGCTCTCGTTCTGTCCTGGTGCAACTCCATCCCTATTGGCCTCCCCATGCACTTCACCATCTTCACTCAGTTCATCCTCCTCAAACCCAGCCACACGGATCACTGTTCGTCGGATTGGATTTGGTGTTGAAGCACGGAGCCAACTTCCAAACTGTTGATCCTCAGCTTTTAGATTGCCCCTACTCTTCTCCCACAATGGACATTCTTTGTCACTGTGCGTCAACTTACCACACCAAAAGCAAATATTAGGTAGCCTCTCATATTTGAAACTAACCCAACCCTCCTTACCATCACTCCTAGTAATCTTTCTCCCTCGGCATAAAGGCTTTGAAGTGTCCACTGCTACTCTGAGTCGAAGAAAACTATAAGTATTCGAGATGTCCTCCTCGGACACCGTCACATCCACCTGACCCGCTATCGAAACTATTTCCTTTGCTATTCCCATTGTTGAACTTCAGATTGGTAGATCATGAACTTGCACCCAAAAGCTAGTGCGACTAAAGTCCAATTCTCTAATGGCTTCACTCTTCTCCATTCTTTTAAGGGCCACCAAATGTTTGTCATACGTCCAAGGTTCCCCTTGGAGGACCCTATCAATATCCTTTGCCTCCTGGAATCTAAACAGCACCATGTGGTCGCCCATATCCCTAATTTCGAAGCCCTTTCTCGTCCTCCAAAGGAGTTTGAAGGTCTTTGCAATGGCTTCCATATTCAACACCCTCCTTGTATGGAATTTGGCTGCTAAGAGAAAATCCCCCACCCTAGACTTTTCTTGAATTGAGAACTTATTTCCTTCTGCCTCTGAAAGAGAGAACTTCTCCCATGAACCCATTAACTTCTCCATCACTCGGTAAAGACAGGCGCTATCTTCACAGGCCAACTAACGGTACTCTTTCTTCAAGAACCAAAGGAAAACAATATTTCGAAAACTGGTTTGCCTCCCTCCTAGTAGGCACTCACTATTCTACTGGCTGCTAGGGTTCGGCAAGCCTTACCCTAGGTCAGAGAAACTCGAAGAATGTGTAAAACCCTATACTTAAGTCTTGCCTATAATAAATGTGATTGTTTGTGACTACTCTATTTCCGAATCTTTCTTTCTCTCTACACTTTATTACCTATAAATCTCCCTCTTTTTGTTTATTCGTTGGCATCCTATTGTTTTCCCAAATTTGATAATAATTCTAATGTACTAAATATGCATTGTAATGTTTATTATTTTTTTTTTCACTCCATTTTGCTGTCATTAAATTAGTATAGCCATCACTATTAGTTTTTTCAGTTATGTTTGGTTTGATATTCTTTTTTCTTTTTTTTTAATTTAGTGTTTCTAAATTGGTATTTGTTTTGCATTTCATTTTTCCATTGTAAGATTTCATGGGAAGACTTTATAAGAACAATTTTTATTTATTTAAATTTAAGTAAAATATTATATGTTTAATTTTTTTTAAACAAAGAGAAAAAATATAAATAATTTAATGATATGGATTATGAAGGATGTTGCTAAATTTAAATGTTAAATAAAATAAAATGAAAGAGATAATGGCTCTCTATCTCCACTATCTCTCTCTCCTAATTTGATTGTGGGTTTTAAACTTTCAATTTGGATAATAATTTGTTTCTCATGATTTAATTTATAAGGAATTGATTGCAACCGACAGTTTTAGTGTTTTCCTTCCTTTGGGTGAGCTTCCAAACTGGCTTGAGTATAAGAGTAAGGGATCAATTTTATATTTTGTTATGCCCACGCTAGTAAAGCAAAAGATTCGAGGATGGTCTTTATGTGCGATATTTGCAAGAAACTTTCATGATATGTATGGATTCACTATAATCTATGAATTAAAAAATTATACCAAGAAAATCACATGGCAATATCGACAAAAGAATTGTCGTGTAATACCATGTTAGGAATATCTGTGGTTGCACTCTATTGGAAGCCGAAGATGAAATGGAGTATTCAATAATACATAATCAGCAGTGGTTTCCAAGTGAAGAAGTTTGGGGTCAACTTGATTTATGACAATGATGAAAAGAATTACCTATCATGTTTTGAACCAATAATCGAAAATGCATGTCTCTCTTGAAATGATGATTATATACTATTTTTGTATTACAATAAAATAATATTTTAAAATCGAATAAGAATTAAAAAGATAACAGCAGAAAACACAAAACTAAATCATATCAATTCAAAGTAGAATTGTAAAGAATACAAAAGTTCAAAATTAAAAAATACACCAAAAACTAAGAGAGAGAGAGAGAGAGAGAGAGAGAGAGAGAGAGAACTTTTTGTGTGTGGAAAAATAGAAAATTATGCATGAAATGATTGAGAGAACAACAAATTTATAGCAAGAGGTTAAGAATAAGAAGAGTCATAAATAAAAGAAGATAAAGGGGTAGGGGAATAGTGATATTAAGTTTGAGAGTAGTGGGGATATGAAAAGTTAAAATGGAATAAGAAAAGTTGAAGAAAGTATAATAATAAATAAGAATAATTAAAAATAAGATTAATATGATATTTTGATTTTAATATAATGGAGTTATTAATTCACTTTAAATGTTAAAAAATTATATGAAAAATTGAAAAGAAAAAAGATGATGACATGGCTGCTGATGTGGCTCAACGGGAGCGTAGCAACATTAAATACTACACTTCAACTTTTAGTAATATATAGATGTAGATATGTTTTTGGCTGATTAATACAGAATTTTATCAATGAGCAGGTTCATTACAACATCTATGAACAAAAGGGAATGACCAATCCTCCCTTCCCTTAACAATAGATGAGGTTTCTTCAACATTTGGCAAACTGAAAATATCCCACACATTTACTGCACTTGATCCAACCCAAGGGAGGAGAGCTCCATTTCACCATTTAAATAAAAAATCTCACAAATGAATAACAGCAAAAATGAGTTTGAAGATAAGGAAATAATACAAGAGACTATTAACAATGAATTTTTTTGTAATGATACTTAAATATGTAATTTAAAAATTCTTGATTATATAATAAAAAGACTAAATTATTTTTTGAATGCATATATCGCCTACAAAATTTTATTAGCAATACTTGTTATGGTCTTTTTTCATAAAAAAATAAAATAAAATAAAATAAAATAAAATTAACAATATCAATAGGATTAATCATATTGTCAATTGAAAATGATATATTAGCAAAACTGCTTAAATACAAAAAATTTAATTGATAAATTTGCATCTCAACTCTCAAGAAGCAAAAAATATTGAAATATTGTATTGAGATGTAAAATTACTAACCAAATATTAAAAAAGAAAAATTGCATCAATTAAACTTATCGTCCTAAGCCTCAAACTGTATTGAGCAAGCCTTGAATCCCGTTGGCTCTATGGAGTCAGCCATGCATAAAACTTGAGCTGAGTTGGAAGGCACCGAAAGCCTAACAGACCCTCTCTATTGTGTCCTCGAATTTTTAAACACCTCCCATTGATGCTCTCTTTTAAGTTGTTCTGTTTCTTGAAGCTCACAGGAAGGACTTGAACTATGTTACCAACTTAACACCTGTCACACATAGGAAAGAGAGACAGGCAATATCCCTCACACACATACATAGGAGGAAGAGGAATGGTGTTTGACCATTTCAAACTATTGGAAACATTAATGTCCATTGATATTTGGTACTTGCTAAAATGGGCACCAAAGATAAAACAGTATTTTCCACAGTAAGAAACCAACTTTGTCCACAAAAATAGCCACTATTGTTGGGAAAACTCCAACCCATTTTGGCTGTCACATCTTTTCCTCCACTTATATTCAAGAAAATTGTAACAAATTACCAAAATGAAACAAAAACCAATGCCAATTTATCATAGAGATACAAAAGAGAACCTATTTTTTCATTCGTAGTCTCTTGTAATTCTAACCTCCTCACCCAGGAGGGATGGAGATAGAAAAGAGACCAAGAAAAAACTTGTCCAAAAGAACCAAACTTTTTCTATCGTCCTTATTGCCATCATCACATTCTTCAACATCATCATCATCGATGGCTATCCTCCTGGTCCTTCTCTACACCTTGTTTTCTGCTTCCACCATTGCCTATTCAGCCTTTGCTCCCTTTGTCCCTCCAGACAACTTCCTCATCGATTGTGGTGCTGACAAATCAAGCATTCTCAATGACGGAAGAACCTTCAAAACCGAAGATCAATCCAAGCAATTCTTACAAGCAAAGGAAGAAATCAAAGTGTCAGTTGAAAAGGGTGATGTTCCTTCACCTATTTACTTGTCAGCAAGGATTTTTGTCACGGATGCAATTTACTCGTTTCACTTGACAAAAGCCGGTTGGCATTGGGTTCGTCTCCATTTCTATCCATTCAAAAATGATCAATTTGACTTGAGCAAAGCTACTTTCTCTGTCAACACCAATAAGTACGTGCTTCTACATAGCTTCAACATGGATAACAACACCAATTATGTCCTCAAGGAGTACCTTTTGAACGTGACCGATCCACAATTCTCAATCAAGTTCATGCCGATGAAGAATTCCGCTGCTTTCATCAATGCCATTGAGGTTGTTTCGGCTCCTGATGACTTGATCACCGATGATGCTAATAACCTTACCCCTGTAGGCAAGTTTTCCGGGCTATCCACATTGTCCTATCAAACCATGTACCGGCTTAATGTGGGAGGACCTCTTGTTAACTCTGCAAACGACACGTTAGGAAGGACTTGGACACCAGATGGGTCTTACCTTAAGTCGAAAGCCTTGGCAAAAAGCGTCACCGTTGCGACCACCGTTGTCAAGTACCCTGATGGATTGACACCTCTGATTGCACCACAGTCAGTGTATGCCTCTGCTGTTGAAATGGCTGAGTCAAATGTGAACAATCCTAATTTCAATGTGACGTGGAACTTTGAGGCTGACCCTGCTTTTGGGTACCTAATTAGGCTTCATTTTTGTGACATTGTAAGCAAAGCGCTCAATGACCTCTACTTCAATGTGTACATTAATGGGTTAATGGCAATAGCTGATCTGGATTTGTCGCATGAGTTGGAAAATCAATTGGCAGCTGCATACTACAAGGATATTGTGGTTAATGCTTCTTTGATGTCTAATGGAATGAGTGTCCAAATTGGTCCATCTAAATTGGATTCTGGTGATTTGAACGCCATTTTGAACGGTCTAGAGATATTGAAAATAAGCAATTCTGTGAATAGTCTTGATGGAGAGTTCGGGGTAGATGGAAGCAAGGCCGCTGGTGGCATTGGCACACGTAAAACAGTGGCTGTAGTCGGGTTTGCCATGATGTTTGGAGCCTTTGCGGGTCTTGGTGCAATGGTGTTCAAATGGCACAAGAGGCCTCAAGATTGGCAGAAGAGGAATAGCTTCTCTTCATGGTTGCTTCCTCTTCATGCTGGTGACAATAGCTTCATGTCAAGCAAGAACTCAATCGGGTCTCACAAGAACAACTTTTACTCTTCAACTTTGGGATTGGGCCGGTACTTCTCATTCGCAGAGTTGCAGGAGGCAACGAAGAACTTCGATGCCAATGAAGTGATTGGTGTCGGTGGATTTGGCAATGTGTATCTTGGTGTAATTGATGATGGTACTAAAGTTGCAGTCAAAAGAGGAAACGCACAATCCGAACAAGGCCTCACAGAGTTCCAGACAGAGATTCAGATGCTGTCAAAGCTAAGGCACAGGCATTTGGTGTCCTTGATTGGATATTGTGATGAGAACTCAGAAATGATCTTAGTTTATGAGTACATGGCCAAAGGACCTCTCAGGGATCATTTGTATGGAAAGAACTTGCCACCATTGTCATGGAAGCAAAGGCTAGAGATATGTATAGGCGCAGCTCGTGGACTCCACTACCTTCACACTGGCACTGCACAAGGTATCATTCATCGTGATGTTAAGACCACCAACATTTTGCTTGATGAAAACCTCACAGCCAAGGTATCTGATTTTGGGCTATCAAAGGATGCACCTATGGGGCAGGGGCATGTGAGTACTGCAGTGAAGGGAAGCTTTGGTTACTTGGACCCTGAGTATTTCAGGAGGCAGCAATTGACTGATAAGTCAGATGTGTACTCCTTTGGGGTGGTTTTGCTTGAGGCAATATGTGCAAGGCCTGCTATTAACCCTGCACTCCCAAGGGAGCAAGTGAACTTGGCTGACTGGGCAATGCAATGGAAGAGAAAGGGCTTGCTTGACAAGATCATTGACCCTTTACTTGTTGGTTCTATGAATCCTGAATCATTGAAGAAGTTTGCTGAGGCTGCAGAAAAGTGCTTGGCTGAACATGGGGTTGATAGGCCTACAATGGGAGATGTGCTGTGGAACTTGGAGTATACTTTGCAGCTTCAAGAGGCTTTCTCACAAGGAAAGGATGATCAGGATGATGGCAACTCCATTGCCACTGTTGCTGCCTCTCCTGTTATTGTGCCTGCTACCCCAAATGCTTCCACCCCTGATACGCGTCCAGTTTCTCATCCAGAAGAGACTAGCAGTCCAGCTACATCTCAGGCCACCGATGAGCATTCAGGAACCGCAATGTTTGCCCAGTTTACTAATCTCAGTGGTAGATAAAAATTCTAAATTGTGGTGGTGGTGTTCGTGTTCTAGATCAGTATAAGTTTAAGCATCTGGTGGAGATTCCATTTAACCATTTGTAGCAGTGGTGACGGTTTTACTGCTTCATCAGGATTGGGATATTTTAGCAATTTCAAGCTATATGGGCATACATTTCTCTTATAATGATGTGCAAGGATATTTGAAACGATTCTATATCTACACTAGCTCTCTCTTCTGTCTTTCTCCTCTCTTACCAAAGGTATTTCGTTCCATGGTCACGGCGATATTCTGTATTTGTCTACATGGTATGGCGAATGTACCGGTATGGAAGGACGTATACATGTAGTACTAATCATTCTATACATTGTTACTATTATATTTTTGATACTTTTGTTATTGTACTTGTATTTAGGGTAGACTATGCAACTTAGAAGTGATTTGTCAGCAACTTGAAAGGAAAATGATTTTTTTATTGAAAGCATACCAGTTTCTTATTTTTTATGTTACAGGAATGGATCTACTGGAAATTGCAATGACAAATTGACAACCAAAAACCTTGTAACTCAACTAGCATTTCTTGGTGTTCCCAACTAAAGTTTAAATTTCCTCTCCCCAACTAGCGAATTATCAAATAAAATAAAATAAAAAATTTCCTATGACAACCCTGATTAGCTTCTTCTATATGTTCATCGTACTTGTCTTCTCTAAAAGGTTGAGGGCACCTCAACGTTTGAATATAACTTGAACTAGTCTGAAGCCTTGTCGCTTAGTGGCATTGCCCTATTCTTCCCAATGAGGAGGAGGCAGTATCTCATGGTTTGAAGTAATAGAGACTATGCCAGCAAGATTCATAGTTTTTCTTGCTACAAACCAAAAGACATCGGTGCAAAGAAATAAACAGCACTTCCCAACTTTGAAAATTTATTTTTCTACCAATCCTCCAAATAAGCAACATCAATTGTTGTGACTCAAACATTTCCAAAAACTAAGTGAAAACACTTTTGTAACAGCCCAAGGAAAAACGTTAGCCACATCTACACTATACCTCAAAAGGACTAGTTACAATTGAGACTCCTTGTAGTTGTTAATAAAGCCCAATTCAACTCAATAAATACCTGGTGTGAGACTCATCACACAATCAATCAATCAAATTGGGGCATCACAATCTCCCCCACTTAAATCCTTAACGTCCTCGTTAGGGCCCACTTTTCCGAGCCCACACAGGGTTACCGGGCCGGCTCTGATACCATATGTAATGACCCAAGGAAAAGCACTAGCCACATCTGCGCTATATCTCAAAAGGACTGGTCACAATTGAGGCTCCTTGCAGTTGTTAATAAAACCCAGTTCAACCCAATAAATACTCGATGTAGGACTTATCACACAATCAATCAATCAAATTGGGGCATCACAATCTCCCCCACTTAAATCCCTAACGTCCTCATTAGGGCCCACTTTTTCAAGCCCACATGGGTTTACCGAGCCGACTCTGATACCATTTATAACAACACCGCCCCAATTATGTAGATATTGTCTACTTTGGGACCCATACCCCTCACGGTTTTGTTCTTCCCCAGGTTGCGTTGGGAAAAAGGCCTCTACACATTGAAGGGAGGTCATTCTTTATAAATACATTCTCATGTGCTTCCCTAAGCGATGTGGGATTCCATGGAATGCAAGACCCTCCTTTTTGGGTCACTACAATCCACCCCCCTTACGAGCACACGCATCCTCGCGTGTAGGACCCACACTTCCGGCTAAGGTATGGCTCTGATACCATCTGTAACGTCTCTGCCCCAACTATGTAGATATTATCCATTTTGGGACTCATACCCCTCACGGTTGTATTCTTCCCCAGGTTGCATTAGGGAAAAGGCCTCTACACATTGAAGGGAGATCATTCTTTATAAACACATTCCCATGTGCTTCCCTAGGCGATGTGGGATTCCATGGAAATTATTCTTGATGTGCACGTTAATTATTCGTTTTATGAAAAACTTGTGGGACAACCTAAATTTATTTAAATTTGTATGTGCGATATATCCTTATATTTTCAAGAATTATGGTTGGATTATTTTTGTGAGCATCTTGAATGGATTATTTGGTATGGGTCCCAAAGTGGACAATATCTGTACAGTTGGGGCGGGGTCGTTATAGATGGTATCAAAGCCATGCCCTAGCCGGAAGTGTGGGTCCTACATGCGAGGACGCGTGTGCTCGTAACGGGGGTGGATTGTAGTGACACAAAAAAGGGGGGGTCTTGCATTCGATGGAATCCCACATCGCCTAGAGAAATACATGAGAATGTGTTTATAAGGAATTATCTCCCTTCAATGTGTAGAGGCCTTTTCCCCAGCGCAACTTGAGGAAGAACAAAACCATGAGGGGTATAGGTCCCAAAGCAGATAATATCTACACAGTTGAGACGGGGTCATTACAAATGGTATCAAAGCCATGCCCTAGCCGAAAGTGAACAATATCTACACAGTTGGGGTGGGGTCGTTACAACTTTGAACCCAATTAGGCATTTAAAATTGAGTCTTAAATCTGTTGCAATCTACAAAATCATCCCTACATGGTTATATGAAAATTACCAAACATAGACACACTAAATGATCATATTACACCCTTCTCAAAAAAAAAAAAAAAAAATGATCATATTACATTTATATAAACATATAAAAAAATAAATAAACTCGTTATGCGGTTTTTTTTTTTTTACTTAAATTAAGCGAGGCAGGGTGACTTAAGTATAAATTAGATAAAAAATTTTACATAGCATAAATGATTTGATTTAAAATCCATTCTTGTCATTTTTTATTTAAGAAGCTCAACCTTTTATACAACTAGTTCTCAAAATTTCTTTAAAGAAAATCAATTTTTTACACAAGTATTAAGGGGAAAAAAAAAAAAAAAACACTTAATCCATTATGAGTTCAAGGGGAAAAAGGTCAAACTATACACTAATTTAAAAAAAAAATTAAATTAAAAAAAAAAAAAAAAAAAAAAAAAAACCTACGTTTGTAGGCACACAATCAATCCTGGGATCCTACTAACAGATATATATATATATATATATTTTTTTTTTCCTTCTAGAAATCATGCATTAAAATTATTAACAGAATACTAAATTGTTCCTTAATTATGTCCTTAGAACAAGACCTTATTTAAAAATAAATAAACGAACTATAAATTAAAATGCCTTAGAAGCAACATCAATTGCCGCTCCCAAGTCCCAAAGGTCCTTTTTTTTTTTTTCTTTTGTTTATATATATGCCTTTTTTTAATTTAATTTTCTGTATGAGGCTATGAACCATCCCAATATATTTACACTTGCTTTTTGCTTAAGCAATATTAACTATTAAAGATGGTTTTTCCCGACCAAAAAAATAATATTGAAGGAGGGTTTTCTCTATGCATAGATACCATTTATGAAATGTTCTTATCTATATATTACTAAAAGCTGAAGCGTAGCGTTTAATGTTGCTACTCTCATGTTGCGCCACATCAGCTACCACGTCATTTTAAAAAAAAAATATATATATATATATATATATATATATATATATAATTTGTCCTACAATTTTAAAATGATTTTTACAATTTTCAATTTTATAAATACAATCCACTATTTATTTATTTACTTTCACTATCACTCTATAATAAATCTAACCCACTACTTATTTATTTACTTCCACTATCACCATACAATAAATCTGTATAATTAATCTAGCCCACCTCTTATTTATTTAGTTCCATTATCAAGTCTAACCCAAAACCTTTTCAGTTCAGCTTTAGGATTTTGCGTGAGCTTTTTTAGCTTAAAGGAAAAATTAAAATAAAATAAAAAACGTTGAAGCCTTTCAAGCTTTAGGTTTTTTTTTTTTTTTTTTTCAATTTTCCTATAATTGTTTTTAACATTTTTTTTTTAATATTTACATTTCTCCAACCTTTCTCTCTTCCTTACCATTTCATCTCCCCACTACTTCTTCAATCTTTCTCCCTCCCTTACCTTTTCATCTCCCCACTACCATCTACATTAATATCATTCTTCTTTTTTCCCTTCATCTTCTTTTATTTTTGCCTCTTCTTATCTACACCCTCTTACTATAAATTTGTCACTATCTCTTCTCTTCTATGCATAGTTTTTCCTCACAAAAAAAAGATACTCTCTCTCTCTCTCTCTCTCTCTCTCTCTAAATTTTTTGATGGATTTTATTTTTATTTTTATTTTTATTGCATCTCTACTTTAGGTTGATAATTTTTTATATTCTTTAAAACTCTATTTTGGGTTAATGTAATTTAGTTTAGTTTTTTAAATTGTTGTTGCTATTTATTTTATTTTTTATTCTCTTTGGTTGTTAAATGTTATCCTATTGCGAACTAAAGAATTAAATATAGCGTATAAAAATATAATATTATTTTATTACATAGCATGATTTGGATAATTTGGTATTTATTTTGTTACATAGCATGATTTTTTATAGTGCTCAATTAGGATGTTAAACTATGAGACTTTACTAATTTTTGTTTATTTTCTAATCCTTTGTGGTGGACAAAGTACTTTTAATAGTTGTATTAGAAGTACTCTATAATGCCATTCATTTAAAGAAAAGCAAAGGTAGCCAAATGAAAATAATTGGATATGTGACAAATTGCAAAAGTTAAAATTTGTATATATACAATAATTGTTTATTTGATAATATGTTTTGGGTGGCTGAAATTATAATTTCTACAAAGAAAATAACCTTAATAGATTATCAAAAACAAAATCTTATCATAATATTGGTTCAATTAATCATTGTTAAGTTTTATTAATTTTTTTTAGTTTACATTTTTTTGGTGTTTTAGATTGTTCCTATGTTACATACATGATTGTTCCTATAATAAATAAAAATATAATTACGAAATGCATTACTCATTATTAGATTAGTTTAAATTGTAAAAAATAATAATAATAATAAAACCACCATAAAAATAATTATCACGTGCAACGCACGGGTCCGCGACTAGTTTTCACAATTGTGGAAACAAAAATCACAATTGCAAAAATATGGTAATATTTTCATGTTATGTACGGTCATTTTTACCTACAAGTAATTAGATGAGCCAATTTCCTTACCCAAATTTGTGCAATTTAAACCGTTAGATATAGTAAATACCAAAAAAATAAATAATAGATATAATAAGATTTGAACAAGAAAACCCACTACAAAAATCATTACTTTAATTCCAATCGAAGACAGGATTTAGCAAAATAGAAGGACCATGAGGACAAATTTCCTATGAACCTAGATGGGCCATGGGTCAACCTATGTACTATAAATTTGTGTAGTCATATTAGACATGCTCATCCAAGTGGGTGCACTAAATTGAATACACTTTTAATCCATTAGTCAAGTGGGGATACAAAGTGAATGGCCTAAATCATCTTAATTCTCCACCACATTAAAATGTTCAAAGTTGCTATGCATTATTAAGAGTGATATATGGGAGGCATAAAGTGAGATGCCTTAAAAAAGGGTAGGTTGTTTGAATGAAGCAGAGAGAGTGTTGTAGATAAGGATATTGTAATGTCTCCATCTGTAAGCAAAACCAAAACCTGTGGGTGGCTCCAAACAGCCCACATTTATCGAACCTAAAATATAACTCCTATCAATGACGTGTGAGCTCTTATCCCCAACATATTTGTGAACGTTACATCCACCAAACTCTTTTCTCATGAACATAATCTATATATAAAGCCCCCTCATAATCAACATCTCCTTCCTCATCAACTCTCTCTCTCTCTCTCTCTCTCTCTCTCTCTCTCTAAAAAAAAAATCTCTCTCTCTCTTATTCTCTCGTCAAAATTAAGCCAAATATGGAGAAAGAAACTGACGACTTGAGATCTTTCGACATGGATGCACTTAGGACAAATCTTCCACAGAAGTAAGCACTCATTTATTATTGATTTTGTGTTTTACTATAGTTTGAGCTTTCTTCTTTGACTTTGATAGAAATAATAGAATTTGAATATATGGCATCCACTATATGATAATCGCTATGTTCTTTACCTTCTAGCTAATACTCCAATATTCTTTTAGTGTAAGCAGGTTTAGATCTCATTCAAACACATTTTACCAATTGAACTAACTATAACGCACCCATGATTAAGTTTTATATCATGCAAAGTTTGGAAGTTATTTCAAATCCTATGGCTCAAAATACTTACATGCTTTGTTTTTGTTTTTGCAGGAGAGGACTGTCAAGGTACTATTCAGGTAAATCAAGGTCATTTACATGCATGGAAGATGTTCGTTGCTTAGAGGATTTGAAGAAACAAGAACACCAAGATGCTAAGAAAAGGAAGAAATATTCGGATAGGAATAAAGGCACCCCCCACATTCCACCAAGTCCATGTAGAAGAATATCCAGTAGCACACAATGTGCTCCACCTTATATTGGAGTGTGAATATTATGTATCAAGCGGAATCAAGGCATATCATCGGTTCTTGTGTTGATTATTGAGATTTTGTAAATCCACATTCTGTATATTATAGGAGTTTCAAAACTTTTATAATAATTGTAACATGTTTCATTCTATAACATAATTATATTGTAAATATTCCATCTTTATTGATAAACTATGATTTTTTATTTTTTTTAATACTGGAAAAGGTTTTTTTTTTTTTATAATTAAAACGTTAAATTTACATTTTTCATTTTCTTACCTCTTCTATAAAAGAACCCTTACCCTATATCCTAAATTTATACCCTCATCTAGATTGTTAGGACACCACCTTATCAAGTTTCTCCCTTTTTTTTTTTTAATTCAGATTTGATTTCAACTGTTCATTTCATGTAATTTCATAGGTGCGTAAATGATAACAGTGAGTTCAATCTTCTAAGTAAAAGACTAGTTGTATTGATGCTAAGATCTTCCTATATCAGACATTTTGCTGTTCATAATGTCACACTCAAAATTATGTATCCAATGGTACTCCTCCTCAAGTTTGAGTTTTTATGTCATGGATGTCCCTAATCCTCTCCCATTGTAATATGAATAAGCTTTTTGATTTGGATACTGCAAATCTCATCCAACGTACAATCTTCCTCTCAAAGACAACATTATTTGGGTCCATAACCACAGTGAGATATTTTTGGTTAAACCAACCTACCTTACTGATCAATCTATCTATCAGATTTGAGCACTCAGGTCCTCTTCTTACTAGTGAAATGTGAATGTAAAACACTTCGGAGTCTCAGAATAATGGAAGGATCGAATTTTACAGAAAATTGATAGGGAGCTGCTGACCATCACCCATATTAACCATCTCTTTTTTCCTAAATCTCTTTGCCTCTATAGTTTGGATGAACTCAAAATGGCCTTTTAATTTTGCAAATCTGCCATTAAAGTGCACTTAATTGGGTAAAGATTGATCTTATCCCCTTCATCCTTTCTAACCATTTCCAAAACCCAAAAAAAAAAAAAAAAAAAAAGGAGGCTTCCAATGTCTGGACTGTTTTAGATGTCTCTGTCTCAGGCTCTCATGCTTGGTCAAGAGGCAAAACCATCCCAGTTAGGCTTAGCCGTCTCAAAAGCTTCAAAACTAGGGCTCAAGCATGTTCAATTTGAAAGTGATGCAAGAGTCATGATGGATGCTATTAACCATTTAAGGGGTTAATAGAATGAATCGCAATTTTACCATTAAATTGTAACCGCTACAATGTGATTATTGTATATAAATGGATTTTTTGTTGAACAAAAAAATGGGTCATAATTAAAACGATAGGATCATAAAAGAGTCATGAAAATTAGAACGTTGATATGCTTTGGCCAAGGAGACTAATGAGATTGGGGAAAGATGATTTATTTAAATAACTAAAAAAACACACTTTTTTAGTTATTTAAATGAGGTGAAGTAATGTCAAACCAAAATACCCAACAAGCATTAACTCTCCTTGAAAAGAAAGCGATCCAGCCGCACCTTCCAGTATGGCTACCTTGTTATGAACTCACTTCAGTCACTAGCCCTGCCTTCTACATCCTCCTCCTTGTGGCTAATGTAACGACTTCAGGCATAGCCAACTTCCATAGTGTGATGGGCGGTGTGTACAAGGCCAAGGCCCAAGAACGAATTCCCCGCCGTATTGCTGACCAATGATTACTAGCGATTCCAGCTTCATGCAAGCGAGTTGCAGCCTACAATTCAAACTGAGGACGGGTTTTTGGGGCAACAGTTTAACCGACCACCCAACAGGAGCTTGAAGCCATTAGAAAAGATATTCCTGACTTGTTCCTTTTGTTGCTTCTGAATTTTAATTTTGCCCAAGATCTTGTAATACTTAGGGCCACAATGTTGCACTTAGGGCCTCCTTTTGTAATACTTTTTAACCCATCTCATTAATCGAGGAGCATGACTAGCCAATCCCCCAATTCCTCCTTTTGTTTCTCATTAGATCTCATTATTATTCACCAGAAACAAAAACAAGAATAGCTTTATGGGACTCCTAGTAAAAAAATGTAGCATGTAACTTACAGTGCCTACTACACCTCTGGATGCTCCAATCGGTTCCTTTGATCCGCGTCTTATGAACGATGGGGCTTTCAAAAACAGAAATAACAATGAAAGATTACACCATCTGAAACCACGGTTTCAAATAGCACGAGTCTGGCTTGCAACATCATGGTCATTAAATCAATCACTGAATTCATGTCAGGTCAATCCCATCAATGCTACAGTCCCACTAAAGTCTAAACTCTGTTAATTTAGCTAGGAAGAATACACATTGTCCCTACACTGTAAAACATACAAGGAAATGGAGAGGCCAATTAACCATATCTAACTCAGAGCACAAAAACTAAATATTTAGGCCTAAAGCAACCATTGTCAGTACCAAAGAATCGCCATATCTCCCTATTTTGATACAAAATTATGATGTAAGTTGCACCCTCCATAATTAAGTCCAAGCAAGGACTATTGCATCCTTTTCCTCTTGTTGAGGCCCGGATCATCATCAAGCATCACAAGATCATCATCATCATCAACCACTTCCAATTTCTCATGATTTTTAGTTTCATCAGTAGCACTCGAAAGGTCTTGACCAGAAATCTCAGATAGTCTTCTTTTCTTCCCAGAAGGAACATCCATCTCAACATTATCTTCAGCCTCCACTGGCACCGCCTGTGAAGCATTTGATGTGCTCCCACCATTGCCATTAGGCTTATTATCATCCTTTTCAACTGAAGCTTGAGTCCATCCAGAGAGAAGCATTCCATCAGGTTCCTTTTCTTCATCAAATTCCTCTCTGTCAGAAAGAAATGTACACAGAATTTACTAAGTAGCTCAGATACAGAAACCAAAGACAAACCCCAACCCACCACTTTCGCCCAGAGGTAAGGGGGGAGGGAGGAACATTTCTCAAAAAAATTATTGGAAGGTTACACATGTAGGGTCTTGAATCCACAACTTCACTCTCCAGCTAGCACTTATTATGGGAGCAGGTGCCAATTGAACTAGAACTCATTGGCAAATTGACCATCAAAATTTAAAAGCCAAGGGATGATTACACATTCCACACACACACACACACACACACACATCTTATCTTATTCACATGACATTACAGACTGCATATTTTAAAGCAGTTATACATGTATTATCACATAAGCAGATTGGACAGATCCTGTAAAATCAAATATCAGAACGGAATCCGTAGTAGTTTATTCATCACCTGGCATTTGCTAGTTTAAAGGCACAATTTCAAGCATAAAAAAGTGACTTCTAACAACCATGTAAAATCATTTGAGATATCACTACAACGAGACTGATTTCAGCCACTAAACCCATTCTCAGAAAATGACTCACTAATAAAACACCCTTTCACAAAATTCTTCTACCCACAAATGAGAGTGCAAACACCAAGAAATCTTACTGGAAAGCATTTATCCTAAAACAATTCTAAACCAAAGGATCTGCTACACAGCAAATGTTATTCCAAAAACCAAGTGGAAATACTTTTTTTTTACATGTAATAAAAATTTTATTCAAAGGGCAAGTCCAAATACAATATAATAACATCATCCCATATACAAGCTATAAGCCTATAAAACAAAACAAATTAAGGGTTGTGGAATGTAGGTAGATAAAGAACATATCCAGATGCAACTCTGAAGACATAGGTTGGCATCTGTTTAGGATGTTATTTTGCAGTTTATTATGTGCAACATATGGCAAGAACGAAACAACAGAATTTTCAAAGGGGAGTGTTCTATCATTGAATTGAAGTGCATTTTCCTTCTGTCTTTGTTTGAATGGAGGAGTGCTTTGAGCGGTCTTGACAAACCCTATGTTTTAGATTTTGTAGATTTATGTAATTTTGGGCAGTCTTTTGCTTTCCTTGTACACATCCTGTGTACCAACGAATTTGCTTCTTTTCTTGTTTTTTCTCATTTTTTCAATGAACTTTTTATTTACCGATCAAAAAAAAAAAAAAAAACCCTGAAGACATGTCACTTCCTTGTACACGTCCTGTGTACCAAGGAATTTGCTTCTTTTCTTGTTTTTTTTCTCATTTTTTCAATGAAGTTTTTATTTACCGATCAAAAAAAAAAAAGCCCTAAAGACATGTCACTTACTTTTCTTTACTTTTCTTTTTCTCTTTTTATTTTGATGAGTCTCAGGACATCTCACACTTGTGTTAAAACAGAAAAGCTAGCCATCCAGACAGTTGTGAAACTAGGAAATATAAGGGACTTTCACAAATTAGATAGAAAGTTTATAATTTTTTTTCTTTAAGCCTTGTTTAGGAGAAGGGAATTGAATGAAATAGAAAGGAATGAAAATAATAATTTTAGAATATTCTTCCTCTTCCCTTGTTTGAGAGTTTTAATGGAGAGAATGAAAAATTCATTCCCTTGTTTGGGAGTTTAAGTGAAAGGGAATGGAATGGGAAGGAAAAAACACGCATTCCTCTCTATTCCCTTAAAACCTCAAATTTTCATTCCCCTCAAATTTGAGAGGAACGAGAGGGTATGAAATTAAATTTAATGATTTTTTTACTAAAACTCCCAAAATACCCCTATATATTCAACCTTTTATTTTAAAATAAGGGTCTAATAGTAATATTGTCATAAAATGATTCCATTCCATTCCCTCCATATTGCTCCCAAATAAGATTACTTACATTCCATTCATTTTCATTCCTTTATTTTAAAACATCCAATTAAGGTTACTTAATTTCATTCCATTCCATTCTTTTCCATTTCTTTCCCTTACTTAAATACGTTATATCCCATTCCGTTCCTTTCCATTCCTTTATAATCATTCCATTTCATTCTCTTATGAACTCCCAAACGGAGCCTTAAGCAAGCAAAAATGAAGCTCATACTAGAGGATATATATATTGGGTAAAGAAAAACCTGTGCTTGATATTGATATTGCAAGTAAGTTCTTGTTTTAGATCCTCAACTGTAACTGTAGTCCCACTAGTAATTGGAGAAGGAAGCTCAGACAATACCTGAGATTTAAAGAGGAAAAACCTGCATTGAGAATACAATGGCAAGAAAGACTAAACACAAAGAAAGAAAACATACCTTCTCAAGGTTTGCTGCATAATTCGCAACCATGGCTTCATCAAGATCATCACCAACTTCATATAGAAGTGCTGCCTTATGCATAATAAGTGGAAAGTACATCCCAAGCTTGGCCTTAACAATCTTTTCAACAAAGTCTCGCAATTTTGCACGATGAGTATTGATCTCGAGCGTTAGTGGACTCTATTTTGAGTCAAAAATATGTCAGCATATTGCAATTGTGAGTAAAATGTAATAAAAATAAATACCATTAAAATTTACAAGAGGGTGAGAGGAAAGGAAGATCTAACATGCCTCAGAACAAACGTAGCAAGATTTGTTAGCTTCAAATGGTTCCACTGGCATCAGCAGCATCTTCCTTGTCGGATGCTCTAAACAATATGTCATCCTATAAACATCCCAATCAGATTAGAGCAAGCCAGCCCCAAAATAGATTTAAACAAAAAGAAAAGGAAAAAAACTACTCAATTCATGCTATAACATTATCATCAAAAGTGGTGCCTTGCCAACTTCAAACAGGTAAAAATTTCTGAACAAAAACATGATTAATATCCTTAATAAGTTGCAAATCTAAAAAATTATTCCCCAATAGCAGTTGGGCTTCAATGTTCACTTATGATGGAATTGACACCATTCGCTCACTCTAGAGAAAAATTGAAAATGACTCTCCAAGTTGGACCCTGCCCTTTAGCTCTAATAAGCCAACAATAGCAAAATAATTCAAATAGAAAACCATGAACTTACCCACTACAGAATACACACACACACACAGCATCTTTTATCTTTTTATTAGTTGGGGTTGTTAAAAGTTAAAGCATCTTTTCTTCTTTAAGCAAACATAGATGACAATGAATTCAGCTGCAAAATGCTCATTGACAAATCAGGTAAAGACCTTGTCATATGCAAATAACTACAAGTCAATAAACATGAATTAAAACAAACCAAAAACTGTAAAACCATTGCTTCCACTATCACAACATGAGAACAAGCATTTACAAAATCAAAGGCTAACTGTACTTCAAAAGGAATACACATCCAATAGAAAAGAATATACACCGAGCACACCTATAATTGTTGGTATCATTTTGCAGCACCTTGATTGCCTCTATCACAATCAACCCAGCAATTATAGCATTTGTTGTTGCAACAGCATGGACAATATTACCAGCAATACCTTTGGCTTCAAAAAGACTATGCAAAGGGATTCCAAAAGAAGAAGCCCTTATATTTGCAGCAGCAGTAACAAACTCCACAGCCAATTGATCATCTTTGTCAAAAGTCAGGTTTCCAATCTCCTGCTTACCAGCAAATTAAAAAATAAATGAATAAAAAAAATAAAAAACCTTCAAAGTATGGTGTTGACTGTTGACATCGAAAATAAATCAAATGGTTGATAGCTTTTTCCAAAATACAGCAATAGTTCAAACCAAACCTTCTCCCTTTTCATGAAAAATAATTTGAAAGCCTCCATAAAGATCCTACTGTTTTCCTTAAGGCACCATATATCCTGTGGATTTTTCATGCCCAGAGATGCCATGGCAGATACTGAAGATGGATCACCTGCTGCACAATCTTTATCCACATTTCCATTCTGTTGAGCAATTTCATCATGCAAGAAATCCCTGCTATATATAGGCTTTGGTCTATTACGGTTTTTCCATGTCTCTTCATTAGATAAAGCTTCTTCAATGTTATAACCAAACACGTGATCATATACTCTCCTTCCATACTGTTCAATGTCTTCATCTTTTCTACGTTCAAATACATCTTCTACATGTTCTGATGAGCTCGTAGCATCAGTAGAACGCACATTTAAATCATTTTCCTGATTTTTGTCTCCAAATAACTTTGTGAAAAGTAAGTCCTTTGCCCATACAATACAGTGAACAAACTGCAAAAGTTAAACAAATATGTCATAGCCTAGGACTTACAGAGCATGAGTTTATCTTGAAAATGATCAAAGCAAGAAGCCTAAATCATTAATCCTTGTGACAAATGATCATTCACACATGATTATAAATGCAATTCCTGTAAGCTGTTAGAAACCATATGACATTCTGAATTTTTTAACTGTTCGATCGGAAAACAAATTACAGTTGCAGTTGCAGATAATTATCTACCGAAATCTAAAAGAAATGGTAGTCACAATAACTAGGGAGCCGCAAGTTAAAGCTTTTCTGTCCTTTGTAAATGGGTGTAATTTTTCTTGTTCTTTTCTTCTTCCTTTTTTTTTTTTTTTTTGCCACCTCCCAGGTTTCCATGGTAATTTTTCATTTTTAGAGGTGTTCCTCTCACAATATTGTGCTTGGTCCCTTCAATGCCTCTTCACTGCAGCTTGATTTCCTCAACATCATCTTACTACATATCTTCTATTATCACATTATTGGAATTGTTATTTAAATACTTACAAGCCCAACCAAGATAAGACCTCAACTATTTTATTAAAAACAATTGTCTAGTTAAAAGTATTAAGTAATAATTCATGGCAGACAAACTAATCATCCAAAAAAAAAATGATTCATGGTAGACAACTGCCAACTAAAGGCTCATGTTTTCCAACTCAAACATACTAAAGCAGCTGATTAAAAATGAAACAATAACAAACCAATAAGCATTTGAAATACCTTTGATGGTGTACTAGTAATAGTGCAAACAGGATAAGTTTTGGGGGCAGGTTTTGGCTGACACTCATAGCACTCTGTTCTTCCCTTCACATGTACAGTCACCTGCTTCCACAAATTAGTAAAAATAAGGAAAAAGATACCATCATCAATGAAGGAGCCACAATCTAGTACTCTAAAAATCAACTGTTCAGAATAATTATCCTATAACTGTTATAGAGAGAAATAACAAATGCCATATATAATTTTTTTGATAAGTTACAAATTCCATATATATGAATAAAAAGTGCAACCACTTTCTTATCAAATTATCTTTGGAAAAACAAACAAGAGTTATGATTTGCAATTATTTTATGAATCAATAAACCTACTTTGTGTGTGTGTGTGTAGAAATACACAAAATACAATGATCAAGGGAAAGGGAAATGACAAACACACATGCGCACAAACAAAGCATAATTGAGTAAAGTCCATATTACAGACCTGCTTTAGTATAAGATAAATAATTTCTTCCAAATAAATATAGATAATAAATGTAAATCACCTGCCCAAGGAAGCCAGTAGTCCCACTTTCAACCAAAGGAACTTCAGCAGCCAAGCATAGGCGATTCACATGTCGTCTTGCATCTAAGTTGTCAAGGCCGTTCAGAACAACATTAAATTGCTTGAAGAAGTCCACATTAAAGTCAGGATCCTTGACATTGGCATGGTATGGCGTTATGCTTATATGAGGTCTAAATTTTAAGACAGCCTCCCGAGCAACCTGGTTGAAAATTCTATGAGAAGATCATAAAAAAGAAGGTGCCTGTGCAAGATATTAGAAATGTACTAACTTTGGCCTTGGATTGCCCAACATGTGATTTTCGGAATAGAAATTGTCTGTTAAGGTTGCTGACTTCAATAGTGTCCATGTCAATCTGCAAATTAGAAGTAACAAATGCATGAGAAAATTGTTACGAAAACAACAATGTATTCCGACAAGTCTCCTGCTTAAAACAACAAAAAACTTTGAAAAGATCATCAGAAAATACAGTATCACCACGGCCACACAAATTGTAGACAGAAAAGAGTTTATCAAACAAGAATGAATAATCACAAAATTATCCAGAAAGAATCAAGTATCAAGTGGAGACTGGAGAGAGGAGATAGGGGAATGGAACGCATGGGCTTCTTTATCTTATGATTATACAAATATGATATACATCGTTAGTTTCAAGTTATACATGGTGTAAATATAGGTTAATGTTAGTTATACCACCCAATATCTTTTTATTGGCAAAGTATTTTGTCAAATTGCCCATTAAATTATATGTTTTCCATACCCATCATGCTCATCAAATATCAAGATGAATGGGAATTAAGAATCATCTCCATCTTTAAGAGTGCTATTTATTTTTTTAATATTTTAAAATACACTAAATGCATAGTTTTATGGATTGGGTAGTAAAGGGCATCCGATTGATTTGAAATTTAACATCGATGATTATTGAGCAGTTTAATTTTATAAATAGTTACCACTATTTGAATCTAACCCAATATGTGTATACACGTTTGAGCACATGCACAAAGACAAATAATTGTCAATACAGATATATATATATAATATATTATCTAGAAAATGTTAACTCGAATCTGTAGTAGCTAATGTTGCAAAAAGTAGCCATATTTCGCACATTAACTGCAAGAATATTACAAAAAATCATATTTGCACCTTCTAGATCACCCAAGAGAGGGTTAGCACAACCAAAACCATAGCTACTCAATTGCAACCACCAGAATCTCTTAACTCCAAGACCATGCATATGCTATCACCATGACTACCTATCCTACAACCACCACTAGCCAACACATCAGTCTTTGACCACACCTCATCATGACCTTCAAAAGCACCACCACCAAGACAAACATTTTTACTGAGCTCATTACACCACCATTTTAGGCTACCAATCATGATTAATGCAGTACAGCCACCTCAGACCCCTTGCTAGGAACACCACCACATCCAACAATATTTAAGATTCAATCAGCACATATGCCATTGCTAGATGCTATCGCTGAACCAATAAAACAGCAAGACCATTCTCATGATCTCCAACAACCCTTCATAAACAGAAACCAACTTTGCCTCCATTACTGAAACCTTCCACAATGACCCAGTAATTATTAACACTTTTGCATTCCAAAACTAGTTAACCTTCACCACCAATACACCCAACACTGTCCACCCAATGAGCTATAGCACAACTGGCACCTCCTTCCTTATAAGTTACGCGGGGGGGGGGGGGGGGGGGGGAGGATGACATCATGGGTCCATCAAGTAAAGTATTCCCACCACGTCTCTACCAAACCGGTAAAAATCTTGAAATGGAAGAATCTCAAAATCCTAGCCCGAACTGAAGTACCAGTGGCACTCACTAACTAGCTGGCCTCAAGATATAACTGACACTTTAATTACATATCAGTCAGTCCAACCCCAACTGAAGTTTAAACCCTCGACGACACTCAGATTTAACCTTATTGTTCTATAACTACTCGTGCCGGAACCATCCACGTAGCACAACTCACACAATACAAACAAAATCAGAAACTCGAAGCTTAGCAATTCTTAAGCATATACGATACAGCACAATAAGGGAAAAGATTTATAACCATTTAAAGTAAAACTCCTCTCACTTGTTACGTTATGCAAGCACAGCAACATTAAATTAATCAACGTTTTTGGTAAGTACTAAATCGAATTTCATAAATCCTAGTACCTTACAAAAATTCCCCAACAAGACAAACCCTAAGCAATCACTAAAACCCTCCGAGAACCAAACACATAAAAAAAAAAACTTCAATCAACTAGCAAACAGAAGCAAAAATTACTAAAACCCTAGAATAATAAACAGTGGTCAAAGTAGAAGAAACCAAAAACCAAACAAAAAAAAACAAAAACCCAGTTATAAGAATAGAAGAAAACTGACAATATGAATGTCTTGGAAGCCAGAGAGAGCGAGAGTCTTGAGAAGCTCGCAACCGATACCGCCAGCACCAACCATAAGGACTTTCGCGCCCTACAAAAAAAAATCCAAAACCCCCAAATATTAGAGACAGAGAGAGAGAGAGAGAGATTAGGGTTTTTGAGGGGGGAAGGGGAGTACCTTAATGGAAGATAACTGGTTTTGAGAAGCCATTAGACAGAGAACAAGAAGGAGGAGAGTGAGTTGGAATTTGGAATATGGAAGGTTTAATAAGAAGAGTAGAATTATTATTATTATATACCATCCATAGAGATAGAGAGAGAGAGAGGGGTTGTGAGGAATCGAACGTGGAGAGAGAAATGGTGAAGAATCTAAGAGAGAGAGAGAGAGAGAGAGAGAAAAGGGCGTGAGTGACCGTAGGCTTCGTGGAAAGGTCGCACACACGACACACGACTAAATAGTTGTTTGCTTCTGCTGCTTCTTTCTGCTGTTGCCGCTGCTGCTGCTGCTGCAAAGAGAGAGTGTTAAAAAGTGGGGACTGGGATGTGAGGTGGGGGGGCGCCAAATTATTATTAAGATTTATTACCTAATCAAAAAGTTGAAGTGATGATATTCTCAATCTCATCTCTTTCTCTCTCTATATGGAAAATGGAAGATTGGAATTGTTTGCCTTTGCAAACCTATAAAAATAAATAATGGTTAGTATTACTAGCCCTACAAATAAAAAATAATTACAATATATTTGTATAACACATTATTGTCCTTGTTATATCAGCCCATTTGAGAAACTACTCTCTTTTTCGTTTTTTTAATAGAGTTTTGAGTCTTTTGATGACAGAATATGATATAAAAGTATTCTATACTTAAATAAATAAATAAGAATTTTATAATTTCATTCAATTAATTCACTTAATGGCTAGTGTTTACGCGTGTAATAATTTTTTTTTTTTTAATGTTATAATGTTTAAAAGTGATATATAAATAATTATTTGTATTTTTTTTTAGAAAAAAGTAAAGTAACGTAGAATAATATTTAAAAATGAGATAAAAATAATGTCGTAAGTTTTAAGTTAAATGAAGAAGATTAAGGAAAAAGCCTAAAATTTAGGAACAGTAAAGTTTATGTTTTTTAATATAAAATTATTTAACTAAAAAATAGGGGTATTTTAAAAAGTTAAGAATCTGTGTGAGGGTATTTTAGTACGCAAAATGTTGAAACTCAAACAAGGAATCATCTTATTAATAATATAGATATAAATTATTATTATTATTGTTGTTGTTGTTGTTGTTGTTGTTGTTGCATAGGTTATCTACAATTGGGAGGATTCAGATTATCTACAGTTTTTCAATAAATTTCACCATGAAGTTCCTAAAATCCTATCTATCCATTTTGAAGTGAGTATATTAGATTTTAGAGAGATGCTACGTCTACAACAATTTTACAACAAATCACATGTGGTTAGTTGTTATTAGTTCAAATTTGAAACTAAAACTAAGATTACTTTTTTGCCCCAACAATAATAACCAGTAACAACCTACCACTTAGGATTTGTTGTAAAAATGTTGTAGACGTATCATTTCTCTAGATTTTATCATGTCATCAACTTTGTAAATAGCATTTATTATCAGTGTTATGGTATTTATTTAGATTTTAAATGATGTGGTCAAATTCATTCCCTTACCATGATAAGTATGAAACAGTGGAATTTTTGAGAAACAAACACACACACACACAAGGGAGAGAAAATGGGTTTTAATACAAAAGTATACCACAACTTCACTTAAAAGCTAAAAATAGTGGAATTGATAGGACAAAAGTCACAAAATACCAATTTCTCTTATAATAAAAAAAAAAAAAAAAAACACTAATTCCTCTTCTTCTTCTTTTCCTCAAAAAGCCAATTTTTCATTCACTCATAATTGGAAAAAATTAGAGGGAATGAAATATAGTTTAATGAATTTGGAATGAAATTCTTATAATTCCATTTATATTTTACAAATTTACCATGATTCACTTTTAATATTGTTTGCCTCACTTTACTCATTTCACATTTTGAGATGAGAGATTTGAATCATAAATGTCTCAATTGAAAAAACTAAATAGCCTTAAACGAAACTCTTGGCATCATTTTTTTTTCCATATTCATTATCGAAATTAGAGTTTGGAATATTGTTCCAAGTTCCAACAGTAACGTAAATGGCTAAATGGGTGATAATGTGATATGCCTAGGCCTACAACAACAATACAGCCCCCCTTTCCACCTTTCGAGTCAATGCTTATCAACCCACATCATTTATTCCCACGGTGATTACGATCTCATAGTCGCAATTCTATGATAGCTACATAATATATATCCGGACAAAATAAAAGTCAATTACACTATCTTTTTTAGATATATGGAATCCACAAAATTACATGTTAGATTTTCATGTAAATCAATAGTCGTACAACAAAAGTATGAAATTAGGAACGCTATTGATAATGAATATATAGGTGATATTGCAAATGGTATACCAACTTTCGTGTTGAATAATGAATATATTCTACAATGTATGTACTCGGTGGGTGAGCCAAGCCATCATATTCTAATATAGGACAGAAAAGACAAAGGGACATTGGTGCATTTGTGTTTTTGGTAAACATGGGGTTAATCAGTCAAGTTGCTATACTATGTCTGGGTATATGCACATTAGAAATGCTTTCTAAAGTGCCAATACCATATCTTTCATATTGATTCGGATTTAATATCCACATCTATTGGGACCAAACATGTTAAACGAGATATTTATAAGGCATTATGCTATTACTAAAGATACTACAAATGTTAATCGAGATATTTATATGCACATTAGAAATGCTTTCTAAAGTGCAAATACCATATCTTTCATATTGATTCAGATTTAACATCCACACCTTTCAATTTATTGGGACCAAACATGTTAATCAAGATATTTATAAGGTGTTATGCTATTACTAAAGATACTACAAATCTTATCATATAACATTTACATTGTTAGATTATGTCATAAAACTTGTGGTAGTTTTAATATTTTTAATGTAAATGTTATATCGTAAAATTTTGAGTATTGAAACTTTTAAGTAGGGGTGTCCAACCCACCCGCCCAAACTCGACTCGTAACCACTTGATTCGACTACTCCAATGATCAAACTCGAGTCCCAACCTTCAAAAACCCAATGTTTGTGAGTTGATTTCAGATCTCTTCCTCTAAAACTCGTGAAGCTCGACCAAACCAAAGCCTATCAATTCGCAATTTTTCAAGATTTCTAGCCACATTTTCAACCAAATACGATGGATATACATCGAATCTAGCCAAATCCAACGAGTTCTCTGCACAATTTGGCAAAAATCTCACCAGATCCGATGAGATCTCACCAAATCTTAGATAGATCTAGCTAGATCTTGCCGCGTTTCAGCCGATTTCGACAGTTTTCGATTTCACCCAAAACCAACTACAACCTAACAGCGACTCAAACTGACAAACCCGATACTATTATGGGTTGGTTGGGGGTTGGGCACAAACTCGACCCAAACCGATGCGTAGACAACCCTACTTTTAAGGTTATTTCTTTATTTATTTTTATTATTTTGAAACTTACTTTTTAGTTAAATTCATAAATTAAGTATTAAATTATAAATCATTTCTTTATAAATGGGGGTGGCCCTCTGACATTTTAAAAACTTTATTCTTCTCTTGTATTTTATTAATAAAAATAAAAAGTATCAATTATTTGTAAATTTTACTCAATTTTCCATTGGAATAAGATTCTCTTTCAATTAGGGGTGTGTGTATATGTTGGGTTGGGGATTTTTCAACCTAAGCCGAGCTTGTTGAGTTGAGAAAATCTCAACCTAATCCATGTGGATCAGTTTGGGTTGGGTCCTTGGATTATGCTTATGTGCTTCATGCCTTGGTAAAAATTTGAACTTTCATTAATTAATTATTAAATTACATTTTTTTTACTAAATTGTTATAATTCACATAAAAAGCTTTAACCGTGTTGCAAATTTCCAAATTCATCAAGCTAACTTTTTAAATACCTAAATGAATCAAACAAAAAATAAATAAATAGGGGAATAAAATTCTCAATCCACTAAACCACAAAAACCAAATAGGGGCATTGGGTGGGGTTAGGTCGGTTTTGTCGAGTTAGTGGGTTAAATGCACACCCTTCCTTTAATTTTTATTTATATGTAAGGCACGTGGTGTTCAAATATCAAATAAGAGAGATGCTCCGTCTACAATATTTCTACAACATTTTTACAACAAATCACAGGTGGTTAGTTGTTATTGGTTCAAATTTGAAATTAACACTAAAATTACTTTTTTGTCCTAATAATAACAACCAGTAACAACCTGCCACTTATGATTTGTTGTAAAAATGTTGTAGAAATGTTGTAGACATATCATTTCCCATCAAATAAATATCATATGTCTCAAATCCAATTAAAAATAAGAGGAAATTTAATGATTCTATTGAAGGAGATAACTATATATAAACCCATTAACTTTACGCGTGTTTAAAACATGTGTATTCAATAATATATAAATATCATAAAATCTCTTTTTCTTTCCCAACAACAAACTCTTACTTTTTTCCATTTCATATTTATAAAGTATGCAAAAATGCATGGATCTTTTTCCTTTTCAATTAGAAGAAAAGATGCTATAATTTTACGGTTAAAAGTTTGCGCTATGTTATACTGTTTCATTCATAAACAGAATAAAAGTTTTTCTTTCAATATTGTTATTGCTATATTTCTCTTATATTACATTGAATATGTTAAGATGTAAAAATGATATTTATCAAGAGTTGAATCTCTCTTCCCCACGGTTATAAGTTATAACTATCAAACTTTTTAAAAATTATTTATTATTGGGACAATTGCACTAATCTCCTATAAGGCCTATTTGGTTTAAGGGAGGGGGGCGGGGGGATGGAGAGTAGAGTAGAGTAAAATAGGCTAAAAATAGATTAATTTTGAGTTAAATATACTCTTTTCTACTCTCCATCCCTCTCCTTCAATCCAAACGGACCAATAAGGGACTATTTGGTTTTTTGAAAACAATCACCCATCACTCCTCACTCAATTTTCGTCACTCATCACTCATCACTTAAAATACCCCAATTTTCTAACCTCACACGTTTGGCACATATTTTCAGTTCTCATCACTCAATTATTTTTACTGTTTTGTAGAACCCACACATTGACCCAAATAAGACTTTTCTCTCCTTTTTTTCTTTTTCCCCTGATTCTTACATCTTTCTCTGCCTCTCCTTTTTTTTTTTCCCCTTTCGTCTTTCTCTGGAATAACTGTTAGCCTTTATTGGTTTTGTCTCTCCCTGTTCTAAGCCTAAAAACTCCCATGACCTTGTAGTGTTCAAAGAATACTTTCTTGGGTTGCTTTGATAAACCGATACTACTTCCTTTAATTTTGTTCAAAACCATTGTTTCAATATTAGATATAAATAAAAAACAGAGATTAATGATTGGAAACAAACCCATGTGATGTTTTTGTTCATTACTAGATAGTTTGGAGGCTTCTTCAAGTGTGAGCACTACAATGAAGCCATTGATGCTTTGCTTGTAACTATAAATAAGCAAGGCTCTAGCTTCTACCTCATTCTTTCTTACCAAGAGCAAATATGAATGATGGATGTCTTCTATCTCGTTCAATGTTTTTTCTCCACTGTGCTCTCCAAAGTACACTATGTAAACCTGTGGTGGCCAAAAATACATGGTGTTAAAAAAACCATTTGGTAGAATAATGAATCTTAAAAGCAATGAAGAGACCCATCAAAAGCAATGTCTCACGTGTGTTGCTCTAACCGTGGGTCTAGGTATGTGGATTTAATTACGAAAATTCCATTGAAATTGAGTTTTGATAACTTGAAAACACTAAAAATGTATTTTCAATTTCCATAACTCATCACTCAAAAATTAGAGAATTAAGTGATGGAAACAAAACTTGGAAACACATCCAAACAAGGTTTCTCTTTGTGGGTCCTACCATTTTTGAGTTATGGGTGATGGAAACACAAAAACCAAGGGGCTGTTTGGTTTTTTTTTTTTTTTTTTTTTTTTATATCACTCGTCACTCCTCACTCAATTTTCGTCACTCATTACCCATTACTCATCACTTATCACTCATTACTTAAAATACCCCAAATTCCTAACCCCACCCATTTAGCAACTGTTTTCACTACACATCACTAAAATATTTCAACCTTTTTGTGGGTCCTATACCTAAGCTGAGTGACAGACCCTTCTCTCTAAGGTTTTCAGTTATTGCACTCCCTTCTCTCTAGTTTTGAATAATACACTAATCTCCTCTAAATTGCAAACTATTTACATTTACCACTTATGAATGACTTAAAAAAGGGCATTAAAATACTCCCCAAAACTATGTTTTAATAAATCCCAAATTTCTTATTATAGGGGTGTAGATGACATTTTTAAGTAGAGGGTAAAATAAAATATTTCAATTTTTTAAAAGTCTTCTTTAAGTTATAAATGAGAAGTCGACTTAAATAGTTTGCATTTTTGTGGAGGTGAATGTCATATTTCAAACTAAATGGGCGACTGTAATGATGAAAAAACTCATGAGAGGTCAACACAATTTACCCATATATTATTCATGCTAATTCCACTAACATCATTGAGCTATAGCAAAAACTAAACTAAATATACTCAATTTTCTATAATGACATTACACCCTTAAATTCTAAGAATAAATTGACACCCTGCTTTCTCTGACCTTTTTTCTCTTTCAATAATTTGATGATCACAATAACAAGAGAGGGACGATCTAAATCCTTAACACTTTCTTTAGAAATATCAATAAATGTTAATTGAGTTACAAAACTTCACGCCCTCTTGATTTTATTTCAAGCTAAACTATGTTAAAACTTGACATGAAATATTCATTTGAAAAGGAATATTCCTAATAAATCAAAAGTCAAACATCCAAACACCCTCTTTAATGTAACCAAACACTCCACCAGCTTACTTCATGTGACCAAACATTCCTTCTTCAAACTTTTATTTATTTTTCAGTTCTTTATTTACTATTTACGGTCAATGCCTAGGATATTTATTATTAACTTCCACAGGAAACTACGTAAAAATCTTTTATGAAATTCTTTGATTCTTGTTTGCCTTTGTTTCCACCGTCTTAAGACAATCTTTCCAGATTGATTTCAACTATTACATTCTTTTTTAAAATAAACAATTTTCAAGCTATTGATCATTTTCGTAGACTATTTTATTTTCAGTTTTATAATCTTGCTAAAAATAACCTAATGATGATGTTTTTATGTTAATCAGGTTCTTCAGGTAATGGATCCAAGATTTTGTCATTGATTTTCAATAAATTTTACCATTTTAATTTTTTATTTGAATTTTAAAGTATTTCTTTTTACATTAATTCACCTTGTCACTCTCTCTTCTTCTTCTTCTTTTTTCCAATATTTTTTTATGTGGATTAGTTGCTAATAAATTTCAAATGTATTTGGTTAGAGCATTCACATCATATTGTGCAAAAATTTATATTTATTTTAGAATAAGAACTTACTTTTTTCTATTTTACGTACTCACTTTTCAAAACACTCTTTATCAAATTATCTATTTTACACTATATTTTATTAAAATATTATTTTCTTATCAAATTTTTATTATTATTCAAAATCAGCTTTCTCTTCCTCTATTATTATTCAAACCAAAACAAGTAAATAATTATTAAAATATTAATTTGCAAAGCTACACTAACTATATAAATTTACACAATTAATATAGCATAAATGTATTTTTTGACAATAATACTTACATTGATGTGAAAGGCTTTGAGTGTTGGTTGGGTAATATTTGAGGTTCATTATATTCTACGAGACTAATGTAAATGCTCTAATAAGAATAGCAAAGAAGCAAAACGTAACATTATTCATCAAACAAGTAAATGCTTGTTTGGTTTTCATAAATAGGATGATCCGAGTGTTTGATTACGTCAAAGAAGTTGTACGAGAAGTTTGACTTTTGTTTTATCAAGAATATTCCTAAGAAAAGTAACATTATTCATCAATATTTAACACCGTTTTACCAAAAAGGGTGTTAAGGGGTGGAGTGTTTATTAAATTTGCAATTTTGGGAGTATAGTGTCATTTTTGAAAAGTTGGCATGCTGAGTCAAGGTTTGTTACCTTGGGAGTGCCAATATAATTTACCATATATAAGTAGAAAAATGCTAGTACCACACTATTTTACACAATTTTGGCTACAACTCGTTACGTGGTGAGTTGTGAGTGGTAGAGGTATGGTCCCACATGGACCCACCACCACACATCTACCACTCACAACTCGCCACATGGCAAGTTGTGATTAAAGTTATGTGAAATAGTGTGATCCTAGCATTGCTCATATAAGTATAGTGATGCAGAAATTTTACATATTTTTTAACAATTGTCAAGATAATTTGTTATAGTTGGTACAATGTAAAAAAAAATCATATATTTGCTCTTTAGCTTCGGTAACGTTTTGCTCACCCCTAATCGGTGCCAACGTAGCCGCACCGTTGGTGGGGTAGACCAATTGAGCCAAGGTTGGTGAGTGTAAGGCAAGACGCGTTCTGATGCCGATGCGGTGCAAGCAACGGAGGAGATGCCTGAAACCAATACACCCACCAAATCGACGGATATGATATAATCTTGATTTAATTTAACTGAAGCTATAAAACATCATCATTTTCACTTGGTTGTGAAAAAAAAAAGCACCAAAATGTCGTCGTTTTGTGCTAGGTTACTGGCTTATTGATACTATAAATTCTTTCTTTTTTCTCTCCTCTCACCTTAACTCTATCTCTCCCTCACCTCTCGGCTCTCAACTCTCACCAAGTGCCGCTGACCAATCCACTTAGCCTAATCGCGGCAAACTGCTGGTAAGTCTCTCTTTCACCTCTAGCCCTTAAGTTCTTAAGATTCTCTCTCTTTCTCTCTCACTAAGATTCTAATTGTCTAGTGAAAGGGAAGAAATACTCTGAAGGCCTCGTGTGGATAATTGGGCCTCAACACAGACGGACCCTAGCTGAACTGGCTGGATACATGGATTGGTTGAACGGGCTGCTTGGCCATGGGCCTGCTGGACCCCTCAAGGGGGCAATTTGGCCCACTCTCATAAAGGCCCAAATAGAGTCCTTGCGCCTGTGTGACTCCGGAGATCTTCTATATTTGGCAAAAATCTTCCCTTTAAGGGGGGACTTGACCAACACGTTTGGGATTGCTACAAGAAGAGTCCTATAAGGAAAAGACTTCCGAACCAAGAAAGGGAGATCAACCATCTACTACTATAAAAACCCTAATGCTCTCACAAAAGAAGGTACGCACAATTTAACCCTCTCTAGCACTCTAAAGTTGAATAGAAGTTCCTAACTTGACCTTCGGAGGGTACTCGGCCGGCACCACACCGGTGTCCTTCGACAGGTTTTTTCTCTTTGTTTCGTGCAGGTTACCTTTTGAGTGGAGGAGTATCTTGCGGCATATTGGTGGATTTCCTTGAATCATCAGTTGGCGCCGTCTGTGGGAACGCGAGCAATTAGCCATACTATCGCTTCCCGAACTAAAGAGCTTGCATGGTACTCACCCGCTCAATGGCAACTACTAATGACGTGCAAGGGGAAGAACTGCCCACGACTACCCTCGAGAGACAGGTTCGGACCCTTAGTACTGCCGTGGAGCGCCTCACCAAACAGAACCGTGACTTGGAAGAACAGCTGCGCCAGAAGACTGCAGCGCAAAACAACCGTCCAGAAGACCAGGAAGGAAATAGCAATCCGAACAGGAATCAGGAGAGACCTGAGGGAAGCCACGCCCCTAGCGGACCGGAGAGACAGCACGTGAGCATGCCATCCCTCATGGATACAACCCCGCCACACATCACCGCCGAGATGCAGGCAATGAAAGAACAGATGGAGGTCATGATGAATGCCCTCAAGGGGCAGGTCTCCAGCAATCTTGACGACCTGGTCAATCGTACCGATTCGCCTTTCACTATGGCCGTGAACTCTTTCCCCCTACCCCACAAGTTTCGCATGCCGAATGTAGATAGCTATGACGGGGTAAAAGATCCTCTAGATCACTTGGAAACCTTCAAAACCTTGATGCATCTGCAGGGGGTACCGGACGAGATTATGTGCAGGGCCTTCCCAACCACACTGAAGGGTTCGGCGAGGGTTTGGTTCAGTCGGTTGGCACCGAATTCCATCAGCACTTTCAAAGAACTAAGCGCTCAGTTCACCTCACACTTCATAGGGGGACACAGATACAAGAAGTCTACGGCGTGCCTGATGAGCATCACACAAAGGGACGACGAGACGCTAAGATCCTACATAACCCGCTTCAATAAAGAAGCACTCTCAATAGATGAAGCGGACGACAAGATACTGGTGGCAGCCTTCACAAACGGACTGACGACGGGCAAGTTTCTGTTCTTACTATACAAAAACGACCCCAAAACCATGTCAGAAGTGCTCTACAGGGCCACCAAGTACATGAACGCAGAAGACGCGCTGCTTGCACGGGAAGAAAGGCCCAAGAAGAGAGAACGCAAAGCGGACACGCGTCAGGACCAAGGGCAGAAGAGACCTAGAACAGGAGACAGGAAGGACGAAAGACGTCCTAAACCCCCGAACGGGAGGTTCACAAGCTTCACCCCCCTGAACGCCCTGATTGACCAAGTCTTAATGCAAATCAAGGACGAGGAGGCGCTAACATTCCCGGGAAAGCTAAAAAGCGACCCCAGCAAACGGTCGCGAGACAAATATTGTCGTTTTCACCGAGATCATGGACACGACACGGCCGACTGCTACGATCTAAAGCATCAGATTGAAGCCCTCATTAGACAAGGGAAGCTGCAGAAGTTCGTCAACAAAGAAAAGACGGATAACAATCGTCAGGAGCCGGCCCCTCGGCGGGACAATGAGCGCCCGAGACCCCCCATTGGAGACATAAGGATGATAGTAGGGGGAACCGCACCTACCAGTTCATCCAAAAAGGCTCGAAAGACATACCTCAGATCGGTCCTAAACGTCCACACAACGGGCCCAAGGCCCCATGCCCCACGGATGGAAAGCCCTATAATTGGATTCACCGAAGAAGATGCAAGGAGACTTCATCACCCACATGACGACGCGCTGGTCGTCAGTATACGTGTAGGGGATTACAACGTCCACCGGGTGCTAATCGACAACGGTAGCTCAGCAGACATTCTATACTATCCAGCATTCCAGCAAATGGGGATAGACAGAGCCCGATTGATGCCAGTGAGCGCTCCCCTCGTCGGTTTCGGAGGGACCAGGGTATTCCCAATAGGCTCCATCGTACTCCCGGTGACGGTGGGTGATTATCCACAAGAGCTCACGAAGAACGTGATGTTCCTCGTAGTAGACTGCTCCTCCGCTTACAATGGGATCCTCGGACGGCCTACACTCAACTCGTGGAAAGCAGTAACATCCACGTATCACCTAATGATCAAATTCCCGACGGACCATGGGGTTGGAGAACTACGGGGAAACCAGGCAACCGCACGAGAGTGCTACGTTGCCATGTTGGAAATGGAAGATCACCATCAGGCAATGTGCGTAGAAGAACAGCGGGCGGTGGTAGAACCAGCTGAAGAACTGGAGGTGGTAACACTCGACGAGTCCAAACCAGAGCGAACCACCAGAATTGGCACGTTGGCCTGCCAACCTGTGCGACAGGCCCTCATAACATTCCTCAGGAAGAACCAAGACATCTTCGCATGGACCCATGAAGACATGCCCGGGATCGATCCATCTGTCATAGTCCACAGGCTGAACGTGAACCCTTCACACCCTCCAGTCCGGCAGAAAAAGCGGGTGTTCGCTCCTGAACGGGACAGAGCAATAGCACAAGAGGTCAGGAAGCTACTCGAGGCAGGTTTCATAAGGGAAGTATATTACCCAGAGTGGCTGGCGAATGTGGTCATGGTTAAAAAAGCTAATGGAAAGTGGCGAATGTGCGTCGATTTCACGGACCTCAACAAAGCGTGCCCGAAGGATAGCTACCCCCTCCCACGGATAGATGCACTGGTAGACTCAACGGCCAGACACCAGCTCTTAAGTTTTATGGATGCCTTCTCGGGCTACAACCAGATCAAAATGAAGGAACCCGATCAGGAGAAAACGTCCTTCGTTACTAGCCAAGGCCTTTTTTGCTACAAGGTGATGCCGTTCGGACTCAAGAACGCCGGGGCTACATACCAGAGATTAATGGACAAGATGTTCGCACATCAAATGGGGAGAAACGTCCAAGTTTACGTTGACGACATGCTGGTAAAGAGCCGAATCGAAAGAGACCATCTGAGCGACCTCCAGGAGACATTTGACACCCTGCGATCATACAAAGTGAAGCTAAATCCGGACAAGTGCGTGTTCGGGGTGACGGCAGGAAAATTTTTGGGTTTTATGGTATCCCAAAGAGGAATAGAGGTCAATCCAGAGAAAATTCGGGCCATCATAGAACTTGAACCGCCAAGGACAACAAAGGAGGTACAGAGCTTGAACGGAAGAATCGCCGCCCTGAGCAAGTTCGTGTCAAAAGCGACAGACAGATGCCTACCGTTCTTCCGGGTCCTGAAGAAATCTTTCGAGTGGACGGAGGAGTGCCAGAGGGCATTTGAGGACCTAAAGAAATACCTTTCCTCGCCACCTTTGCTCAGCCCATCCAAACCAGGAGAAGATCTCTACTTATACCTAGCCGCTTCGAATGTGGCGGTAAGCGCGGCCCTAGTGAGGGAGGAAGAAAGGACGCAGCGACCCGTCTATTTTGTAAGCAGAGGGTTCCGGGGGGCTGAAGAAAGATACCCCTACATGGAAAAGCTAGCCTTCGCACTGATAACCGCAGCTCGAAAACTGAAACCATATTTCCAAGCCCATAGCATTATCGTCCTAACGGATCAACCGCTAAAAAGGGCGATGAGCAGCCCCGAAGCAGCCGGGCGGATGGCCCTATGGGCAATAGAGCTAAGCAAGTTTAACATACACTACCGCCCGCGAACCGCAATAAAAGGCCAAGCTATAGCTGATTTCATCGCCGAATCTACACGAACAGGGTGGAAGGAGCCCCAAGCACTCAGACTGTGGAACGTCCACACGGACGGATCATCAAATAAACTTGCTGGAGGAGCCGGAGTAGTGATTCGAACCCCTGACGGAGACACGATCGAGTTCATGATCCGTTTAGACTTCCCGACGACCAACAATGAGGCAGAGTATGAGGCATTGTTGGCAGGGTTAGACCTAGCAAAAGCGGCAGGCGCCGAGGCTATGGTTATACACTGCGACTCACAGGTAATAGTCAGTCAAATTAGTGGCGTCTACGAATGCAAGGGGAAAAAAATGAAGAAATACTTGGACGAAGTCAGAAGACGGACCGACTCCCTCCAGGTCACGTTCGTCCAGATCCCGAGAGAAGAGAATGAATGTGCCGACCGGCTTGCCAAAGCCGCCTCCGCTGCGAATATGACGACCCCTGACCGAGTGCTATCATTCATACAGAACTCCTCAACCATTAGCGATGAAACGGAAGTACGGGAGGTAAATTCAGAGTACGATTGGACCACGCCCCTAATAGCCTACCTGAAGGAAGGCACTATCCCAGAGGAAAAGGACGCTGCCAGAAAATTGAAAGTCCGGGCCTCACGGTTCACAATAATCAACAATGTCCTATACAAGAGGGGATTCTCGCGACCATATCTAAGATGTTTGGGTCGCGAGGAAGCCGACTACGTGATGAGGGAGGTCCATGAAGGCATTTGCGGAAACCATTCGGGAGCACGGTCTCTGGCACACAAGCTGATCCGAGCAGGATACTACTGGCCTACAATGCAGAAGGACGCGCAAGCCTACGGCAAAATCTGCGACAAATGCCAAAGGTTCGGTAACCTGATTAGGCAACCAGCAGAAGAGCTGACACCTATGGCGGCCCCTTGGCCGTTCGCCCAATGGGGACTAGACATCATGGGCCCTTTCCCAACGGCCGCAAGACAGCTGAAATTCCTGGTCGTAGGAATCGACTACTTCACTAAGTGGGTCGAGGCGGAAGCTCTAGCGACTATCACAGAGAAGAACATCAGAGGTTTCGTATGGAGGAACATAGTATGCAGGTTCGGGATACCTAGGGTCCTCGTCTCCGACAATGGAAAACAGTTTGACAACAGGGCGTTCTGGGATTTTTGCTCAGAGTTAGGCATTAAGAACCATTACTCGTCGCCCGCGCATCCGCAGGCAAATGGCCAAGTTGAAGTCACGAACCGGTCCCTGCTTAAAATCATCAAGACCCGGCTCGAAGGGGCAAAAGGCATATGGCCCGATGAGTTACCAAGTGTCTTATGGGCATACCGCACGACGGCAAGAACACCAACGGGGGAAACGCCATTTGGACTGACGTACGGGAGCGAGGCCGTCATTCCAGCAGAAATAGGTCTCACGACCTATCGGGTGGAGAGCTACGACGAAGGCAAGAATGAAGAAGCTTTGCGGCTACAGCTAGATCTAGTCGACGAAGTCCGGGCCACAGCCGAACAGAGGATAGCTCGATACCAAAACCTCATGGCGAAGCACTACAACTCCAAAGTCAGACACAGAGACTTCCAGATCGGGGACCTTGTGCTTCGGAAGGTAATGGGAACAGCTAAAGACCCCACGGAAGGAAAACTTGGCCCAAACTGGGAAGGACCTTACAAAATCTCATCCTGGCGGAGAAGGGGAACCTACCATCTAGAGACCATGGATGGACGGAAGCTGCAACACCCGTGGAACACTGAACACCTTCGGAAGTACTACCAATAGACTCCAGCTCATTCTTAATGTTTCAAGCAATTATGTCTTTTACTTTTAAAATTTTCTATACTGCTGTTTTTGAACAATTATGTCTTTTACTTCTACTAGTGCCCTTTTAAGCCCAAGGGGGCAGGCACCGTTTTCCTATAAAAACTCTTTCTTTCAGGCAACAAGATTTTTTTCTGCTTTAGTATTCAAAAACGTAGTCCACAAAGTGGACGGATCATCCCACAGGGATGAAAAACACCAAGTCCACAAAGTGGACGGATCGTCCCACAGGGATGAAAGACACTAAGTCCACAAAGTGGACGGATCGTCCCACAGGGATGAAAAACACTTAGTCCACAAAGTGGACGGAACATCCCACAGGGGTGAAAGACTCTTAGTCCACAAAGTGGACGGATCATCCCACAGGGATGAAAACACCAAGTCCACAAAGTGGACGGATCGTCCCACAGGGATGAAAAACACCAAGTCCACAAAGTGGACGGATCGTCCCACAGGGATGAAAGACACTAAGTCCACAAAGTGGACGAAACATCCCACAGGGGTGAAAGACTCTTAGTCCACAAAGTGGACGGATCATCCCACAGGGATGAAAACACCAAGTCTACAAAGTGGACGGATCGTCCCACAGGGATGAAAAACACCAAGTCCACAAAGTGGACGGATCGTCCCACAGGGATGAAAGACACTAAGTCCACAAAGTGGACGGATCGTCCCACAGGGATGAAAAACACTTAGTCCACAAAGTGGACGGAACATCCCACAGGGGTGAAAGACTCTTAGTCCACAAAGTGGACGGATCATCCCACAGGGATGAAAACACCAAGTCCACAAAGTGGACGGATCGTCCCACAGGGATGAAAAACACTAAGTCCACAAAGTGGACGGATCACCCCACAGGGATGAAAACACCAAGTCCACAAAGTGGACGGATCGTCCCACAGGGATGAAAAACACCAAGTCCACAAAGTGGACGGATCACCCCACAGGGATGAAAGACACTAAGTCCACAAAGTGGACGAATTATCCCAAAGGGATGAAAGGCACTAAGTCCACAAAGTGGACGGATCATCCTAAAGGGATTAAAACACAAACATCCACATAATGAACGGACCCATGGAAGCACTCGCTAATCGAACTATCCGTTCTAAAGAGGAATCAACTACCCGACGGATGGGTTCAAAAAACTATTCCGCCAGATGGAATATTTCAGCAAAATAAATTACCCAACGGACAGCCAACTAGGCAGAACGGATCTCACTTAAAAAATACATCCCATAAAGCTGAGTAAAAAGGCAACGAATCTTGCATAAAAACAAAGTTGAAAGTCAATGTACGTACAAAACCCGCAAACATGACGGATCCAATAAATTGTTCAGCACTTGCAACAAAAAAAAAAAAAAAAAAAAATCTAAGTTATTACAAAAAGAATCATTTCTGGTCTGCTCCGTCTCCCTCTCCGGCTTGGGGGTCCTCAACGACCTTGGCTTGGCTATCCACTACAGCATGATCCATCGGAATCTCATGGACGAGTGCATTCTCAAATAAAGCATCGGTGTCCTCCGACTGAACGGGCTGAACAGTGGACGGCTCGGGGGCAGAAACACTGACGGAGGACAGGTCGAGCTCCGGGTACAGCTTCTTAACCTGATGGAGAGCATCGTCGAACCCGTCATTGTAAACGACACTCAGTTCCGCGATCAGGTCGGCGGAGTCACGATACTCGCGTACGGCTTCCACCCTAGCCTGACGGGCTTCGTCGTCCTTCTCGACCAGCTCTCTCTTCAGACCCTCCACCAGTTGAGCAGCCTCGTCCCGAGCTTCCTCGGCCATCTTGAGCTTCTTCTCTTGAGTTACCCTCCAAGCCTTGAGGTCGATCAGCTTATCCTCCATCACCTTAGCCTTACCACGAATCCGGCCAATGGTGGTCTCGTGTTTGAGACACCGTCCCATTAGACCCTTCATCATGACCATGGGCTGAGAAACGACGGAGGTAAGCAAGCAGCAATAAAAAAAAAAAAAAAAAAAAAAAAAAAAAAAAAAGGTGAACGGATGGACTAAGAGGTAACAGAGTAATCACCTGGGCAACATTGAAGAGGCCCGTCTCCCCCATAGCCTCCGTCGAGTGATTCCCGAGGTCCTCGTAGTCCTCAGGGGAAATTATTGAAGATATTTTCTCCAAGGCGTACTTGGAATCCTCGCGGAGCAAGACGGGTGGTTTTTGCTGCTCTCCAGGGGCACCCGTCATCAACCCTTTTCCCGCACCGTGCTTGGACGGAGTAATGGACTTTGTCCCCTCAGCCAACAATCCAATAACCGGGTCTAAGGGGACTTTTGTTTGCTTAAGAGGACGGTCACTTTTCACCAGCAGCTTCCTCTTCAGTTGTTGCTTACTTGGGCCCGTCCCCATGTGGTCCGTCCCCGTCTGTTTGTTCTTAGCAGCTTGGAGTCTTATGGCTGCCCTCCTTTTCGCATCCTCCATCTCTGGAATAAAGATGACGGAATAAGAAACGAATGATGAAATTAACGAAAAGAGTTAACGAGGAGAGACGGACTTACGCAGACGGGTTTGTTTCTCGTACTTTAAGGCAGCCGGGGTGGGTGCCGGATCGTCACAGTACCAGTGGATTGTGTTAAGATTGACAAGCTTGGCCCACGTCCGTTCCTCTGGTTTGGTCTTTGAAATTTTTTTTTCAAGAAAGCTGAATTCTTCAAGTGTAACTTGAGGACGACGTCGAACTACAACACAAAAGACGGAGGTTAGAGACCACAACATTAGAAAAGTGAACGGAATCATTAAGTAACAAACCATACCAGACGGGTTTAAAATGCCCCAAACTGTGTCGACGGGCAAGAAGTCCGTCTCCCCTGGATGACACATCCATTCCTGACCTTCCATGAAGAAATATCTACTTTTCCAATCCCTGTTGGAGTCCGGGGTCTCATAAATGACCTTCAGGACGGGACTCCTAGGAACAAAACTGTACATTCCCCTCGACTTATCAATCTCGTCAGGACGGTAGCAATGGAAGAATTCTCTTAGAGTAAGTCTCCTCGCTCCGTCAGTCATGGCTCCGTATAGGACCTCCATGGCAATAAAAACTCTCCAGGCATTAGGAGACACTTGGCTGACGGAGATACCTAGATAGCTTAAAAGTTCGCGATGTAACGAACTCAGCGGGAACCTTAAACCAGCCTTGAACACCGGCTCGTACACACCTACTCCGTCGACTCCCTCATAATAGCACTTTTCTGACACAAATGGTAGACGGAGGGGTATGCATTCTGGAATTTGGTAGCGGTCCCTAAGGGTATTAAAGTGCCCATCCTTGATGGTAGACACAAACGCATGCACCGTCCACTCTGGGGGTAAGACGAACTCCCTAAGCCCATCTGCCCCTACGACGGACCTAACCAATGGATCTTCCTCATCTGATCCCTCTTGGAATTCGACCATCTCCAGGCCCTCATGTGTTGAGGACGAGGAAGATGATGACGGACTACTATCGCTCGTGCTATCACGATCTCTGTGACTTGACGGGTATATCCCTTCATAGTCCGCTCCGTCACGAACGACGGACTGGTTACTCGACGCACTAGACATAGCCTACAGGCAATTACAGAACCTAAGACTCCGACTGTTTTGAAAAGATCGACGGACGCATAAAGTACGAACATAAAAACTAAAGGATAAAAGAACGGAGGCATAACTACTCACCTGAAAATTAGTGCAAGATCTGGAGGACGACGGTTGAGAAAGCGAACGGGCTGCGTTCTGACAAGGCTGACGGACTCGCTCTGACAAATCTTCTTCAGCAACAAACTGAGAAATGAAGGGCGAGGGCTCGATATTTATATGAAGGGTGCACGGAAGACGAAGCGTCGCCTCGATCCAAGACAACGACCACTGACAGAGTGACATTTGGCACGGCGCATTAATTATCTTCTGATCCAGCAGCGTACGGATAGAAATTCGCGGACGTAAGTATACATTGGGTACGTCCTTGATTTTTAGCCGTCACCCCGTGGATCCGTTCAGTTGTTGACAAACATATGCCTGCAAAAGGTACGTCTTCGTTTTATCCGTCACCCCATGGGTCCGTTCAGTTGTTCTTCGCAGACTCATGGGGTGAGGGGGCAACTGAAAGGGAAGAAATACTCTGAAGGCCTCGTGTGGATAATTGGGCCTCAACACAGACGGACCCTAGCTGAACTGGCTGGATACATGGATTAGTTGAACGGGCTGCTTAGCCATGGGCCTGCTGGACCCCTCAAGGGGGGCAATTTGGCCCACTCTCATAAAGGCCCAAATAGAGTCCTTGCGCCTGTGTGACTCCGGAGATCTTCTATATTTGGCAAAAATCTTCCCTTTAAGGGGGGACTTGACCAACACGTTTGGGATTGCTACAAGAAGAGTCCTATAAGGAAAAGACTTCCGAACCAAGAAAGGGAGATCAACCATCTACTACTATAAAAACCCTAATGCTCTCACAAAAGAAGGTATGCACAATTTAACCCTCTCTAGCACTCTAGAGTTGAATAGAAGTTCCTAACTTGACCTTCGGAGGGTACTCGGCCGGCACCACACCGGTGTCCTTCGACAGGTTTTTTCTCTTTGTTTCGTGCAGGTTACCTTTCGAGTGGAGGAGTATCTTGCGGCATATTGGTGGATTTCCTTGAATCATCATCTAGTAATTGCAATTGAAAGAAAGAAAGAAATAATTTTTTTTTAATAATGATTGTTCTATAATGATTTTTCTATAATTGTTCTATAATTGATCTAATTGTCCTATAATGATTTAAAAAAAAAAAAAAAACTATTTGACCACGAAACCATCTGAATTTAGTATAAGCAATATTGGAACTAGTTCTCTTACTGGACAATGAGAGTAGTTGTTTTCTTTTGTAGGAAAATATAAGACCAAAAAATGGTTTTATGAGGGAATACTCCATAAGAACATAGGCTTTTTAGTATATAAGCTCACTTAGAAATTAGTTATACCCTCAGTAAAACTGTCCTCCAAAACTTGTAGATACTAGTTGTGCTTCTTTAACCAGTCAACCTCTGAGATTTTTTGTGTGTACCGCTACCTTTCATATTTCTGTCATCACCTCCCTTCCACAACTACTTCGCCCCATTTATTCCCCTATTAAATACTATAGAAGTCTTGTGCGATGGAGATAGAATTTAAAATTAAGTCCGATTCAACTTTTAGAGTTGAACTAATTAGTAATGATTTTTAAAATCAATTAAACTAACCATATAAAACTGCAATCGACCCTTGGCGGTGTGGATTGGTTCTAATTATAGGAAAACTAATACTAAGTTCAGTAATAAAACACCCCTAAGTCAATGTAAAATAATATGCTACAAACCGTAACTTACCATCTTAATAAATTATAAAAATAAAATTGCTATTGCTCTATCCATATATTTTCCACCATTTTACTTCACTTTCTATCACACTTAGGATTTCTTTGTGTCAATTTTTTTTTTATTTTTTTTTTTTGGGTTCTTCATAGAATGCCTAATATATGGGTCCGTTTGGATAACACTTATTGTTGCTGAAAACATTGTAGCAAAATAATTTTTAAATGTGTGAATAGTGTTGTGAGGCCTACTTTAAATATTACGTGAACAGTGCATGAACAGTGCACACACAGTAACTTTTGTCCCCCAAAGTCAACAACTGCACAGGAAAAAAAAAAAAAGGAAAAAAAAAAGAGAAAACGTGAACAACAAAACACGCCGCAGCTTTAAGCTGTATCCAAACCCAGGCATTAATTTCATTTGGAAGGGATAACTCTTTACTCCGAGACCAGAGCACACTTCTCCGGGCACCCAAACACACGGGGGGAAAGAGACGTGGGTCCCCAACAAACACACACACACCTAATTCCTCGCGTTTTACACGATTATCAAGGTACCGTACACACTACCCTACCAAAAAAGACTTTTCCATCTCAATCCCCATTGGTCATATCCCAAACTCCGCCAATAAAATCCCGCCGCGTAACTCACTCGCACCCTTAACCCGTCGGAGCAAATCGCACCCAATGCCCTCTCTCTCTGCGATGCTTTCCACGTCGAGACACTGAAAGAGTACTAGCCAGAGCTGAGAGTTCACTACCTACACAACACCAAAGAGACGAGTAGCCATAGCCTATAGCCTCTCTCTCTCTCTCTCTCATCTGACTGTGTTTTAGAGAGAGAAAGAGAGACTTCTAGCGCTGTGTGTGTGTGTGTGTGAGCGAAGCAAATGTGAGTCAAATATTCGCTCCAATCGTAATCTCTCTCTCTCGACGCTTCAATTTCAATTTGATTTTTTTTTTTTTTTTTTGGTTTTGTTTTTGAAAGTAATAACACTGTTTTTTTTCTCTGCACAGAGAGTTTCTCGTGAATTTTGGTGAGTCATGGAGCCAGCAATTGATATCTTGCCGAGCAATCACGCTACTCCGATTGGTACTTTCTCTCTGTCTATTTTGCATGTTTCATTTTCTTTCACTAATTTGAATTTTAGATAAATTTGGAACTGTTAACTTTTTATTTCTGTTTGGTTATTAAAGATTAATTTTTTTCTATTTTTAGTGTGTTTTTATTTATTTATTTTTTTGGGGGGTTTTTGGTTTGTTAAGCATTAGAGTAATTATAGGAAGGTGGGGGGATGGTATAGGAAATGTAAATTTTGAACCCATGACTATAATTGAAATGCAGGAGAGCCATTTTTGGATTAAGGTATTTATATATTTTGGAATTCATTTTTTGAACCACAAAATGTATACTTGTTTTTTGAAGAAAAGTAAAGTGTGTGATGGAATTATGATATAGGAAACCGGGACTCTTCATTTGGGGTGTCGTACCTGCATTTTCATGATATAATTTTTTTTTCCCCAAAAATTGCCTGTGTCGGACCCGTACATGTACCAATACACATACCCGTGTCCATGCTTTGTAGATTATGATTAAATTATAGCTTAAGCTTTTGGGATCAAGAGGTGGTTTAAATTCCACATGTTGGATCCCATATATTAAGGGGATATATGTGCCCACACGTGAGGGAAAGTGTTGGAATTATGGTTAAATGATTGAATTCACAATTTCTTAACAGCTTGAGCGGATGAGACAATCAGTGATTTGTAAGTGTGATTATTTTGTTTCGTATAGAGATCTTCCATTTATCTAATGAGTTATAGCTGAAATTCAGGAGACCCTTTTTTGGATTAAATGTACTATGAAATTAATTTTGTGAACTATAAAATGTGTACAGATTTTCGAAGAAAAAGTGTGATTATTTTGTTGCGTATAGAGTAATCTTTGATGTTGCTAATGAGCTCTAGTAGAAATGGCGCTTCTTCCTCCCTTAAATGGGATGGAGGGTAAGGTCACGGGTTCAAGACTCACAGGGTGTGTGCGTAACTTACTTATATGCAGTGACATTTATTGAACTATTGATTTTTTTTGACAACTAAGTTTGTAGTATATGCTTGTTTAGAAAAGAAGCGCTTATGGTGTTTCCCATGTCATAATTTCCCTTCCCTTCCCTTTCCATTGATGCTTAACCTTATGATAGCAATAGTTCATTGATTATGGTTTGTTATGTTTGTACAAATGATAGTTCAACCTGTATCAAGAACTGGGTTTTACACAATTGAATATAAAAGACGGAAGTTGTCCACTAATGGAAAGGATTATGGTAGAACAGTCTTCTCTACAAGCAAGCATAGTGATAGTGAACAGAAGAAACCAAAGGTCCCTCCACAAGTTATTGATTACAGCGATCCATTTGCTATCCCTGACTTGCTGGAAAGTATAGACTGTGGTAAATATGGAAGTGTTACGAAAGATATAAAAGCCCTCATTGCTAGAAAGATGCAGACGCTGAACCCGTATTTTGCGAAGTATCCTGCACTTTCAGATACATTCTTGGAAGCAGAAAAGAACCAGAGTAAAGAGGCTTCGAAAGAAGCAACTCGTTTGCCTGATAATCGTATCATTGATTTGGAGGAGGACTGTACTGTAAATGATGCTAAAGCAATATCACTACAACATGTAAATGATGCTAAAGCATTATCACATCCTGTTGTGGTCATTGACTCAGATGAGGAAGACAATGGATGTCAGAATCATTTTGTTCCTTTCCAGGAGGTTGTCTTGCCAAAACCAGCTGGTCAATTTCTCATGAAGGACTTTTTGGTAAGTCTACCCTGCATTTGTATTAATGGAGTTGCATTTTAAGGACACAGACATGAATATAATGATCAAAACATGCATGATATACACATAATCAGACAATGGTGAATTACAAGCACTGGTTTCAAATTTGGACTAATCTGAGTTAAATGAAATGATTTTAAAGCTTTTTTTAATAAATTTTTTTGAATTTTTTGAAATTTCAAATTTTGTTACTATTGAAGTTTTGTAAATGAAGCTATTATTATTTAAAATATAATAATTTATTCTTCTGATTTTTTTTTTTTTTTTAAAAGAGGGAAATCATTGGAGTAAGGACATTACAACTAAGCCTTAGGCTAACATGTATGTTAACACTTAGCACTATGATTCCTCATGTTTCCACTAAAGATACTATAGGTCTATATGTCTAAAAAATGCTTCATTTAAATTTTCTAAAAATTTTTGGTGTTTGGCAGGGAGGAAACAAGTCAATGGAAAAAAGCCTGAAAACTTTTTGTATTATTCTTTCTTCACTTTTTGAGAGCAGAAAACATTTTCCACATCACATATTTGGCATATTTTACCACATAAAAACACTTTATAAAAGAAAAAAAAAATATACCAGATATTTTTCAATATATATTCTCCTGAAGCCTTACTGGTCAATCTGTATTTTGGTTCTTTGTCTAGTCAAAGCAACCTGCGGTTCTTGCCTTCTTGGCTTTCAGGCTGATTGACCATCCCAAACAAAGAATATTTTAATTCTTAACCTGTGTTGTAACTTTAATTTGGTGTGGGTTGTTAATGATTTAGTTCTGCTTTCAATTTCTGTTCTCTTTTTTTTCCATGGGAAGTCTTTTTATGTATGTTTTCTTTCCTAGTTTATATCAACTATGTGAATTATAATATATAAGTTGCTCTTCTTTCCATCTGTTGTATTTTGTAATTTATTGCATAAATTTCATTTCATCTCATCTTCAATATGCTGAGTGTTATTTCCGCTTCAGTTTAGGTGTTGTTTCCATTTGTAAATTTAATAGACAGAATCATCAAGAGGACACCATGTTTTAGTTCCTAGAATTTCATAATTTAGTGTAATTTATTTATCTCATTCTTCCATTACTGGCAGGACTTCCGTGCTCCACCTAGTCATTCTGCAAGAGGTGGAGGTCAATCACATAGTTACTCTGCAAAAGGTGGAGCTCAACCACGTAGTTACACCGCAAAAGGTGGAGCTCAACAAGAAGAACCAAGAGGCGAACTTGAAATTAAGAAAGAAAAAGGTGAGTATGTTGGCATAGAAGATGAAGACAATCATCCTGACGCTGAAGATGATGGGCTAGAAGATATTTGGAAGGAGATGTCAATGGCATTAGAATGTTCAAAGGTATAATAATGTATAATCATTCTCAATAAGAATGACATGGATTGTTGTTATCATTTTACCATTAGTTTTTATTTTTCTCCAAAATAAGATAGATGTAGCTTGTTTATCCACTCTTTTCTGTGAATCATGTCAAACTCTTTGCCGCAATGCCTTTGGTTTACAGCTTCACAAAGATTCAAGAACATAAGTTTAGGATTGTTGACTTAAACGTATTGGAAGCTAAGAAATATAATGGTGGGTTTTGGATTTATTATTGAGGTTTGTTGAGGATTCTTAAATGGTTTTGCATATGAGTTTCTATTTGTTTCACATATACCTCCTTGAAATTTAAAGGAAAAATGGTGGGTTAGACATTAAGGATGAGTTGTCAGCTTCAGTTTAGTTAAAAGTCAATAGTGACTCTCATAGATATTGATTATAGACTAAAGAAAATGATTTGGTCAATGTAGCTTGAAACACTTTTCTGCAAAGAAGTCAATACCAGGTAATTCTGCAAGATGAAATGTGTGTTTATTGCTAATAAATCAAACATACATCAAAGTTATTTTGGGGGGAAATTTTGGAACAAGAACTTAACTACAAATTGTGATTATTCATTAAGAATGGAAATTTCCGAACAAGTTGCAGCAATTTGACTCATAACCCTATCCTGAGAATCTAGGTTCTACTTTGAGGTGTATGCTTTACATTACCAAAAAAGAAAAAGAAAATGACCACATGGTTGTAAATGACTGGAGAAGTACTTTTGTGCTTATCGGAAGTGCTTATAAATGACTTTTCATTAAAGTTTCATTATTGACTAATATTAAATTAATCTTATGGTGCACTAGGATGTTGCTCCAGATCCTTCATCTGATGAAGAAGTGAGCGAAAGTGAGGAGGACTGTGAACATTCTTTTGTTTTAAAGGATGATCTTGGTTATGTTTGTCGCATTTGCGGGGTTATTGAAAGAGGTATTGAGACGATATTTGAGTTCCAGTACAATAAGGTGAGATTTTCTTTTGGTGTATATATTCTAATTTTTACATTACTTTACCCCTTTAGTTTGCTGATTTGGCTGCACCAGCACTCTGTGCATGGAATTAGAATTGAAATTGCAATTGGATGTTCCAACTGGTGGTCTCACCACACACCCCCCCCCCCCCTCTCTCTCTCTCTCTCCTTTGGTAATATCTAAATAATGGTGCTATAGTTGCTGTTTTTTTAATGATAAAAATGAAATGTTCAGTGATGCTTAATATTATTGACTTCTGGTTTTGGAATTAAAGTTATCAGTAATAAATGGATATACTTGAATCCAAATTGGGATATTTTGATGCCTTGTTAACTAATGTCCTCTTTTGGGAATCCACTAGCCTTTCTGATCATTATTTCCATTTCATTTCAGGTCAAAAGAAGTACTCGAACATACAGTTCTGATTCTCGGAATGGTAAAGACAGAGACTCAACCGAGGTAGTTGGAGTTAAATTTTCGGAAGATGATCTGATTTTAGCTGAAATCTCTGCCCATCCAAGGCATACAAAGCAAATGAAACCTCATCAGGTGGAGGGTTTCAATTTTCTTGTTAGCAATCTGGTGGGTGATAATCCTGGGGGCTGTATCTTGGCCCATGCTCCTGGATCTGGAAAGACATTTATGATAATCAGTTTTATGCAAAGTTTCCTGGGAAAGTATCCACATGCTAGACCACTGGTCGTGCTTCCAAAAGGAATCTTGGCAACATGGAAAAAGGAGTTCCAGACATGGCAAGTAGAGGATATTCCACTGTATGACTTTTACACTGTCAAAGCAGATAATCGATCTCAGCAACTGGAGGTGTTGAATAAGTGGGTAGAGAATAAGAGTATCCTATTTCTAGGGTACAAACAATTCTCAACTATTGTTTGTGACAATGGAACCAGCAATATCTCCGCTTCGTGTCAAGAAATACTTCTTAAGGCTCCTTCTATTCTTGTTCTGGACGAAGGACACACTCCAAGAAATGAGAACACTGATGTTTTGCAGTCCCTTGCAAAAGTTCAGACACCTAGAAAGGTTGTACTTTCAGGAACCCTTTATCAAAATCATGTCAAAGAGGTGTTCAACATAGTCAATCTTGTTCGACCAAAGTTTTTGCGATTGGAAACCTCTCGTTCTGTTGTCAAGCGCATCATGAGTAGAGTTGATATACCAGGTGCAAGAAAGCAGTTCAAAGCAGGTGCTGATGCAGCATTTTATGACTCGGTTGAACACACTTTACAGAAGGACAAAGATTTTAGAAGGAAAGTGGCTGTCATACAAGATCTGCGCGAGATGACCGGCAAGATCCTTCACTACTATAAAGGGGACTTCCTAGATGAGCTTCCTGGTCTTGTTGACTTCACTATAGTACTGAATCTAAGTTCAAGACAGAAGCATGAAGTTCAGAAATTAAAGAAGTTGGTGAGGAAGTTCAAGATAAGCTCTGTTGGAAGTGCTGTCTATCTTCACCCAAAATTGAATTCTCTCTCAGAGAATCATGCCACAGCTGATCATGTAGTGGATGAGATGATAGGGAAATTAGATGTCAGAGATGGAGTGAAAGCTAAATTCTTTCTTAATATACTTAGATTATGTGAGTCAGCTGGAGAGAAGCTACTAGTTTTCAGTCAGTACCTCCTACCCTTAAAATTTCTTGAGAGATTAACAGTGCAAATGAAGGGTTGGATTCTCGGAAAAGAAATTTTTGTGATTTCAGGTGAATCAAGTTCTGATCATCGTGAATGGTCCATGGAGCGCTTTAACAATTCCCCTGATGCCAAAGTATTCTTTGGCTCGATCAAGGCATGTGGGGAGGGTATATCTTTGGTTGGGGCATCCCGCATAATAATACTGGATGTTCATCTTAATCCGTCTGTGACCCGCCAAGCAATAGGTCGTGCATTTCGCCCAGGTCAAAAGAAGAAAGTGTTTGCATATAGATTGGTAGCTGCTGACTCACCTGAGGAGGAAGATCACAGCACTTGCTTCAAGAAGGAATTAATTTCAAAGATGTGGTTCGAATGGAATGAGTATTGTGGTTATCGGGATTTTGAAGTGGAGACTGTTGGTGTGAATGAGTGCGGTGATGACTTCTTGGAAAGTCCACAGTTAGGGGAAGATGTAAGGGTTCTGTATAAAAGGTTCGTATGTATGTTCATCTTTAACAATCCATATTTGAATGCTAAATAGTTATGCCTTAACTTTTTTTCTATTTATTTTTGCAGGTAGATCCTAGCATCATTCTAGGTCTGAGCACTGGAGTAGGCTGAAGTATTTCTCACTTTCTGTCTGCCTTAGTGAGAATCTTCATCTGTTCATACTTAGTTTGTGTATCTTCAGGAACTTAAAAATAGTGTAGGCATGATGCTTGCTCGAAAGCAACAACAGGTTTTTATGCTTTTTTCAGTAATCCATTTTGGACTGCGTTTGCTGACTTCTCTTCCTGTGTGAAGGAAGCACCTGTATAGCATACCTTAATGGAGCCTGTGGCTATGTCGGATCAGATGCTTAGCGGCATGTGACAATTTTCTGATTGCTCTTAGAATCACCAAAGTTTATGTAACATGTCTTTGTACAGGCAGTTTTCCATTACTGTTACTAGAATCAGCCTTGTCTGTGATAAATGTCTGTGTACAAGGAACAAGGGGTTTTAGATAGAAAAGAAAAAGTAGCTTTGTGGTTTTTGGAAATGGACTGTTGTTTGGTTAAAAATCATGTGAATTGCTGTTTAATGTTAATTGTCTTATGCCTTGAAGTGGTGTTGTGGTACTTTCAGCTGTTGAATTAGGTGACTCTTGCAACTTGGCAAAGGGCCAATTGTATTTATGGAAGAATATGCATACTGTTCTGTTTTTCTTGCTTTGTGTAGGGTGACATTGTTGCATTTTACAGCTGAACTGTTTGATTTTGTTTTACATTAAACTAGTTTTCTTAATGCCTTTAACAGGAATGGCAACTCTGTTTGTGGCTGTCACAATACCCCAATGATAAAAAGAATGGAGAGCATTTTCTCTATTTTTCTGAAGCATGTTAGATATTTTTTATGTTGAGCCTTCATGACTGAGGCCAGCATTTTCTGTCTAAAGTGGTATCCATCCCCTTTCATGTTTTTAGCTAATAACTTGGGTTTTTCATCATTGCCACCACCAACTGTCGGTTGCAAAAACCACCACTTGGCCGCCACCACTACCACATATTGCAGCCTAAACTGCCATTCTGCCTAAGATGAATGATTTTAATATCATCTTTGAATATAAGATTATAAATTCAAGGTACAGAGGGCACAATCATTTTAACAAATTGTGTGACATTTTCAATAGCAGTCATCGTCATGGGCCTTAGCTTTTGACATTTGTATCTTGTATGTTATAGTCTTGCGCAGGGACGGACTTATGTTTAGGCGTTTTGGGGGGTGGGGGGGTGGGCAGAGGGCCCATGGCCCTAACACCTCCTCAGCACTAAATTTTATTGATTTTTATATATAATATCTAATATGTAGTAGTTATATAGTAGGTTTTTTTTTTTTTTTTTTTTTTTTTTTTTTTTTTTTTTTTTTTTTTTTTTTTCTTCACATCTAATACTACCTTGAACTCCATTGGTCTAAGAGGCTAAAAAAATGAGATGGCCAATTGGCACAGGGCATGTGGCCTTCCTCCCAAAACCAACAAAAAAAAAATTAACATTAAATATTGTTTTAAAAATTATTTTTACATTTTTCTGGTATTTTACATAAATATAATCTTACAATAAACAAATATATTTTCTTAATTTATAGAAATTTAAGAGTGAACTGAGAGTAAAAGGTTAAGGGCTCTTAAGTAAGGTGATAATTTTTACTCTAATGTGGTTCCATGCGCTTGGACTTGCATATGTGTGCTTTCTTTACATTAATATATTTCATATTCTTCAAAAATTTGATGGAAATGGTAGTGTATACACTATACACACGAGCATACACACACATATATATATATATATATATATATATATTTTAACTCTGCCAATGTTTAGTAGGAAAAGAAAATCAACATCCTATCAATTTGCTTATAGAGTAGTTGCAATTATGCTTACTCTTATTTTTGTTATTGCAACTACAAAACAAGAATTTTCAGCTATGGAAGATAGTGGATATTGTCAAAACTAAATTTTGTAACAAAAAGTAATTAAAGATGGTTTTCTAAAGAACTCTTTGATTATATATATTGAAAGGGATGCATAATTTAGTTTAGAATCACCGATATATGACTTTTGAGATTAAAAAACAAAAACTGTTAGAAAATTTTGATAGATGATTGATTTGAAATGATTTAACATACAATTATTTTGTTTTATTTTATTAATAGATATTAGTTTTAATTTTCATGTATTAATTTAGTCTTAAATCTTTGTATATTTTTCATTTTTGGTTCCAAAATTTATATTCTCCCCCAAGATGAACTTCTCACTCCATCCCTAATTTTGTGTCATTACTCATTACAATTTACAAATGATTTGAAAAAGAGCCCTCTCCCGCATCCCCCAATTATTTATTTATTTAATTTATTTTTTATAAATAATTTAGTTGTTACATTAAGTGAGAAAGGGGATTCAAACATTGGTTCTTTTTATTAATGAAATCAGGCAATACCAATTACAAGATTATTCTCATAAAACTAAAAAAAAAGTTACAAAACTCTTAGCAAAAAAGGTTATGGCTAATGTAAGTAGTTATTAAGAGAACACATAATTAACATGAATTTCTCTTATTTGTTTAAGATTATTTTGAACAATATTAACTTACCTATTACTAACTGTTTATTTTTTCCTTCTATTTTTAGGGAAATAAATTGTTTAAGATTTTTTTTTTTTTTTTGTCATTTGAAATTTCAAAAAATAAATATTTTTAATTTATAGTAATTATTTAATTTAAACCATGAAAAATTAAATATCAGTTTTAGAGAATAACAGTTTGGCACAAAGGAGGAAAAACTAAAAAATTATATCAATTTTGAATATTCTACCAATTCACCAAAAAAATAATCATCCAACTGCGCCGTTTTAGCCTTTGAAGGTTTCAACCACCCCCTTTAAATCCAGTTTATATTGCCTATTTCATTTCATCAAGAGATTACCCAAATCTTACATTTGTTTATTTTTTTATAATAAAAAAATAGAAACACTTCAAAAACACAACAAAATCTCACAACATTAAAATTTATTATTATAATGAAAACATAGAACGCTTCATAGGCAAAACAAAATCTTGCAACATTAAAATTTATTGTTATATGGGTTTCTCAATTTTTTTAAAAATGGTAAGAACTTTATTTATTTTTTAAATATCAGCTGATGGCCACGTCAAATGCATGGGGACCCACTTTAGATTTTGCTGATTGAAACTTGAAGACACAGACCTCTCTCTACACAATACAACAGAATCTCTCAGAAAAACAGAGAAGGAAGTAAGTTGTGAGTTTTTGTACTTTTTTTTTTTTTTTTTTTTGATTTCTTTAAATTTTTCATAATGTAATAAAGCTATATGGTTTTTTTTTGGGTATAATAAGGAATAGAGAAAAATGATGAAATATTTAATGTAGTTTTGATTTAAGCATGTTAAGTTTTTGTTCTTTCCTTCTTTGTCAAGAAAGAATTTATAATATTATATTGACTCTTTTTATTGATTTATTGAATAGTGAGCTATGGACCCAGATATTAATTATCCAAGTTCAGCTCCAGGCAAGTTATTACAAAACCCATTTGGCTTTATCGGTTTGTTATAATAAATTGTTGGGTTCCTTTTAGTTTTGTCTATTTTGGATTCCCGGTTATGCACATTATGGTTGTTTTTTTTTTTTTTTTTTTTTTTTTATCATGTTATGTGTTATCTAGCTACTGTACTTTCTATTTTGTTAAGCATGTTCCATTTTGTAAATGTAGAAGAAAGTTGGTACAAGGCTATGTTTTTCTAGGAGAAAACTATTTCCTGGGAAAAAAGTTTTGCAAAAGAAAATTGGGTAATGCTGTATTGCTGTCTATCAATCACTAAAAGTGGGAGGTTCGTGCAATAGCTGTGACTTTCGTTATAGCCCAGTGAGCTCTAGCTCAAATGATACTTTCGTTTTGACAAGAATGTGGAGAGTGAGGTCGACAGAGTTTGTGAGTTTAGTACGCACAGAGTTGTGAGTAACTTACTAATCAAATAATTTTCTGCATGATCCCCCCTTTACAGCGAGATGAGTAGAATCTCTGAGAGTATCCCTTTACAGGAAGATTTTTCTCAAACTATATATTAAATTAAATTGAATGGAGCTAATTGAGTTTTCATTGGTCATGAGTTGATAGAAATATAAGGCTTTATCGTCATTAAAGTTATATTTTGCAGTCAACCCTTGTATGATTAACAGGCGTCTACAACATGCTCTACCACTTATGCTGGCAAATTGCTTGTATATTGTCTTGTGGGATATGTTTGAAACTCCGTAGCTGTGTGTACATGTTTGATAATGCAGCACATCAGATACAATGATGAAATTGCAATTTTCACAAAAATTGTTTCAGCAGTATGTACATTGTAACTTACTGAGTAAATTTTATGTATGTTGTAAATCTGCAGTCATTGCTGTGCTTTGATATACTCTCTCTATTGTTGTTAATTATGACTGGTATATAAAACTTGCCTTTTAGGATCTTTCCAGTTATGGCAAAGGTGTTTATGTTGGTCCAAATTTATTATGACATTGGATTCTTTTGTTTATGATGTACTGGGACTAGTTATGATGAAGTCTTATGAACTTTTTTGGTTCCATAATGCTTCTATTTGATTGCTTCTGTTGGTGTTGAGCTTCTAAAATTCTGATGATTTGATTATCGAGGGAAAAAGATTCTGATGATTTTCATGTTGAAAATAGAGTTGCATTCCAAGGTATACAAAAGATTGAAAATAAGTTCTGAAGCAGGAGATTATGGCCAGAGATCATATCCTGTGACTAAGCATGATAATTTTAAACACAAGCAACAACAGGCCACATCAAGAATTCATAATGATTCAGAACCATCTGACACTCCCAATTTGGTGCAAGTGGTGGATACAAGTATGTTTGGAAGTGTGGGGAAAGAAATAGAGGCCCTTTGTGCACGAAGGTCACAATTGCTGAAACATGATGTTGCAAGAAATTCTAGGCTTCCCTTTACACGTTCAAATGTGCCAAACAACCGGAGTAAAGAGCCCGGTAAGTTAGTGAATCAGAGGGCCACTCATCTCACACATAAAAATATCATTGATGTAGAGGATGGCTGTATGTTGATTGATGCCCCTGCACTAGTTCCAACTTTTGTAGATCTTAGTTCAGATGATGAAGACAGTGAACATCGGAGGCGTTCTAATATATATCAGAAGGTTATGTTGGAGCCTGTTGGAAAACTTATCACGAAGGATTCCATGGTAAGTTTTTCCTGTACATGTAACTGATACATGCATGCCTGACAGTGCAGCACTGCAAGGGCTTCTCTACCAAGGTGTTTGTACTAGAGACCTGGGATTATGTCCTGCTTTCACTAGGGCTGATAAAGTTTATTGTAAGTATAGGGTAAGGCTACTTTCATTTGTGTAATGATTGCTGGCTAATGACCTAAAAGAAATGCAAGGGGTCTAAACTTATCAGCTAAAGAGTTACCTTGTATAACGTGCTCAAAGCAAGTTGACAGACTTATATAACTGACTGTGGAATGCCTGTGTTGAAATAGGAAGATATTTATTACTTATGCTGAACTAATATATTCTTGCATTTAAGTATCCTTTGCTTCATTGTTCATTGTCCTCGCTAATTGTTTTTCATTGCCTTATATTAAATGGTGCTCTTATGATTTTTGGTTCAGAATATTCAAAAGAGCAAAGTTGTAAAGGAACAAGTAGAAAGCATGAATGGAAAAGTTGATATTAGTAAGTTTGGCGCAAAAGATGATGTAAAGGTTGATGATGATAGTCACCAGCCATTTCAGGAAAAAGAAAGTAATTATGAAACTAATACTGTAGACCATAGCCTGAAAGATATACAAAGAAAAGCTCTGAGCAAAGACGTACGAAATGTGTCTTGTAAATTTGATATCATGATTGAAAAAGATGAATATGATGGCTCTGGAGATGATGTGGTGATTGAGAATGACAATCATCAAATTCATCAAAAAGAGGAACATAATCTTCAAACATATGCTGAAGACAATGGTCTGGAGAATATATGCAAGAAGATGGCAGTCACATCAGAATTTTCCGAGGTATCTGTGTTTGATGTTAATCTTTATATTAAGAGTTTTCATGTCATTTATTCATTAATCTTGCTTCTCAAAACATATAGACTAGTGTGGCTTCCTTTTTCTGTAAAAATAGCCTCCATTTTCTTTCCTTTAATAACTTAGGTTTGAAGTTCTGCAAATGTTTTGTGATCTCTTTTTTGCTACCTTCCTTTGTAAACCATTGCTGGCTAATGACCAAATACAAAATATAGTGCAGGTGGTCTAAACTTATCAGCTGAAGAGTTACCTAAACATGCGTTCGAAGCAACTGACCAACTTATATTTCTTTGTGGAATTCCTTTGCCCTGTTATTCCTGTCCTATCCATATTTTTTCTTTGCGGCATATTATTTATTGGCATGATTATGATACTTTTTGGTTCAGGATCTTCTATAGAGCAAAGTCGTAAAGGAACAAGTAGAAAGCATGATTAGTAAAGTTTGATATTAGGACTGATAAAGTGGCAATTTTGGTGCAGAGAATGTAATGATTGAGAAAGACAGTCTCTGGTTATTTCAGGAAAAAGAAAGTAATTATGAAACTTATACTGTAGATCATAGGCTGGAAGATATACAAAATATTGCTCCAAGAAAAGAGGTGAGAAATGTGGTTGATGAAATTGATCAGGATAGATAAAAGGTACGTATGTTGGCTCAGGAGATGATATGGTGATTGAGGAAGACAATCACCAAACTCATCAGAAAGAGGAACATAATCTTTAAATGGATGCTGAAGATTATGGCTTGGCAAATATATGCAAGAAGATGACAATTGCACTAGAATGTCCCAAAATGTCTTTGTTTGACTTGTTATTCATGATATTAAGACTTTTCACGTCATTTATTCATTAATCTTGCTTCTTAAAACATATAGACTAGTGCGGCTGCCATTTTCTGTTAATATTGCCTCCATTTTTTTGCTTTGATAACTTTCTGAAGAGCTATGGTTGGCTACCTGATGCAAGGAGCACCAGAATTATTTCATAATTTTTTCTTTCAAATTTCCTTTGAAATACTAGATTTTATTTTTTGAATTAGTTGTCTTTTAAAATTTGGTTGTTACTGTTGTTTAGGATTTTGTGGGGTTATGTTTTATGTTTGAATTACTTTCCTTATTGATGTACTCTTTGAAAGCCTATTTAAAGAAAGGCTCCAATAAACATGTAATGGAGACTTGATGACATGAAATTTTGAATTGGAAAATTTCCAATTGCTGGGTGCTGATTCCACCTCGGTGGGTTTTATCATTTTCCTTTTGTTCAGTTTTCTCCTTTATCCCCCATTTGATATTGCCCGGCATCACTACCCCCTTTGTCTAACAATTGCTGGCTAACTACCATATTAAAAATAGTGCAGGGGGTCTAAACTTAAACTTATCAGCTGAACAATCACCTTGTTTAAGATGTGTTCATAGCAAGTGATATGTAACACACTATGTGGAATCCCTTTGTTGAATTAGGAAGATCATTATTACTTGTGCTAAAACTAAAATATTCTTGCTTTTGAGTTTCTTTTGCATTATTATTCTCTTTTTTTTCTTTGCTTCATTGTAATTGGCGTGATTATTATTAATGGTTCAGGATATTCTAAGGAGCAAAGCTGTAAGGGATAAAGTGGAAAGCATAAATGGTAAATTTGATATTAGGATAGATAAAGGTGGAAACTTTGGTGCCGAAGATGTAGTGGTTGAGGAAAACAGTCACCTGTCATTTTGGGAGAAAGAAAGTAATTATGAAACTAATAATGTAAATGATAGGCTGGAATATAAGCAAAGCAAAGCTCCCAGAAAAAAAGGTAAGAAATGTTACTGATGAAATTGATATGAGGATAGATAAAGATATATATGATGGCTCAGGAGAGGATATGGTGATTGAGGAAGACAATAACCATTCTCATCAGAAAGGGAACATAACCTTCCAACAGATGCTGAAGATGATGGTCTGGTGAATATGTGGAATGGGGTGATAGTCGCATTAGAATTACCTAAGGTATCTGCATTTGATTTGTTATACATCAGATTAAGAGTTTTCATGTGATTTATTTATTCATCTTGCTTCTTAAAACATATAGACTAGTGTGGCTGCCATTTTCTGTTAGATTGCCTCCTTTTTCTTTGCTTTGATATGCAGTTTTGCAAATGCCTGGAATTTTTTGGTGTCTTTTCAATATTATTTGAGGATGACCCTGACATGCTAGTTTAGGTTCTATTGATTAGTAAGCATTTGCAGAAAATTAAGGGAATACATTAATGAATTGGATTCTTATTATTTCTTTTATGCTATGATTTGGAACTAGTCACTGTCAGAAGTTTGACTTTAGTTTAAAGAGTGTAGTGGTTCTGGTAGGGATAAATGAAAGAAGATGATTTGGCTCGTTTAAAGACTGCAGTGGTTCTTGTACGTATAAATGAAAAAAGATGATTTGGCTCATTAGGCATAGGAATGGTTCAAAGTTGATCTCTACCGTTGGTTCTTGTAGTGGTTCCTCCAAAGTATAGTTATTGTAGGTATAAATGAAAGGAGAGAATTTGACTCATCCAAAAGATTGTTTGGTTACATGGGCTTGTTATGCCCACAATACTTGCAACTTTCAAGATCACCTGAGATCAAGAACTCTCTCATTTATAAAATTTTTAAATTTTGGACTTTGCAGACCCTCTTGAGTTTGAGATTGTAATTCTTTTGAGTTTTCCAGAAAGTGTATTATGTATTTGATCTATTCTCTCTTTTGAATAAAATTATCTTATTCATAAAAAAATATGAAACACCATTTTACATCATTCATTTTCCAGTCATATAATTTAAAATTGTCATCCAATGTGCTCATGCTATTTCATAATCCATTTACTATCCAGTACATTCATGTTGATAGAACTGATGGTGTAATTATTCAACAAGTTTATTATTGTATTTTACTTATTAAAAACAATTTCAATAACAATTGCCATTATATTCCTAAGCTCAAAAGATTAAAAAATAATTAAATAAATAAGGGACACCAACTTGTCTGCTGAGTTTGTTAGATGCATTAAAAATGAAGGTCTTTTGCAATCTTAATGGTTAACATTAAAATTTATCTCATTAAGGAAAATAACAAAATTCCTAATATATCACATGTTCTTCTAAGTCATTTCTACCTTGCACAAGCACATTTCTTCCGAAGCATGAATACTTCCCTAAAGGAGACCCTTTTATATTTGATGCATGTGGATATGAATGAGATGCATGTTGGACGCATGCCATATAGAGATATAATCCTAAGTTGAAAAATCATCTAAAAGGTATCTAGATTAAGCTTTAAGCTTATTTCTGATATGCATGCATTCCACCATATTTGTATCTAGTTTATGTGTTTGTACTACACAAGCTTCTTTCTCTTCAAAGACTAATTGTTTTTTTTTTTTTTCTTTAAAAATACTTTTTTTTTCTCAATCCAATCCATTTCCCACCCCCCCCCCCCCCCTCTTTTTTTGGCAAACATTTTGAATTTGAGGTATGTTTTCTCCATTTGAAGCTCTGAAATATCCCCACCGTTTTGTTTTGTTTTGTATTTTTTTTTTTTTTTTCTTGTTTTAGTTCAGTTGTTACTACAAGTCGGTGGCTAAACTCGGGGTTCTCCTCATAAAGGAGACCAAACACTGCTGATGCTACTGAATTACAAGTTCTTTGGTGTAAATGTTTTTGTTCATGTAATTATTTGAATTACAAGAAAATATTTCATCACTCATCACACTTGCCACGCCCCGGGGGGGGGGGGGGGGAGTTTGTTCACAAAAATTCCCTTTCTTTAATTTATTATTAAGGAAAAGGGAATTTTTGTGAACCAATCCCTTTATTTCTACTTTTTTTTTAATTATTTAATTTTAATTGTTTCCAACAATTGGGGGGGTCAGGGTGGGGGGTGAACCCTGACTGTCCTCGTAAAGGTGACCAGGCAATGCTACTGAAATTCAAGGCTCTTGATGTGAAGGTTATTATTCATGTAATCATTTGAATTACAAGAAATATTCCTGATTTTTGTGTGAGTCAAACAACAGAAAATGTTTTTTTTGGGGCTCATTTTCAAGATTGTAATTAAACACAAGAAAACTAGTCATTTTTGGGAAATTGTTTTCTAGAAAACAAGTCATTTTCCCAACCAAAAAAAAAAAGTTTTCCCTTGAATCAAGTGGAGATTTGCAGTGCATGTTCTCTTCCCAAAGTAGTGTAAAAGGTGGATCTATTGATTTTGGGTGGCAACATACCTCAAATGCATGAGTTTTGTAGTTTGCTGTATCAAATGTTATTTCTAACCATACTTTTTTCTCAGCATGAGTTGATGGTTCGAATTAATTTTTATAAAATTGTAAGCTGGAGTTCATTCATTCACTATGTAGACAAAATATAGTGCAATCTAAGGCCAAAAACATTTTATGCTTTTTAATAGTGATGTGAACATTTTTACCATGCATTATCTCATGCCCAAAAAAATTTTATGCCTTTTATTAGTGAAGTGAACATTTTTACCATAAATTTGTCTTTTGCAACATGAGAATGTAATGCAATGCCTCTAGTAAGCAACAGTTTTGGTGTGAATAAGTTTAGTGTATCAGTGAAGTGTATACGTACAATATGTAATGCAATGATATTTCTAGTCTTTGCATTTCCTTGACATTAGAAGTTGCTCATGTGGGATCTTTAAATGCATTGTCTTTGATAGAGCAGCACTGTTATGGTTTGTTTTGACATGGGATTAGCACGTCTGCTCAAGCCTGATGACCTGGTCCAATAATAATATTCTCCTGGAGCCTTACTAGACAATCTGTTTGACCATCCCGTACAGAATATTTTAATTCTTAACCTGTGTTGGAATGTTAGTTTTGTGGCTGGGTGTGTGTGTTTGTCAATGATTTGGTTCTGTTTTCTATTTCTGTTCCCCTTTTTCCCCGGGAAGGGTTTTTATTTCTGTATGTTTTCAACTATGTGAAATATGATTTATAAGTTACTCTTTCCATTTGTGTTCTTTTGTAATTAATTGCATGAAATTTCATCTCATTTTCAATATGCTGGCTGTTATTTTATTTTCAGTTTAGGTGCTTCAGTTTAGGTGTTACAATTTGAAAATATAATGGTCAGAATCAGCAAAAGGACATTATTTTTTTGTTCCTAGAATTTCATAATTAGTGCAATCTATTGTTCTAATGACATATCTATCCTATTCTTCCATTATTGGTAGGACTATCATGTTCCACTTAATAACCATGCAAAAGGCGGAGCTCAATCGCTTAGTTACCCTGCAAAAGGTGGAGCTCAACCACGTAGTTCCCCCACAAAAGGCAGAACTCAACAAGAAGAAGCAAGAGGTGAACTTGAAATCAAAAAAGAAAAAGGTGTTTATGTTGGCGTAGAAGATGAAGACAATTATCAAACTGAAACTGAACATGATGGGCTGCAAGATCTTTGGAAGGAGATGTCAATGGCATTGGAATGTTCAAAGGTACAATTATGTATAATCATTCTTGTTATAAGTATTGGTTAAATGATTAGATTTACCATATCCGAATAGTTTAAACTTTTGGGGCAATAAGTAAGTTAACATGATATCAGAGCAAGAGGTCCAGTTTAACATACATCCAAGTTATTTTCTTCTATTAAACCTTTCTTCTTGTAATTTTTCTCAGCTATCTTTGCATTGCATAAGCTCTTTCTAGTTTGTCTTTACATTTATATTTTACTTTCAATTTTTTTTTTCTTGGGGTGGGGGGTAATTTTGGAACAAGAACTTGTATGCTAGGCATTACCAAAAACTAGAAAATAGGCGCATGGTTGTCTACCTTATTAATTTAATAGACTGGAGAAACACTTATGGGAAATAGTCATAAACTTATAAATGACTTTTCATTATTGACTCTAATATTTCATTAATCTTATGTTGGTTCACTAGAATTTTGCTCTAGATCCTTCATCTGATGCAGAAGTGAGAGAAAGTGAGGAGGACTGTGATCATTCTTTTGTTTTAAAGGATGATCTTGGTTATCTTTGTCGCATTTGCGGGGTTATTGACAGAGGAATTGAGACCATATTTGAGTTCCAGTACAATAAGGTGAGATTTTTCTGTTGGTGTATTTATTCAATTTTTATATTACTGTACTCCTTTAGTTTGCTAATCATTTGGATGTTCTAACTGGTGCCTTTTTTTTTGTTAATATCTAAATACTAGCGTTATAGTTGCTGTTATTTTTATGATAAAAGTTGATCTGTTAATTGATGCTTGAAATTATTGACTTCTGGTTCTGAAATTAAAATCATCAATAATAAATTGATATGCTTGAGTCCATATTGGGATATTTTGATGCCTTGTTAACTAATGTCTTTTTTTGGGAATCCAATAGCCTTTCTGATCATTATTTCCATTTTATTTCAGTACAAAACGATTACTCGAACACACATTTCTGATTCTTGGAATGGCAAAGACAGGGACTCAACTGAGATGGTTGGAGTTAAATTTTCTGAAGATGATCTGACAGTAACTGATATCTCTGCCCATCCAAGGCATATGAAGCAAATGAAACTTCATCAGGAGGAGGGTTTCAATTTTCTTGTTAGCAACTTGGTGGGTGATAATCCTGGGGGCTGTATCTTGGCCCATGCTCCTGGATCCGGAAAGACATTTATGATAATCAGTTTTATGCAAAGTTTCCTGGGAAAATATCCACAGGCTAGACCACTGGTTGTGCTTCCTAAAGGAATCTTGGCAACATGGAAAAAGGAGTTCAAGACATGGCAAGTAGAGGATATTCCACTGTATGATTTTTACACTGCTAAAGCAGAAAATCGATCTCAGCAACTGGAGGTGTTGCATAAGTGGGTAGAGCATAAGAGTATCCTATTTCTTGGTTACAAACAATTTTCAACTATTGTTTGTGATGATGGAAACAGCGAGATCTCCACTTCATGTCAAGAGATACTTCTTAAGGTTCCTTCAATTCTTATTCTGGATGAAGGGCACACTCCGAGAAATGAGAACACTGACGTGTTGCAGTCCCTTGCGAAAGTTCAGACACTTAGAAAGGTTGTACTGTCAGGAACCCTCTACCAAAATCACGTCAAAGAAGTGTTCAACATCATCAATCTTGTTCGACCAAAGTTTCTGCGAATGGAAACCTCTAAGTCTCTTGTGAAACGTATCATGAGTAGAGTAGATATACCAGGTGCAAGAAAGCAGTTCAAAGCAGGTTCTGATTCAGCCTTTTATGACTTGGTTGAACACACTCTACAGAAGGACCAAGATTTTAGAAGGAAAGTGAGAGTCATACAAGATCTGCGCGAGATGACTAGCAAGATCCTTCACTACTATAAAGGGGATTTCCTAGATGAGCTTCCTGGTCTTGTTGACTTCACTGTAATACTGAATCTTAGTTCAAGACAGAAGCTTGAAGTTCGGAAATTAAAGAAGATGGCGAGGAATTTCAAGATAAGCTCTGTTGGGAGTGCTGTCTATCTTCACCCAAAACTGAATTCTTTCTCAGAGAATCAGTCCACATCTGATCATTTGGTGGATGGGATGATAGGGAAATTAGATGTGAGTGAGGGAGTGAAAGCAAAATTCTTTCTCAATATGCTTAGCTTATGTGAATCTGCTGGAGAGAAGCTGCTGGTTTTCAGTCAGTATCTCCTACCCTTAAAATTTCTGGAGAGATTAGCAGTGAAAATGAAGGGTTGGAGTCTTGGAAGAGAACTCTTTGTGATTACAGGTGATTCAAGTTCTGACCATCGCGAATGGTCCATGGAGCAGTTCAACAATTCCCCTGATGCCAAAGTGATCTTTGGCTCAATCAAGGCATGTGGGGAGGGTATTTCTTTGGTTGGGGCGTCCCGTGTTATAATGATGGACATTCATCTGAATCCTTCAGTGACCCGCCAAGCTATAGGTCGTGCATTTCGACCAGGTCAAAAGAAGAAAGTGTTTGTATATAGATTGGTGGCAGCTGATTCACTTGAGGAGGAAGATCACAGCATTTGCTTCAAGAAGGAATTAATTTCGAAGACGTGGTTCGAATGGGATGAGCATTTTGGTTATCGGGATTTTGAAGTGGAGACTATTGATGTGAAAGAGTGTGGTGATCTCTTCTTGGAAAGTTCACAGTTAGGGGAAGATGTAAGGGTTCTGTACAAAAGGTTTGTATGCACGTTCATCTTTGCCCACTGTCATGATCCATACATGAATACAAAATAGTTCTGTTCTAACTTTTGTTCTATATATTTTTCAGGTAGATCCTAGCATCATAATAGGTCTGAGCACTGGAGTAGGCTCAAGTATTTCTTACTTTCGAACTGCCTGAGTGAGAATCTTCACCTGTTCATACTTACTTTGTTTATGCTGATTCATGAAATTACGTAGTTTTTGAAAGTGAACAGTTTTTTTATGCCTTTTCAGTAATCCATTTTAAACTGCATTTTCTGGTTTTTCTTTCTTTGCGAAGGAAGCAACTGTAAAAGCATAATCTCTCCAATGGAGTCTTTGATTATGTCCAATCAAATGCTTAATGGCATGCGAAAATTTCCTTATTGCTCTTAGTTTATGTAACATGTCTTTGTACAGGTAGTTTTCCATTACTGTTACTAGAATCAGTCTGTAATAGATGTCTGTTTACAAGATAGATTTTTTTTTTTTAATGTTTTTTTAATTGCAGTGTTCATTATTAGTTATTTTATAATACATGTTATGATGTTTGGAAAATTATTTTCGATTATGTATTATATTTCACTAAAATAACAAGGACAAAAAATTGTAATCCAATATATTTATAACTAACCATAATTAATTAGACCCTAAAAATGCCACCACATGCCTATTGTTTTTTTTTTTTTTTTTTGGAATCAGGCATAGATGTATATTTAGTTTTTACATTTGACGTTTTTAATATAAAACTTCTTATTATTTCTTTTTACTTTTTTTAGGAGTATTTATTAAAAAGAAAAAATGTGAACTTTTGAAGGCTAAAAATTTAAGATTTAAGGTTTATAATTTTTAATTTGTAAAACACTAAATATACATGTCAAGAGACTTTAAAATAATACAATAATTGAACAAAGAAATATAAAATTCTACTATTTCCTATCTTAAGTTTAAAACTTTTATACAACTGAAATCAGGGTAGAATCTCAAAAAATAACTAAAAACTTAAGATATGAAATAATAGAACTTAAAAAATCTTAAGCCACAGGGGTAGAATATCAAACTCAAAAAAAAAGTTAGAAACTTTTTATAAAACTGAAATAAAATGCAAGAAGAAAATCAATCTTCAACATCCACTATGCCACCAAAAAAAAAAGCTACAAACTTTTTACACAAGTGAAATAAAATTCAAGAAAATAAAACTTCAACCTCCACTATTCGAAGATGCGACTGCGGCATGTGGGACAACTATTCTGCCTCATCAACCAAGGAAGAATGCAAGACTGGTGATAAAAATGTGAGCAGTCCGTCACAACCATCTTTGACCCAACTGTTGAAGAAAAATCCTCTAAACACACAGAGCAAGTGCCAAAATCCTCACCATCTTCATCATCATTATCAGTCCCCAACTTTTCAATGTCAACGAGTTCTACCTCGGCCGCAATGGAATAGCCAAAAGGGTGTGCCTTGGTCAGCAAGTCTGTTGCCTGGGACGCAATTTGGAGAGCCACGAAGTCGTTGATCAGAGGATCAACGTCGAGGTGCATTGCGAGAGTGTTCGAGACCTCTTGTAAAAGGTAGGCATGGTGGTAAGCCGGCAACGAGAGTAGCCTAGTAGGAACTTGGAGAGAAAACAAATGCTCGGAAAAGGTTCGAATGTCTACGTCCAAGTGTAGAGCGCCGTCGAGGTCCCGGTGGCCTTTCTGATATCTTGTGTGGTAATAAACTTGGAGGGTTCCTGAGGCTTCCAACGCTATGCTTTTTCCTTTCCTGTATTTCATGTTAACAACTTGATCGGTAATAGCCATTGATGGTGTAGGCAAAACAACAGAGCAATGAGAGTGAGAGTGAGAGAGAGAGAGAGAGAGAATATGTATTTATAGAATACTCTCTACTTTCCTAAATACTAACGGAAAAGCTAATCCTTGCAGGTTCCGGATTATGATTCCACCGACTTACTAGGCAATAGAACATGGGCTTTAGGAAAACTGTCCTAAGTTAGGACCGTTGGATTTACATATCAATTAAATAAATTTATTTAATTTTGGAAATTTTGTGAATTAAAAAAAAAACTATGAATCAATATTAACAAACAAAGGTTTACTTTATATTAGATAAGGTAATGCATTGTAATAAATTTTGATTTTGATGTTAAGAAAGTGGTATAGATTGTTTGGTGTCTGGCCCATGTGAAAGATAATGTAAGTAATGTCTAAGGGTCCGTTTGGATAGCGCTTATTGTTGCTGAAAGTTGATAAAAACTGATTGTTGCTGAAAACACTGTAGCAAAATAATTTTTATATGTGTGAATAGTGTTGTGGGACCCACTTTTAATATTAAATATTACGTGAACAGTGAATGAACAGTGCGAAACACAAAACGCAACTTTACTTTAAGTAAGAAAAATTGCTATCCAAACGCAGGCTAAGATCTATAGGTAAAATATTGGCTTAGAGAAATTAAAGTATCAAAACCAAAAAAAAAAAATTCCCAAAAGAGTATATGGTTTTCAATTGTGTAAAGTTTTTGTTTATACTAGATAATAGATATATAATATATTGGAGACCCTTTTGGAAGTGAGAAAAATAGTACATAACACATTTTTTTTTAACCACTTATTATTATGCAATCTTGAAAAATGCTAAAAGTTCTACAAACTTTACTGCATAAAACGCGCAAATTGATGAAATAAATGTAATTTGTGGACTTAACCTACATAATAAATGTTGATTTTTTTTTTTTTTTGTTATACCAAAATTTGTAATATCTTTAACATCATTATACCATTGCCCAAGCATTATTATATACGTATTTGAACGTAGCCTAGAATTTATAATCTCTCATATTCGAAAGTAACCCAAAAATTTCCCCCTTGTGCATTTGTAATGTATCCTCCTCTTCTTAATGGTTCATCAATCGACAAATCAACCTTGGCCACATATATTTAGCTTGATCTGCTTCCCATGATTGTTTGTCAACTTCAATAACTCTACCTAGCCTACTACGAATGTCCTTTTCAGTTTCTTCAGTTATATTTTCATAGGGTAAGCCCCATACTTAAACCTTAAAGGAGAGTGAGTGAGGGTAATATTTGCTATTGTTAGCCCTCTTCTCCATCAGCAAAGGAGGAGGAGTAGATTTTTTTTTTTTCCTCTTTTTATTTTAATATCATCTTTAATTTTTTTTTCCTTGTTTTTTGGGGAATCTAACCTATTTTCTCACTCTTCATATTTCTCTATTCCTACTTTTCTTTTGGCCTTTTGATCATATTTTGTGAAATTTGAATACTTATAATAAAGTAAGGTGAAAGGTTAAATGAGAAACTATTTATACAAAACTCCAAAATCTTAATGCTATCTCACATGAAAATCTAACATTAAATGGAGGAAACATTTCATTTATGAAATTAATGAATTTACAAGTGGAAGTTGGAAAATGAAGTAATTATAGAATACTCCCTAAAGTCCCAAAAGATCCAAACTACCACAAATGCATATTTCATCTTTTCACATAAAAGTAATCTTAGTATTAGTTTCAAATTTGAACCAATAACAACTAACCACCTGTGATTTGTTGTAAAAATATTGTAAAATTGTTGTAGACGTAGCATCTCTTTTAAATTTATTGTATGGCCAACAATTCTTGTGAGATGGGAAAATACACATTTATGATACTTCTGGAGTATTTAATATTTTTTTATGGAATCATATCTTTAACATTTCATTGATAAGAAAGATGAGGGTGACGTAAAAGTTCAAATAAAAATCTATTCATTCAAAACGCACAATCTAAAAAAATAAAAAGCTAATAACTTTTTATGGAACTGAAATAAAATGTAAGAAGAAAATCAATTTTCAACATTATCCACTATGGCTCGAAGAAAAAATAAAGCTAAAAACTTTTTATACAACTGAAAAAAAAAAAAAAAAAATCAAGAAATTATTAAACTTCAACATCGATCCACTATTCGATCGACGACGCGACGGCGGCATGTGGGACAAGTATTCTGCCTCTTCAGCCAAGTAAGCAAGCAAGAAGCGTGATAAAAATGTGAGCAGTCCGTCACAACCATCTCTGACCCAACTGTTGAAGAAAAATCCTCTAAACACACAGAGCAAGTACCATAATCCACATCTTCATCGCCATCGTTATCGGTCACTGACTCTTCAAACCGAAGGAGTTCCAGCTCGGCCTTAATGAAATAGCCAAAAGGGTGTGCCTTGGCCATCAATATTCTTGTTGCATGGGACGCTATCTGGAGACTCACGGAGTAGTTTATCAGAGGATGAAGATTGAGGTGCGTTGCGAGGAGGGTCGTTGAGACCTCATGTAAAAGGTAGGCATAGTGGTAAGCCGGCAACGAGAGTAGCTCAGTAGGAGCTCGGGTTGAAAACAATGGCCTGGAACGAGTTCCAATATCTACGTCCAGGCGTAGAACGCCGTTAAGGTCCCGGTGGACTTTCTGATATCTAGAGTGATAAGAAACTAGGAGCTTTCCTGAGACTTCTGTGCTTCTTCCTTCGTGGAATTTACCCTTAACAACTTCGGTAATAGCCATTGATGTGTAGACAAAAACAACAGAGTAATGTGAGAGACTAAACTGCTATATATGCTTGTATTTATAGAATTCTCCAACTTTCCTAAATTCTAGCGGAAAAAGCTAATCCTTTTACTTCCCGGATTATGATTTCCACCGACTTACTAGGCACTAGTAGTCTAGAACTTGGGTTCTACGAAAACTGTTGTAATCAATATTGTATTTCATATAAATAATCGAATACCATGGTTCAAGAATAAAATTTTTTTAAAAAAAATTTATTCTATTAGAACAAAGGTTTACTCTAGGTTAGATAAGGTGATGCATTGTAATAAAATTTTGATTTTGGTGTGAAGAAAGTGATATAGATTTTTTGGTGTGTGGTCCATGTGAAAGATACTGTGAGTAATGCTGACAATCTATCATGTAAAATATTAGTTTACAAATATTAAAGCATTAAAACAATTTTTTTTTTCCCTGAAAGAGTTTATTGTTTTAGATTGTGTTGAGTTTTTGTTGGTATATAACATATTGGAGACCTTTTTGGAAGTGAGAAAAATAGTACATAACACTTTTTTTTTTTAACCACTTATTATTATACAATCTTGAAAAATGCTAAAAATTTTACAAACTTTACTACATGCATAAAACACACAAATGGAAATGGCCATGCAAATAAATGTAATTTTTTTTAGGGTGAAAAAATAAATGTAATTTGTGTACTTAAACTACATAATAAATGAATGCTTTATTTATTTATTTTTTGTGACACCAAAATTTGTAATATTTCTAACATCATTATACCATTGTGGGCATCATATATATGTTTGAACATAACCCAAAATTTGTAATATCTATCATATTTGAATGTAACCTAGAATTTTCCCCTTTTGCATTTGTAATGTATCCTCATCTTCTTAATGGTTTATTAATTGGCAAATCAACCTTGACCCACATAAATTTAGCTTGATCTGCTTGCTTCCCATGACTGTTTGTCAACTTCAATAACTCAACCCAACTTGCTATCAATGTCTTTTCCAGTTTCTTCAATTATATTCTCGAGTGGTAAGCCCCCAGTATACTTGAACCTAGAAAGGAGAGTGAGTTAAGGTAATATTTGCTGTTGTTAGCCCTCTTCACCATCAGTAAAGGAGGGGTAGATTTTTTTTTTCTCTTTTTTTTTTTTTTTTTTAATATCATCTTTAATATTTTTTCTTGTGTTTTTTTTTTTGGGGGAATCTAACAGATTTTCTCACTCTTCATATTTCTCTCTCTTCCTACTTTTCTTTTGGCCTTTTCATATTTTGTGAAATTGGAATACTTATAATAACATGTGTTACAACATAAAAATCTAGCATTTGTAAATAGATTTCTAAAATTGTTTATTAACAATTGCTCTAAAAGTACATATTAACATGTGATTCAAATCTTCTAGATTTTCTAGGGTATTCTACGAATAGATTTCTTTAAATCCTAACCACTATTTTATGATTTAAGGATCTAGATTCTGTCATGTTAGCATTCCACTATTAATACTTTTAAAATAATAAAATAATGTTGCAAATAAAACAATTAATGGTTTGTTTGGATGGAGGGGGGAAGGAAGGTGAATGGAGAGGAGTAGAGTAGTGTTGGCTAAAAATAAACTAATTTTATGTTAAATCTATTCTACTCTACTCTATTCTCCCTCACTATCTCTCAATCCAAATGGACCGTAAGATTATTATTAGTAGAATACTAACATGGAAAAATTTAAATCATTAAATCATTAAAGAATTGTTAAGATTTAAGGAAATCTATTTAGTAGATTATCCTAAGAAATCTAGAGAATCTGAATCTATTAGGCATGAGTTCTTTGATTTTATATATGTGGGGCCCGAGGGCCCAGAATACCCGGCCCTCCTTTAATCAGGCCCAAGGCCCAAGCCGAGGAAGGCTATCCCCCCAGATGGTCGGCCTAAAGGCTTTTAGTCATTCCAAGGTCCGAGCCGAGAACACACCTATCCTCGGCGCACCTAGCCTAATCTAGTTAGGGGGCAGACTTACTGCAGGTGGTCACATCCACACTTAACAATTTTGCTAGGCCCCCTAGGTTCCATCAATGCTGACAAGACCCTTCACTGAAAAGCCTTGGAGGCAGCAACCCCCAGCAGGGGAAAGAACCTGTCTGATGGGACGAGTCCGGAACCATTAGCCCGGATGGCCAACAGCTGTAAGGCCAGGATCGAGCTAAAAGTGGGTATATAAGGTGAAGAACCCCCCTGGTGAAGGGGGGGCCTCCTCGGACCCCAGCCGAGGAGCAACCCCAGACGGAGAGTAAATAGACGAAAAGTTCTAGGAAGACCGGCAAAGGGCCGGCCGGAGCCAAACCCTTTGCCCCACTCTCTACAAATTCATTGTCGGGGGCCCACCTCCGAAAAAGGAGCCCCTACAATTGGCGCCGTCTGTGGGAAGGGTTAGTGTGCCGGCCGGCGCAACCGGCGGTCGTTCTAAGGCAATTATTACTCAGAAGTTGGCGGTGCAAAAAAGAGAGAAAGCAAAAGAAAAGAAGAACAGAAGAATGGCAGTGCAAAAAGAAAACTCAACAACAGTTGAAAGGAAAAGTCCTTTATTAATTCGCAAAAGATTACAAGAGATTACAAGTACTACAGTTCTCATTATTTCAAAAAAAATTAATTACAAATACAATCAGAGGCTCAGACAGGCATGTTTTACAAGAATTCCTACCAACTAATCCTACAATCGGAGGCTCAGGCGGACCGGTGTTGGAACTGGCCGGGCAAGAGGCTCGCAAAGAATTGATGCCAGGAATGAAGGAAGTGTCAAGCCGTGCTTTTATTGGCGTCAAGAGAATGGGAGAACTTGACGGTAAAAGCACGGGCAGGGGGACTAGGGGCTGGCTCACCTTCAAACCAAAGCTTGAACAAAGTGAGGAGCCCTTAGACCCCGGGACGCCTTCCCTCGTGATGCTTCCTCGACCCCCTCCGAACTACGCAAGCATTGACCGTCGGAGACGGCAATACTCGGGCACCGGCCATGACGAGAGTTCGCGTGCCCCCTTCGTCGGAGGTGCGCTCTGGGGGAAGACGTTAGGTATTTCAACGACGTCCCCCCTGGCCACCATGCGAGACTCGGCCAGTGTTACGCCTAAACTCTGCCGCGCCGGCAGCCCAGTGGGGACTGCGGCCACGGCGGCACTTGGCTCCAGGTCTCCTAACTGCGGTCACAACCCTGGCGGCGGTATCAAAGGGACTCAAAAGGGCGAAGGTGTATACGTCTGTTTGTGAGGGAGAATTCATTGAATGAGGAGAAGCGCTCCCCCCAGAACGCCTTTTATGGAGGGCGAAAACCAGCGGGAGTTGTACCGCGTGGAATTCGAAGGGGAAATTATCAAAGGGAATTAATTCCCACCCAGTCCCAAGGGGATTGCCAGCTGCCTACTGCGTGTTAATTCACGAGGGCATTAATGGAGGCGCGTTATGGACACCGAAGCGTCAAACGGGAAGCGCGGAAGGCCAAGCGACGCCTCGTAAACCAGAAAGATGAGGAACACGAACCAGAGGCAAGATCGGCCCCACGTGCGAAGTCACAAGCCGACCTGAGGAAAAACAGCTCACGGAAAAGACCCGAGGACAAACCCTACCAAAAACGAAGTCCTCGGATCCGAGGACAAAATCCCATTGGAGGCAACTGTGCAGTCGTGGTACAAAAGCTCTTGCTCCGGCATCCTGCAAGGGGCTAGGGGGATGGACCCCTACCCGACGTGAGACTGAGTTGCCCAGAGAGGTGAACACTGTGTCCTCACGCTCGAAGCCCAAATGGAAACGATGGCAGCAATTGTACCTAGGTCTTGCATGGTCCTCGGACTCAAGCCTACGGGGAGCTGGCCACTCGTACTTAAAGGCAGCAATTGTACCTAGGTCTTGCATGGTCTACGGACTCAAGCCTAAGGGGAGCTAGCCAATGGAAACGATGGCAGCAATTGTACTTAGGTCTTGCATGGTCCTCGGACTCAAGCCTACGGAGAGCTGGCCACTCGTACTTAAAGGCAGCAATTGTACCTAGGTCTTGCATGGTCTACGGACTCAAGCCTAAGGGGAGCTAGCCAATGGAAACGATGGCAGCAATTGTACCTAGGTCTTGCATGGTCCTCGGACTCAAGCCTACGGGGAGCTGGCCACTCGTACTTAAAGGCAGCAATTGTACCTAGGTCTTGCATGGTCTACGGACTCAAGCCTAAGGGGAGCTAGCCAATGGAAACGATGGCAGCAATTGTTCCTAGGTCTTGCATGGTCCTCGGACTCGAGCCTACGGGGAGCTGGCCACTCGTACTTAAAGGCAGCAATTGTACCTAGGTCTTGCATGGTCTACGGACTCAAGCCTAAGGGGAGCTAGCTAATGGAAACGATGGCAGCAATTGTACCTAGGTCTTGCATGGTCCTCGGACTCAAGCCTACGGGGAGCTGGCCACTCGTACTTAAAGGCAGCAATTGTACCTAGGTCTTGCATGGTCTACGGACTCAAGCCTAAGGGGAGCTAGCCAATGGAAACGATGGCAGCAATTGTACCTAGGTCTTGCATGGTCCTCGGACTCAAGCCTACGGAGAGCTGGCCACTCGTACTTAAAGGCAGCAATTGTACCTAGGTCTTGCATGGTCTACGGACTCAAGCCTAAGGGGAGCTAGCCAATGGAAACGATGGCAGCAATTGTACCTAGGTCTTGCATGGTCCTCGGACTCAAGCCTACGGGGAGCTGGCCACTCGTACTTAAAGGCAGCAATTGTACCTAGGTCTTGCATGGTCTACGGACTCAAGCCTAAGGGGAGCTAGCCAATGAAAACGATGGCAGCAATTGTACCTAGGTCTTGCATGGTCCTCGGACTCAAGCCTACGGGGAGCTGGCCACTCGTACTTAAAGGCAGCAATTGTACCTAGGTCTTGCATGGTCTACAGACTCAAGCCTAAGGGGAGCTAGCCAATGGAAACGATGGCAGCAATTGTACCTAGGTCTTGCATGGTCCTTGGACGCAAGCCTACGGGGAGCTGGCCACTCGTACTTAAAGGCAGCAATTGTACCTAGGTCTTGCATGGTCCTCGGACTCAAGCCTACGGGGAGCTAGCCAATGGAAACGATGGCAGCAATTGTACCTAGGTCTTGCATGGTCCTCGGACTCAAGCCTACGGGGAGCTGGCCACTCGTACTTAAGGCGGCAACTGTACACGAGGAGCTATCTATTTTACGACAGAGTCAAGATACTGCTCGGTCCGAGGATCCATTCCCGTGAAGAAATTAACTACCTAATAAAGGGCCTAATGGTCGATCCGACCACTCAAGAAAGAACCAGCCGAACCGACGGCCTTCCGGACCATAGGGGCCGAGGTTTGCAAAACCCTCCTCCCCGTCCGAGGACACGTACAGCAGGGTTTTGAGGGGCTATTGTGGGGCCCGAGGGCCCAGAATACCCAGCCCTCCTTTAATCAGGCCCAAGGCCCAAGCCGAGGAAGGCTATCCCCCCAGATGGTCGGCCTAAAGGCTTTTAGTCATTCCAAGGTCCGAGCCGAGGACACACCTATCCTCGGCGCACCTAGCCTAATCTAGTTAGGGGGCAGACTTACTACAGGTGGTCACATCCACACTTAACAATTTTGCCAGGCCCCCCAGGTTCCATCAATGCTGACAAGACCCTTCACTGAAAAGCCTTGGAGGCAGCAACCCCCAGCAGGGGAAAGAACCTGTCTGATGGGACGAGTCCGGAACCATTAGCCCGGATGGCCAACAGCTGTAAGGCCAGGATCGAGCTAAAAGTGGGTATATAAGGTGAAGAACCCCCCTGGTGAAGGGGGGGCCTCCTCGGACCCCAGCCGAGAAGCAACCCCAGACGGAGAGCAAATAGACGAAAAGTTCTAGGAAGACCGGCAAAGGGCCGGCCGGAGCCAAACCCTTTGCCCCACTCTCTACAAATTCATTGTCGGGGGCCCACCTCCGAAAAAGGAGCCCCTACAATATATATATATATATATATATATATATATATATATATTTTAGAATACTAAATATTTTTAACATACACATAAGGAGATAGAAGAAGATTTTTTAAAGAAACTTATAGTGGTATATATCTAAAAGAGCCTAACTCTTTGATACATACACCACATACTTTAAATCTCTTTAACTCATACTTATTTCTAATGTAAGATTAACTTGACAATACTAAATATTTTAATACACACAGAGAAAAAAGATAAAATTTTTTAAAGAAACTTATAGTAGTGTATACTCAAAATATTAACATTGATCGTTATGTTATACAAATAAGAAAATCAATTTTCAATATCCACTACGCGACCGCGGCATGTGGGACAAGAAATCTGCTTCTTTAACCAAGAAAGTAAGCAAGACTTGGGAAAATAATGTGAGCAGTCCGTCATGACCATCTTCGACCAAACTGTTGAAGAAAAATCCTCTAAACATACAGGGCAAGCACCATAATCCACATCTTCATCGTCATCGTTATCGGTCCCCGACTCTACAAACCGAAGGAGTTCCAGCTCGGCCTTAATAATGGAATAGCCAAAAGGGTGTGTCTTGACCGTAAAGTTTGTTGCATGGGACGCTATCTGGAGAGTCACGAAGTTGTACATCTGAGGATCAAGTTTGAGGTACGTTGCGAGGGTCGTTGCCACCAAGGTCAAGCTAAAGTGGATGAGGAAAACAATGGCCTGGAAATAGTTCGAGTATCTACATCTTTGTGTAGAACGCCGTCAAGGTCCCGGTGGCCTTTCTGATATCTAGAGTGATAAGAAACTTGGAGCGTTCCTGAGATTTCTCTGCTTCTTCTTTTCTTGAACTCAACTTTAACAACTTCGGTAATAGCCATTGCTGTGGACAAAAACAACTGAGTAATTAATGTGAGAGACTAAACTGCTATATATCATGTATTTATAGAATTCTCAAACTTTCAAAAATACTTACGGAGAAGCTAATCCTTGTACTCTCCGGATTATGATTTCCGCCGACTTACTAGGCACTTGAATTAAAAAAAAAATTATAGGAATCAATATTAATCAAAGAATAAAAATAACATGGTTCAAGAATTTTTTTTTTAAATTAAAGAAAAATGTATTGTTTTATTAAAATAAAGTTTTACTTCGTGTTGGATAATATGATGCATCATAATAAATTTTGATTTTGGTGTTAAGAAAGAGAGAGAGATTATTTGGTATGTGGTCATGTATGTGAAAGATTAGATGCGTACTGGGTAATGTTAACAATCTATCATGTATAGAATATTGGTTCACAGAAACTAAAATATCAAAACAACTTTTTTTCCCTAAAAAAGTTTAAGGTTTTCAATTGGATTGAGATTTTGTTGATATAACATATTGGAGACATTTTTGGACGTGAGAAAAATAGTACATAAAATTGTTTTTAACCATTTATTATCAGACGATATTGGAAAATGCTAAAATTACTACAAACTTTACGATCTAAAATACATAAATTGATGTGGCAATGAATGTGATTGGTTGACTTAAACCACATAATAAAATGTTTGAATTTTTTGTGATTTGTGACATAAAAATTTGTAATATCTCTAATATTATTCTATACATTTTTATAATGAGATGTGTCTTCTTTATCAAGGGTCAATTCTTTAAAAATTTGGAGGGCCTTACCTATGCCTAAATTGCCTGGTCCTTGAGCTGCCCTTGATTGTAACATGCAAAATCATGCAAATTGTAGTTTAATGCTAATTATTCTTATGCTAAATCTTTGTTACACACTCCCTATGAAATCCTACGCTTTTTTTTAGTGTGGCATTCTATGTCCCATACACATGGTGTGAAACATTGTTGAAGTGATGTTCTGTTTTGCAATCTCTACCTAGCGATCTCTCTCTCTCAATTCTTTGACATTTTACTTATGGTTCTACACTTATAAGGTTGTGTAGTGAATTTAGTTCTATCGGATTGGTATGATTCAAATTAGGGATTTTGTAATAATGGGTTTAATTTGGAACAAGATCCAAATAGAAATGGGTTGGCCCCTTAGACCAAGCACATGTGTAATTTTTTTAATAAAAGTTATTCGCCATATTATTTAAAAAAAAAAATTCACATCATTATTCTGAAAGTTTAAAAATCAATAATTTTTATTGAAACTTCATAACTAGTTTAGTAGGTAATCTCTAGTTAATGACTAATAATTTTACATTTTTTTTTTATATCTATATAAATATGATAGAATTCAATTTTTAGAGTTAATAGGATTCGAACTTCAAATCCTTCATTAAGAGAAGAGCTTTCACCATTTTTGTTTTAAAATATATATATATATATATATATATAATTTAATAGTTAGGGGAGGGGTAGATTTGAATCCTAAATATGTTCGTTATATAGTCGAAAATAACAAACATCAACTAGTTAAACTATAAAACTTTTGACCAAGACACTTTACTAATTGACCAAACTTTAATAATTTCCCACCTTAAGGACTAATAGTGAATGAATTTTCTTTCTTTCTTAAAAAAAAAAAAAAAAAACCCGATGGGCCCACTCAAATATGGTGTAAGTTATTCTAAAACCACTACTTCAGCACACTTATTTTCACAACTTTCTATATATATTCACTACTTTTTTTTCCATCAGTCCATCTAATCACGTGAAGAGTTGTGGGACATTTGTAACGGTGTACTCTCTCTTTTTCTTTTTTCTTTTTTTTTTTTCCTTGAGAAAAATACGTGGGGTCTACTTAAAGTGTACGGACCTTAAAGAAACTGAAGAGACACTGTGTAGAATCTCCAGCAGTCACCTTCCTTCAGGAAATAGAGAAGGAAGAAACTTGTAAGTTTTCCATTTCTGTTTTGTTTTTGGTTTTTGGTTTTTTAAGAAACAAAATTTTTCGTAATGGGATGGAGCTATGCTTTGGGTATAAGGAAAAGTGAAAAATGAGCTACTTTTGATCTAAGCATTTTCTTCTTCGTTCCTTCCTCGCCAAGAAAGAATTTAAAACATCACTATATGACTCTTTTTTTTTTTCTTTCTTTTTTTAATATATAGTGAATAGTGAGACATGGATCCAGATATTGAATACCCAAGTCCATCTTCAGGCAAGTTTCACCACCCATTTGGATTTATCGCTATATTATAGTAATAGATTTTTGGTTCCTTATAGTTTTGTTTATTTTGGATTTATGGTCATGCATTTTTATTTTTATTTTTTACTTTAATCATTTTATATGTTATCTAGCTACTGTGTGTGTGCACACTTTCCTCCTTTTTTTATTTTCTTAAGCATGTTCCCATTTTGTACATGTAAAAGGAAGTTGGTTTAAGGCTATGTTTGTCTTGAAGAAAAATGTTTCCTAGGAAAACAATTTTGCAAAAGAAAATTGGGTAAAGACTGTTTTGTGAATCACTGCTTCCAGACCCCATAAACGGGGGAGCTTTACGAAGTATTCGTGACTTAAAAAAAACACTTGAGCTAGGATGTACGGACACTTCACCCGTGTCATATCTGCCATGTTATAATTTTTCAAAAATTGCTCGTGTTGCTGTATTGTATCAGTGTCTGTACATCTTAACTCAAGTGGGCATTATAAAATTCAGGAAGTTATAGTCCAATGAGCTTTAGCTCAAAGGACACTCTCTTTTCAACAAGAATGTGGAGAGTGAAGTTGTGAGTTCAAAGCCCCTGGAATAAGTGGAAAATGAGTTCACAAGTTCAATCCTCACTGAGTGTGAGTAACTTACTAATCAAATAATTTTCTGCATGATTTAAAAAAAAAAAAAAAACCCTTAAGATGTGTAGGACCTCTGAGAGTAACCCTTTACAGGAAGATTTTTCTGTAACTATATATCAAGTTAAAATGAATGGAGCTTAATGGGTTTTCATTGGTCATGAGTTTAGAGAAATTTAAGGACTTATCATCATTATACTTATATTTAGTCAGCCTTTGTATGATTGACATGCTCTACCACTGTTATGCTGGCAATTTGCCCGTATATTGTCTTGTGGGATAAGTTTGAAACTCTGTAGCTCTGTGTACATGTTTGATAACGCAGCACATCAAATACAATTATGAAATTGCAATTTTCACAAAAATTGTTTTGGCAGTATGTATGTTGTAACTTACCAAATAAATTTTATTTGCATTGTAAATCTGCAATCATTGCTGTGCTTTGAAATTCTCTTTGAATTGTTGTTATTACATGTATATAAAACTTGCCTTTTAGGAACTTTCTACTCATGGCAAAGGTGTTTGTGTTGGTCCAGAATTAGTATGACATTGGTTTCTGTTGTTTATGATATACTGGGACTTGTTATGATGAAGTCTTATGAACTTTGTTGGTTCCAAATTGCTTTTATTTGTTTGCTTCTTTTAGTGCTGAGCTTTTAAAATTTGGATGATTTTTATTTTGAAAACAGAGTTGCATTCCAAGGTGTCCAAAAGAATGAAAGTTAGTTCTGAAGTAGAAAATTATGTTAGCAGATCTTATCCTGTGACTAAGCGTGATAAGTTCAAACAGAAGAAACAAAAGTCCACATTGAGAATTGTTGATGAATCAGAACCATTTTCCAGTCCCAATTTGGCGCAAATGTTGAAAACAAGTATGTTTGGAAGTGTGACAAAGGAAATAGAGGCCCTTTGTGCACGAAGGTCACGATTGCTGAACCATGATGTTGCAAAAAATCCTATGCTTCCTTTTACATGTTCAGATGTGCCAAAGAACCAGTGTAAAGAGCCTAAGAACCTGGTGATTCAGAAGGCCACTCATCTTGCATTTGAAAATATCATTGATTTAGAGGATGACTGTATGTTAATTGATGCCCTTTCAGTAGTTCCACCTGTAATAGATCTTAGTTCAGATGATGAAGATGATGAACATGGGAGGCGTTCTAATATATGTCCGAAGGTTGTGTTGGAGCCTTCCGTGAAGGATTCCATTGTAAGTTTTTTCCTGCATATGTAACTTTATACTTGTATGCCTGACAGTGCAGATATTGTAAGGGCCTCTCTACCAATGTGGTTGTACTAGAGAGTAGAGACCTGGGATTATGTTCAGCTTTCACTAGGGCTGTAGAACTTTATTGTAAGTATAGGGTGAGGCTACTTTCATTTGTGTAACGATTGCTGGCTAATGGCCTAAAAAAAATGCCTAAACTTATCAGCTAAAGAGTCATCTTGTTCAACATGTGCTCAAACCAAGTTGACAGACTGATATAACTAACTGCGGAATGCCTGTGTTGAATTAGCAAGTTCTTTAATACATATGCTGAACTAATATATTCTTGCATTTAAGTTTTCTTTGCTTTCTTGTTCATTTTCCTTCTAAGCTTTTCCTTTGCCACATATCAATTGGCATGATTATGATATTTTGATTCAGGATATTCTAAAGAGCAAAGATGTAAAGGGGCAAGTAGAAAGCATGATTGGCAAAGCTGATATTAGGAGGGATAAAGGTTGTAATTTTGTTGTGGAAGATGATGTAGAGGTTGAGGAAGACAGTCACTGGTCATTTCAGGAAAAAGAAAGTAATTATGAACCTAATACTGTAGATCGTAGCCTGGAAGATATAGAAAGCAAAGATGTACAAAATGCAGCTGATGAAGTTGATATCAGGATAGATAAAGATAAATATGATGGCTCAGGAGATGATATGGAGATTGAGGAAGACAGTCACCAAATTTATCAGAAAGAGGAACATAATCTTCAAACATATGCTGAAGACAATGGTCTGGCAAATATATGCAAGAAGATGATGGTCGCATTAGAATGTTCTGAGGTATCTGCATTTGAGGTTAATCTTTAGAGTTTTCGTGTCATTTATTCATTAATCTTGCTTCTTAAAACATATAGACCAGTGTCACTTCCATTTTCTGTAAAAATTGCCTCCATTTTGTTTCCTTTGATAACTTTGGTTTACATTTTGGCAAATGTTTGGGGAGCTCTTTTTTGCTACTCTCCTTTGCGAACCATTGTTGGCTAATGACCAAATACAAAAAATAGTGCAGGGGGTCTAAACTTAACAGCGGAAGAGTTATTTTAACATCTGTTCAAAGCAAATTGACGGAAATAATTACTATGTCAAATGCCTGTGTTAAATTAGGAAGATCATTATTACTTATGCCAAACCAATATATTCTTGCTTTTCATTTCCTTTTCCCTATTATTCTTGTAAGTTGGGAATTTCGATGCAGAAAATTGAGGGGTTGAGAAAGACAGTCTCCAGTTATTTCAGGATAAAAGAAAGTAATTATGAAACTAATATTGTAGATCATAGGCTGGAAGATATAGAAAGCAAAGCTCCCTGCAAAGAGGTGAGAAATGTGGCTGACGAAATTGATCAGGATAGATACAGGTAAATATGTTGGCTCAGAAGATGATATGGTGATTGAGGAAGACACTCACCAAAATCATCAGAAAGAGGAACATAATCTTGAAATGGAAGCTGAAGGATTATGGCTTATATGCAAGAACATGATAGTTACATTAGAACATCCCAAACTGTCTGTGTTAGACTTGTTATTCATGATATTCAAGAGTTTTTATGCCTTTTATTCTTTAATATTGCTTCTTCAAACATATAGACTAGTGTGGCTGCCATTTTCTGTAAAGATTGCCTCCATTTTTTAGCTTTGATAATTTTTTTTTTTAGTAAGTTTCTGGGGAGGTTGGCAACCCCCTTTGTCTAACCATTGCTGGCTAACGACCATATTAAAACAGTAGTGCAGGGGGTCTAAACCTAAACTTATCTGCTGAAAAGTCACCTTGTTTAAGATGTGTTCATAGCAAATGCTAAGACTAATGTAACTTACTATGTGGAATGCCTGTGTTGAATCAAGATCTTTATCACTTATTCTAAAACTAAAATATTCTTGCGTTTGAGTTTCCTTTGCCCTATTATTCTTGTATTTTTTTTTCTTTGCTTCATATTAATTGGCGTGATTATGATATTTTGGTTCAGGATATTCTAAAGAGCAAGGCTGTAAGGGAAAAAGTAGATAGTATAATTGGTAAAGTTGATATGAGGATAATTAAAGATGGGAACTTTGGTGCAGAAGATGTACTAGTTGAGGAAGAGAGTCACCAGTTATTTCAGGAGAAAGAAAATAATTATGAAATTAATACTGTAGATGATAGGCTGGATGATAAGCAAATCAAAGCTCCAAGCGAAAGGGTAAGAAATGTGGCTGATGTGTTTCTTGCTTTCGAGTTTCCTTTGCCCTATTATTCTTGTATTTTTTTTTTCTTTACTTCATATTAATTGGCGTGATTATGATATTTTGGTTCAGGATATTCTAAAGAGCAAGGCTGTAAGGGAAAAAGTGGATGGTATAATTGGTAAAGTTGATATGAGGATAATTAAAGATGGAAACTTTGGTGCAGAAGATGTACTAGTTGAAGAAGAGAGTCACCAGTTATTTCAGGAGAAAGAAAGTAATTATGAAATTAATACTGTAGATGATAGGCTGGATGATAAGCAAATCAAAGCTCCAAGCGAAAGGGTAAGGAATGTGGCTGATGAAATCAATATCAGGACAGATAAAGATAAATATTATGGTTCAGGAGAGGATATGGTGATTGAGGAAGACAATTACCACTCTCATCAGGAAGAGGAATATAATCTTCAATCAAATGCTAAAGACGATGTTCTGGCTAATATATGGAATGAGATGGCAGTCGCATTAGAATGTTCCAAGGTATTTGCATTTGATTTTGTATGCATGATGATAAAGTTTTCTTGTATTTTATTCATTAATCTTGCTTCATAAAACATATAGACTAGTGTGGCTGCCATTTTCTCTAAGACTCTGCCTCCTATTTCTTTGCTTTGCTTTGCAGTTTTGCAAATGCTTGGGAATTTATGGTGTTGTTGCACTATTATTTGAGGATGACTCTGACATGCTAGTTTAGGTTCTACTATTGATTAACAAGCACTTGCAGAAAATTAAGGGAATATGTTAAAGAATTAAAGTTTTTCTTTTTTTGGAACTAGTCATAGTCAGAAGTTTGATTTAGTTTGAAGAGTGTAGTGGTAGGGATAAATGAAAGAAGATGATTTGGCTTGCTTAAAGACTAGTGGTTCTTTAAGGTATAAATGAAAAAATATGGTTTGATGTGTGTGGTACTTTTGAAAAAACAATTTCAATAACAATTGCCATTAATTCCTAAACTCAAAAGAATTACAAATAATTAGAAAAGCAAGGCCACACCAGCTTGTTGTTGATTTTATTAGATGCATTAATATTGAAGGTCTGTTGCAATCTTAATGGTTAAATTTAAATTTATCTCATTAAGAAAAATGACCAAATTCCTATTATATTACATGTCCTTCTAAGTCATTTCTACCTTGCACAAACGCATATCTTCTAAAGCATGAATACTTCCTTGAAGGAGACCCTTTTATATTTGATGTGAGTAATATGAATGGGGTGCACGTTGGATGCATGCCATATAAACATATCCAAGTTGAAAATCATAGATTAAGCTTAAGCTTATTTCTGACATGCATGCATTCCACCATATTTGTATCCAGTCTTTTGTACTACATAAGATTACATCTGAATTTCATGCTTAAATACCAACAATGAGCTCATTTATTATGCTTTGGAGTGCAGAATAAACATGGGCATCGTTGCTTATTTTGCTTGTGGTTTTGAGGTGGCATTTCTATTTTTGATGTATAAGGTTTTTTAACTTTGCCGGTGACTTGAAAATCTCACTCTTTGTATTAGAATCATCTATCATTGAATCTTTGCTGAAAATTTTCAATTCTTCCAAAGTTATTTTTGATTTAGTTCAAGTTCATGCTAGGATATTGGTGTTGATCCTTCAACTGATGAGCACACAAGAGAAGGTGGGGAAGAATGTGATCATTCTTTTTTCTTGAAGGACGATCTCGGTTATGTTTGTCGCATTTGTGGAGTTGTTGACAAAGCAATAGAATCCATATTTGAATTCCAATATAGTAAGGTATGGGTTTTTTTCTTTTAAATTTTTTTCACATTTTTTTATTCATTAGTTTTAACCATTCAATTATATGTTCATCAAGTGGATCTGCATTTAGATACTTCAAGCTGGGTATGTAATAAATTAACTGAATTTTTGAATGGACATGAGTATTGGGGCTTAGATGTAACTAATGGGGAACTGTAACTAATGGGGAACTATATCATCTTTTAATGGGAATATTTGACATGGCCACATAATTGAAAGTAGAATACATTTAGACTCCTCACCTAGTTAAATGCTTTCCGATAATTTAAGACAGATTCTCCTGGATTAACATATTGATATCTCAGGAAAAGCAATTGGTTTAGTTTTTGGAGTGGGAATGGGAGCTTAGTTCACAAATTCCTGCAGTAAAGACCTAAAGTTGTACGATTTTGTTGTTGCTATCTTTAAGTGAATGTTTCTGAGCTTTGTGTATTTCTTGGCTAGGCTGCTATTGATTCCTAATTGAATGCTTTATTTAATAATAGTCTTTCTATTACTGTGAATTTTTCTTGATATACATGATCCATTGATAGTTTCTTGGTTATTTATTCAAAATCATTGATTTAATGATCTACTTGGATCCAGATATTAAGAGTTTTGATGCCATTTCTGCTAATTGTTCCCTTCTTAGAATTCTATTTACCCTGTCTGCCTCAAAATCCAGGGCAAAAGGACTACACGAACTTACATGCGTGATTCTCAGAGTAACAACAGCATAGGGTCAGATAAGAGTTTACCACTTGGAGTTAAATCATCTGATGATGATCTGATGGCAAATGAGATTTTTGCTCATCCTAGGCATAGCAAGCAAATGAAACCCCATCAAGTGGAGGGCTTCAATTTTCTTTGTAGCAACCTGCTATCTAATAATCCAGGAGGCTGCATTTTGGCCCATGCTCCAGGTTCTGGAAAGACATTTTTGGTTATAAGTTTCATTCAGAGTTTCCTAGCCAGGTACCCCCATGCTAGGCCACTGGTTATTCTACCTAAAGGCATCCTGGCTACCTGGAAGAAAGAGTTCCAAATATGGCAAGTTGAGGACATTCTGTTGCTTGATTTTTATGGTTCGAAAGCAGAGAGTCGATCTCAGCAGCTGGATGTATTGAGACAATGGGTAGCTCAGAAGAGCATCCTATTACTTGGATATAAGCAGTTCTCTGCCATTGTTTGTGACCGTGGAACTAGCAAGGTGGCAACTGATTGTCAGGATATTCTTCTGAAGGTCCCATCCATTCTTATCTTAGATGAAGGTCATACTCCAAGGAATGAGAACACTGATATGGTTCAGTCCCTTTCAAGAATCCAAACACCTCTCAAAGTCATTCTTTCGGGTACTCTTTATCAAAATCATGTGAAAGAGGTATTCAACATTTTGAATCTTGTTCGTCCTAAGTTTCTTAGATTGCAAGCTTCCCAAGATATTGTTAGGCGCATTATGAGCAGAGTACAGGTATCAAGCGTGAGGAAGAATTTAAAACCTGGCATGGACTTAGCTTTCTTTGACTTAGTGGAGCACACGCTGCAACAGAAGGATGAAAACTCCAAGAGGAAAGCGACTGTCATACAAGACCTCCGTGAGATGACTCGCCAAGTCCTCCATTACTACAAAGGAGATTTCCTGGATGAGCTTCCTGGACTTGTTGATTTCAATGTAATGCTCAACCTCAGTGCGATACAGAAAATTGAAGTTGAAAAGTTGAGGAGGTTGGATTACTTCAGAAGAAATTCTTTGGGTAGTCTTGTCTATATGCATCCGCAGTTGAAATATTTTTCAGAGAAATATCCATCAACTGGAGACAAAAGTTTAGTTGATGATGAGAAGATAGATGAAATGTTGGAAAATATGAATGTGAGAGAGGGAGTAAAAGTGAAGTTCTTTCTTAATATGTTGGGCCTATGTGAATCGGCTGGTGAGAAGCTGCTGGTTTTTAGCCAATACATATTGCCCCTGAAACTCTTGGAGAGATTATCAATGAAGGTAAAAGGTTGGAGACCTCAAAAAGAAATTTTTATGATAACTGGTGATTCAAATTCTGAGTATAGGGAGCGGTCCATGGAACGCTTTAATAGCTCTGGTGATGCAAAAGTCTTCTTTGGTTCAATCAGAGCTTGTGGGGAAGGTATATCTCTAGTGGGGGCTTCTCGCATCCTAATTTTGGATGTTCATCTTAATCCATCAGTAAGCCGCCAAGCAATAGGCCGTGCATTCCGACCAGGTCAAAAGAGAAAAGTATACACTTATAGATTGATTGCTGCTGATTCACCTGAAGAGGAAGATCACAACACATGCTTCAGAAAGGAGTCGATTTCAAAGATGTGGTTTGAGTGGAATGAGAACTGTGGACATAGCGAATTTGAAATGAAGACTTGTGATGTGAAGGATTGTGGTGATCTATTCTTGGAAAGCCTGTCATTGCAGGAAGATATAAAGCTTTTGTCTCAAAGGTTAGAGCTTTCATGCTGATTTCATTGTTTCTTAGGTAGACATTATTAGGCAATCTGCCCTTAAAAAGTTTGTTCGCATTTTCAGGTAAGTCAAAATCATCAAAACATTCAGTACATGGTGCTTTCTGATGGATATGTATATTAGTGCTTTGATCACATTTCTATCAGTATGATGGAGGTACAATGAAGAAACTTCCCCTCGGCATTGTATTGCCCATGTCCATTGTGTTGATATGTTGAAAATCTTTTGGTCATAATCCAGAAAAGTTGCTAGGAGGGAGCACCAAAAATAAGTTAAACAGAAACTTACGAGTAGTGGAAAGTAAATTTTATTGTGTTAATGCTTGCTTCTTCATGATTCCATATAGTTATTTGATAGGACCTGCCTTTTGAAGTATTAATGCTTCTTGTTCATCTTCTCTCTCTCTCTCTCTCTCTCTATATATATATATATATTTAAAGGATCGAAGTTTAGAGAGAGGGAGAGGGGGGGGGGGGACAATAAGCTAAAGACAACAAAAATTTACAGCATTCCCAAATTAAGCTACCATCTCACCCATGGGTTCAATATGCTTTTTTTTTTTTTTTTAATAGCTAGTGGGATATAGTTTAATTTGAGAATATAGTGAATTTTTCTTGTGTTCTTTGGACTCAAAAGTGGGTTGGGGGGAGAGCATTTAAAAGATGGTGAGAATTGAAATTTGTTTTTCTTAATCTGGCTTTTGAATTCAAAATTCAAATAAACCAAATCGGCAATTATGAATTGAAATATGAAGCTCTAAAGAGGTCATCTAATAGAGCCTGGAGACCGTTTTGCCTTGGGTTTAATGAGAAGAAATTTGGTTGAAGAAGCCCTTTGATAGTGATAGATGAACCGTCCTGTTTATAATGGTCATACGTTATAATGTATTGTATCTCCTGTATTCGTTGATGACTATTCATATGTATTGGTTGATGACTATGCATAGTTTTGCATTGACATCAAAGTTCAATTCATAGCTTTACTTTTGTCATAAGTAAAATGTCCAATCAAGCATGCTAGAAAATTAGAAATAGAAAATTTTCACAATTTGATAAGATGACATGACTATGCATGGTTTTGCGTTGAATCAAAGTTCAATTCATAGCTTTACTTCTATCTTAGGTAAAATGTCCAATCAAGCATGCTAGAAAATTAGAAATTGAAAATTTTCACAATTTGATGAGATGACAAGTTATTTTTAGTTACTTTTATATTGATGGTGACATCATTTTTATTATACACCTAGTCAATAATTGCAAAAGGAGGGTTTTTTTTTTTTTTCTTTTTGCTTTGCGGTAACACTGTTGTACACACTTCATTGAAATTGTGTTAACACTAACATGATTTTAATTCAAATTGTTGAATGGTGATATTGTGTTTTCAAAACATTTCAGCCTGCATGGCACAATATTACTGTATAATAATCATTATCCTTGTACTACCCAAAAACCCTACTGTGGCTTTCCTAATTGAAATTTAACACGAAAGTTCCGACTTCCGGGGCTCCAACGGTGATTTACATACCCATCAAGGGAAGGAGGAGCCTTGACATGCATGTTGCATCAGCCTCAGATTTTTGGACCAACTAAGAAAAGAGAAGATGTTTCCAGTCAAACAATCTAAATAAGGTACATCTCCTGAATAATAATAGCCTTAACATGAAATGCTCCTTTCAACAAGCACTAACCAGTAGTATATCTAGTGCGACCTGAGTGGTTCTTTTATTGAAAAAAAGGTTGTCAGAGTCACCCAATAAAGTATTGTCTTGCTGCTGTTGCCATTAAAAGGTACTAGCAACAACGGAGTCACCAACTCCTCCAGTACAATAACAAGAGAAATTCTGGTGTCACACCCAATTACACAACTTTGTTCACAACTCGCCATATGGACGAGTTGTGGATAAAGTTGTGTAATTGGACATGGCACCAGAATTTTTCCAATAAAAAATATCTTTAGTGGTCATTATCAACATCATACTAACAATCATCTACTCATCTTTTATTTCATAACATCTTTCTTCATCAAACTGACGTAGGCACTAATTGTACAATTTTTCCTTCCACATATCAAACAAAAAATATGTATCTTTACAAATATACTAATCTTCCAATCAATTCATTGATATATTACAACCGTGTCTATATGTCTCCATATTTGGAGGACTGCAATCTTTCTATTACAATTTCCAAGCAGGACTAATGTTCTCGAAGGAACATCCTAAAACCTGGCCTGTTCCTCTTGCAAGCAATAATAGTTCAAAAATCGCAATCAATATTTTTCACACTACAAAATCATGTAATAGATGGGAAGAACTAAACCTGTGTTGCTGGTTACCAGGATTCATGCATTCAAAATCTGCGGTTTCGGGCCCTACAGATGATGCTGCAGCACTGTAAATTTCATCCCCTCTCATCGACATGAAACTGTGATGGTTCCCACTAGACATGGGGAGGCTGCCATCCTCACAGTGCTGCAATCCCAATGTGAGAGACACCCCACTTCCACTCCCGAACCTCCCCAACTCGGACATGTGATATGCAGCTGCCATGAACCTTTCACTGGCTGCATCAGACTGCATCATTGCATCAGGGAAGAGACTACAGTCATCCACATTAGGCCTTTGCTCCTCCCTTCGCTTCACTAACCCATATTCATTTTCAGCTTCTCCACGACTCCCATTATGGAAATTGACTACACTGGACCCTGCCATTTCTACATCAGGAACATGATTGGATTTGGAGTCCATGAGTTGACCAGTGCTACATCTCTCAGTGGCTGTTGAACTTGCACTTTGTTGCAAATCTTCCCCTCTTTCCTCAGAAGTCCTGTTATCACCTTTTGTTGCCTTCACTGCATTTTCTGATGAAGAATTAGAGTCCATCTCCATATCTCCAGTCTCTTCTTTGTACATCTCCTCTACCATGGGCTTCCAGAGACGCACACGGGCATTTATAAACCAGTTCGAGACCTAAGCCAACTCAAATATTTCACCAATTTAGAAAGATAGAACACATATAACCAATGCATAATCCTATGACACAGGATATATTAATCAATAAAAGAGGAGCAAATAACAGTTCTCCAGTTACCTTTAGATCAACACTTTGTAATCAATACTAAACATCTTATCACAAAGAGCATCTCTTTGAATGAATTAATATAACCATATCCCAACTACTTAGTGAAGGTAATTCAAAATTTTCCACCACTGTACCCAAATTCATGTTCCCAGTAAAAATAATCGGCGATGTGTTTTCTACATATAGCCATTGCTTTTGTTACCATTAAAAGCAGAAGTGAAAATACATGTTATTTTTCTTCTCTAATGAAGCTCTACCAGAATTGAGTTTATTCTTCAACTGTTTCTGTAAATTCTTAATGTCCTTGGTAACCTACCAGTGACTTCTCAACTTTTACTACCATAATCTCCAAACTGAATCTTTTTTTATAGGCTACAATTTTCAAATGGAATGTGTATCAACATTTTGAAAGAGTGAAGGACTTTCCAATTTTCCTTACTTAAGAACACAAAATCACCTCATATTCAACCCCAGAAAATAACAAAATTAGATGTTTTTTTACCTGACTTCTAGTCAAGCCTGTCTGCCTTGCTAGCATGATCTTATCAGAATCCTTTGGATATCTGGCGAACAACAAAGTAAGAAACTACTTTAAATAATGCACTAAGGTATCTTGAAAGAAGAATTGAAACTATGAAAGGGGGAACTGTTATGTGAGAGGGTTTACGGATGAAGGAAATGCTCAAACAGCCAAGCACGAAGAATTGAAACGGAACTTTCAGGCAGTCCCCTTTGTGGCCTCCATGCATGTTGCTGCATCATACCAAGCTGCTGAAGAGCCCTTTGTTGCCTGAGGTGCTGGTCCACATATCGGAGGCGAGTTATTCCAACTCCTCTACTGCTTCCAGAAGTATCTTGCTCCCCAAGGCTTTTACGAGTTGCTCGAATTTGGCCAGTGATTGCATCACGCAAGCACCTAAAGTGACGGGAGATAGTCTGGAGAGCAAGTGCTGTGTATGGTTTAGCTGCCCCACATCCTGCAATCACATCAAATGATGACACCACAATCTGCATCTGATGATAATACTGTTTGTACCTTCTATCAACCTGTGACAATCAAGTGATGAACATTAGACCTTGTGGAAAAAAAAAAGACGTTCTCAACTCCTTAGAATATTGTAGAGACAGGGATAAAACCATAGGAATGCATCATAGCCTGCACAGAAGTTGTATCATAATACAGCAATAATGGTTGGTATATAGGCATTATATTATATAACAGACAGATTACGAAACCAAAGAGAGCAGACCAAAAAAGTAGATAAACTCCTACTTTAATGACATAGATCCATCTCAGACAGAACGACAAGCACAAAGGTACAAAAGAAAAGAGAGTCAAATCACAAATGGGATAGTATTTATTAAATAAAGGTTCAAAAGGAGTAAAAGACTCTACAGTGCATAACTTTCATGTATTCGATGCAGCATTTTTTAATAGATCTTTTTTTAATGTGTGTGCGCGCATGCGTGGGAGGCTAAAGTAAGTTATTAGATACAACATAACAGCAACAAGGTTCAGTAATGACACCAAACATGGCCCACCATACTAATAATAATTAAGAGTAAGCAAATTAAATGCAGTCTGCAAAACAGTGAAACGTTTTTTTCTTTTTTGAAAAAAGAGTAAGCTGATAATCTCTTTTACTCAATACACATAAAATGAAAAATAATCACTTAGTTTAATCAGAAACGGTGAAAAGAAACTAATCCATGAACTTTCCAAGATCAAGAGACCTGAAACCCAGTCAGAAAAGAAAAGGATAATGAACCAACTCTGTTAAAACATCCAATGCAAAAGGTCATTCCCAATGCACAAAGCTCCCACTTTTGGGATGTCTAGGAGAGCTAATTGGCAAGGCAGCCTTACCCCCTCCCCTTTTTTGTAGAGGCCGATTCCCAGACTTGATCCCGCAACCTTAACACCCTCACTATCGTCCAGGACCAACAAAAACCGGAACAAAGACCCAATGAACCAATTGAAACTGAAACAACAATAAACAAGCTTGGTAACCCCAAAAGTATAAGCTAATAACTGGAGAGCCCTAACAAATACATATGCCCATAACCAAGCACAATCCCCACATGTTCAAGCTTAATAAAAATGAAACCAAGATAAATGAGTGCAATCACCCAACCAAAACCAAAGCCAAGACCAAGGTGCCAGGCACATGGAATACAATAACAAACAAATCGAGCTCCAATACCATGTTAAACCATCAAACCCAAAAGCTTAAACTAGTATGTGAAGAAGCCTAAGAAATACATGTATCCATAATCGAGCACACACGCAACCAAAGTGTGATTTCTTAACAAACTCAAGCCTCTTTTAGCCACTTTATTAATGAATTAGGAGCAAATTCTTATGTAACCAGTCCTCTCTTACCATAGACATCCTCGCAATTAACACTCAATGATGTTGGGAGTAAATCATCTTGCATTGACCATCTATCATCCTAGGGAGAACCTGAGACTCCCCAAAACTAATTCAGTACTAGTAAATATTAGATGCATAAATAAATGCCAAGTAGCACTACACTAATTTCTTCACCCCATAGTCAATTTAGAAGAAACTTCAAATTGGTTCTTAATTATTTTTAGCCTTTTGTATTATATGATTCCATTGAACACCAATAATAATGGGCAGTGCTACAAACACAACAATTTTCACAATAAATATCACAACTCCTGATTTGGCAAGTTATGATCGATTCTCCTATGGGCCCACCATTGACACTACTTTATTATCCACCATTAACAACTTGCCACCTCAGACAAATGTGAAATTTGTTGTGCCTATAGACATATTGAATAAGAACATCAAAGAGCAGAATATAAGATTTAAGATAAAATGCAAGGGCCCCAGGCAGTCCCATAAAATGCTACACTGGGAATTAAAGTACCTAATGACTCACAAGCCTGCAATTGGGAATTTGGAAAGTTGACAGAAGTGAATAACTAGTAAAGTAATTACCATTGTATCACAAGAAGAAGAAGAAAAAAGCCCCACAAGGAAGAATTCACCAAAATTTTCAAATGTTTCTAAAAATTCACGTGAAATAGTTTGTATTCTAGGAAGAAATTCAATCCACATAACAATAATGGTAACTTGAAAGAAGAATCAACGTGCTAATCAATCTCAACTTTTCGCAAAAATGCACATGTGCACACAAACACAATTTTAATCAGAACAAATATATAGAATCAACATACTAATCAAATAGAGCGAAAAATTATCTAAAATCAGGTTCACTAAATTTGCAACCAGTTTTTAATACTATAAAAATAGTCCACTTCATGTTCAAATGACCAATAAGTAAGACAGAAAATATGATTATCTAAAAAGACACAGAAAACGAACGTATTGGTCTTACCTCATCCGACATGGACAATAATTTTGTCAATTTGTTCTGCAAATCTTGTTTTTCAGCATGAGAAAGCTCACACGGAGAGTTCCCAGCTGATTCTTGAGGGTTTGAAGACACTCCATTTTCATTTTTTGATCCCCCATCACCATCCTTGGAATTCTTTTCATGCGTGCTTTCATTTTTCATATCAGCCTGCTTTAGAGCTTTGCGGACATTAACTACTTCATCAAGCAGTTGTTGTGCTACCTTGAGATATTTGGAATTGGGAACGTTTCTCACTATGCTCGGCATCCCATACGGAGATGAATCCCCTTTATTTAAATCTTGATTGCCTCCAGGAAAACCAGGTGGCAAGTATTCAGCATTTCTCAATTGCTCATCTCTAGAAGAGCCATTCCTGTCACCACTATCACCTGAAATTGACGAATTAGGACTCAAGAATGAAGCAAATCCTGGATTAGGATTCCGGTATGGGATAGATGACATTTGAATTCCTGATGGCATTTGTGTACTAAGGCTGAGGGATAATCCCTGACCCTGCAAGTTTTGTCCACTATGAAGAATGCTAGCAGCACCTCCCATTGGGTGTGTAACTAGCATCTCATTTCTAGCTTCCCTCCATGCATTGAAATCATGTTCTGCAATGCGCGACCCACCAAGATTTGACAAGATTTCTTGCTGCTGCGGGGTGGAATTTGAAGCACCCAATGATGGAATTTCCATGCAATTGTTTTGCTGCTGAGAATTCCCGGCCAAAGCATCTGAGTATGGCCCAGAGTTCATATACATCATCATATTACCAGGAATAACTGCTGCTTCTGCATATGAACTAGGCAAATGTTCCCTTAAATAAAGCATTGGCGCAGAATCTCTTTGATTATTCGAACTAGTGTAAAAAGTCGCCATATTTTACAAATCTCAAGATTTCCCACTTGCTTATTTGATTTCAATTACATAGTCACCGGGGATCTGAAAAAACCAATCAAATAGCTTCATGTTATAAACAATTCTTGGTATATATACAAAATAAATTAATAAACAATGTCACTCTGAAGTTTTGAGTTTAAATCCATCAGTATTCAAATTGTAGTCTTACAAAAACAAGTATAAGGTAAACTGCGCAATAGAAAACCATATATATATATATATATCATTTTTTTTTCTCTAATTACATCTCATGCAATCTATATATAAGAGGAAAAACTCATTAACAATATATCACAAGCAGATAGAATTATGAATTGTTATCCATTATCATTAATAGGAGCTATTTTACTAATTACTGGCAGGACAAAAAGTTCATGGTCACAAGTCACAACACTCAACAGTAGACAAAAGCCATAAATTTAAGGGTCAGAAGTAAAAGAACCAATAATCAAAGAAGCTATCTTCATGTGCATGACATTATATTCATGAATATAAGAATTTATTGTTTTGTTTTTTAAAATAATTTTACTATATAAACATCAACAAGGAGCTTCCATAATGATTAAAGGAAACCCTTAAAACAATCTGAAAAGAAAGTGAGTCAAATACTGCATAAAACCCACTTATTCACCGAGTTAGAAAATTTAACCATCGCCCACTTACATAAATAAGCAATAATGACCCCCCAAAAATATCAGAAACAATCAAAAGGGGAAAGAAACATAACATTAAAAAGAAAAACATGATTTTGAAGCACATAAGCTAGATAAAATCAAAGAAAAAACGTAAATTTTCAAGCAAAAAATGAAAGCATCAAAGAAACAAACAAAACAAAAAAGAGAGGAATAAAAAGACAGACCAATAACCTTTTATAACAAGTGAGAATATGTTGAAAAATAACTATAATAAGAACTAGATGAAATTCATTTCCGTATCATCATCACCATCTTATCCAGCACTAAATAGAGAGAGAGAGAGAGAGTTACAGAAATATTTATAGCTCAGCAGTAAGATAATGGGGTTTTTTTTTTTAATACAGTATTTAGAGAGAGAAAGAAAGAAGGGAAAAAAAAGTCAGAGAAATGAGAATAAAAAAAGACCTGGAAACCCGTAGCAGTTGTGGGAGTTGTGGGGAACAGCAAAGCTTGGAGACACCAACCGATCCGCAGGAACACAATCCTCTCCTAACCAAACACTTTCCGATCCCAAGACTTCTCAGATACAAAAACACAAAGCCTCACTTTTCATCCAAATTTTTCGTACATACAACAACAACAACAACGACAACAACAGAACTAATAGTTAAGGTAAAATAAAGAAGACCCAGAAAAGAAAAAACTGTTCTTTGAGGAAAATATAAAAAGAAAGATGATAATTCAAAAGAGCTATGATTTTTTTTTTTTCACTTTAAAGCTTTTTTTTTCTAATCATATATTCTCCCATCTATGATTCTCCATCAATCCCCACGTGAGACTCACACATATACAATACAACCCTCTCTAAAAGTTTCTGTGAGAAACTCAAAAGAATGATAACTTTCTCTTTCTATCTCTATCTCTGTCTCCTTTTTCTAAAATAGAATTTTTCTCTTTTTGGGGTTTGCTTTTTTTTTTTTTCTTTTCTGTTTTCCTTTTTTTCTAGTAAGAGTTTGGTGGTTGTTTACTTGACTTGTTGGCTTGTTGCTATTGCTTCTTCTTCTTCTTCTTCTTCTTCTTCTTCTTCTTCTCACCTTGAGCTTACTCTAACTTCTTTGCTGGTGATACAAGTGTTTGGTTAAGGAGCTCTATCTCTAACTACCAGTTGGTAGACCTAAACCCTCTCTTAAACCCATACACCATCTCTCTCTCTTTCTCTCTCTCAACCTCTGGCTGTCTTTCTCATCTTTTGAGCATGGAAGGTCTGGCTTTTGGTTGCTGCAATATCCACCATATACAGCATAGTCTAATCTTTTTCCTTTATTTTTTTTCTTTCTGTTCAATTTTATTTTATTTTATTTTATTTTATATATATATATATATATACTATTGTTTTTACTTGTTTGATATTTTCCCTTGATTATTATTATATATAATATTCTTTTAGATTTTTTTAATGTAAAGAGGCGCACCTGTAGGTGCTCATATCACTATATTTGTCTCTTTGTTCCAAGTAATATGATTTGTTTTCTTATACACTAGATCCTGTCTTTTTCATGTATTTCTATTTCTTCCCCTATAATTTTGGTAATTATAGATAAAGCAATGTTAAAAAACAATTTTAATTTTTTTAACGACATTGTTTACAATTGGTTAAGTGAGCAGTTGAGATTGAAAGTTGGAATAGTGTCGATTTTATATGAATCTATCATCACCACCACTTATACAGTGCATGAATCACAATAAACCATTATGAGAAAATTTGTAGCCTTTTTATGGATAAATTGATAATGGTATGAGTAGTGGTCAACATCATCCTTTGCCATGGAAGAGGGTAATGCACTTATTGAGGACCATGCACTATAAGGGACAAACGTCTTTCTTTCAAAAAGTCTTCATAAACTAAATACATGAAGTAAAGGACAATAATGAATACATAAATTAGTGAAAATTGTACTCTAAAGAAGTAAAAACATGGTCACAGTGGGTGTAGGGATTTTTAAGCATTAAAAGAAATCTATGAACTAATAAATTATTCCTAATCCCAAAATTTTAACATGTTATGAAAGTATGAGTTTTTAACATAGTTCAAATTTAATACTACTTATTCTTTTCTTTTTTTCGTGTGTGTAAAAGATAGAATATACCGCTTATTTTAATAATACGATAAACGATTAGTTGTTTAAAAGCTTCAATTATCAGAAAAGTATGAATTTAATCATTTAATTATTATCTATCATAAGCATGCTTCGAAAATTGTTTACATACGAAAATGACAAGAAAAATAGATAGAAATGAAGTGTAGGGGTTGTCTTACTTGCTAGTGGATTTATTAGCAACATGGTCATCTTTAGAATCGAAATATAAAAAATATCATATGAGGAATTTTTCAATAATGTGATGAGGATATTCTCTAGAGTTGTATATCAAACACTGCCCACCGTACTTGCCTAACCCACTAATTGGCACTACTCACCCAGTCACTTTTACATATTCTTTCCTCTTTTGATTTTTTTCCCCCTAATCTTTTAGATTGTTACAATGAAAAGGTATCTAGGTAGGGTTTGTAATTCGAATGATAGGCATAGCCTTTTGAAAAGTAATGGGATCATTTTCCACTTACATAAAAGAGAAGGAGTAATTTGATATGTGCACAAATAATTAAGGGTAAGGCTTCTATTAAGTGGTCAGTGGCGACTGGACCCGTTAGGATACAGACACATGTTCAGTCTTGGACACGTGTCCGCATCACAACGTGTTCAGTGATCACTACCACTGGACACAAGTTGCTCCCAATAATTAACTACCCCATTTTGCTTTCTATTTAGATAATATTTTAAATTGTTTTCTTACTTATATATTATGATCATGAATGCAGCATAGGTTTCTCCTAAAAATAATATTGTTGCAATGGTACTCATAGTTAAAGAAACATATGGAAACTGCAAAAAGTATTTTTAATTATAAACAAAGTGCATTTTACTATTTTAAAATTCAAAATTTGATATTAGTTGAACCCACTTATATTATGTTTGTGATGTAATTTATAACTACATGCAACTGATTAAGGTTTTAATTTTCTTCCTCAAAAAAAAAAAAATTAAGGTTTTAATTTTTACCACAAAATCGAAAAAGGGAACAAAAGGAAATATTAATTTGAGTAATAATAGGGATACAACCCTTCCCACACTTAAATCCACACACTGCTTATTTGTTAACTCTTAATTGAGTTTCAACTTTTGTAAGTACATGTGATGAACTCATGTAAAAGTATTTAAATCCAATAAAGAGTTGACATATAAGCAAAATGTGGATTTGGATGTAAGAAGGGATGTGTCCCTAGCATTACTTATGTTATGAGTAAATTATTTTACTAGCACAACACGTACGAGTAAGAAAAGCATGCTTCAAGGTGCATGCTGCTTCAAGGTGCATGCTGGTATGGAAGAACTTAATTGGACATGAACATGACATCTCTATGTTGTATATAAACTTGGTGCTGTAAAAAATTGTTAGTATGTGAATAAACAAGCATCCTAATCCATTTTTTTAAAAAATAAATGTTAATGAATTCTCTAAGAGCATTGGTTTAGCAACTATTTTTAGAAATATATTTTATGAAAAAATGATACAGCAATTAATTGTGTTGGCAGCTTTTTATATTTATCATAAAAATAGTGTCAAAACTTTCCTAATATAGTTTATTAACAATTACCTCAATGGCACTTGTGGGGGGTAAAAACCCAGAGCTATTCAATAGGCCTGGGGCACCATATTGAGGAGTGTTATATTTCCAAAAAGCAATAGTTGGTTGGAACGGCCTATCTGAAGGCAAGAAGCCCAAAAATAGAGGGGGAGTACCGTCCGAAGAGGCCACTATTGGTCCGAAGATGTTTTACTCCTCGGTCACAAATAACCTTGATCAATCAAATGTGTGGAAGGTCCAAATGATCTTCCTAGAAATCCTAATGATAATGATAAACTCTGGGTAGGTCTGGAGATGATCAGAACTAAAAAATATTTAAAGGAAAAGCTATTACCACCGTATTTAATGCACTGCAACAGCTTTTCTGGCCGCATTTATGTGGAGAAGACCTCTGAACAATGTAACCTCAGCTACCGCCACTCACAAAGAACTAAAATAAACACATGACGTGACATGTACTTGAGTAGATACGCAGATGAAGAACATGTGGACGATGGAGATGATAGGAAAGAGTGCTATATAAAGAAGAAGGGTCCCTGATAATGGGGGACGAGAAAAAAGAAAGAAAAGTTTTACGGTAGTTCTGAATGTTGTAATTACTGTTCACTTAATAAAACATCTCTTTGGACATTCATTCATGGAGTTGTTCAAGCATTATTTCATGTTATCATCACTGCAAGTAACCTAGCCAACCATTGTTTACTTCATAACCAGCCCAGCTCTTTCGCCCGCTCTCTACAAATTCATTGTCCTAGGTTCGTTGGGCCTTTAACCCATATCTTTTGGGTTTGGACTACGAAAATAGACCCTACAGCACTCGTTAACGTGACCCTTTAAAAAAAATATGGTTTTTTTTTTTTTTAGTACTATTTGTTGGTTTAATTTTTTGTTTTTACTTTATATCTAACAGTGGAGAAGATTAACACACACAAAATATTTAAATCTCAACATTTGAAAACTTCTAATTAGAGGGTATAAACGATAAAGTAACGTTACTCATAAAGTAGCGCAGGCTTGGTGGGTTTGTTAATTGAAAATGCTCAAAATAGTTATCATTATGATTTCATATTTAAAGGCTAAAATTATGTTAATGTAATGTTTTGTTAATTGAGAGAAAGCTTCAACCAATTACGACGTGCTATGCATTATGCAATACAAAGAGTTAACAACACATGTTCTTGGATTGCATGGAATAGTCCAAAAAAATGTTTCTATGTTTTAAAACTCCTGACTATCGTGGAGTATTACACTTGCACTGGTTATAAAATCAACAGGGTCATTTTCTGATGATGGAATAAAGTGGCTAAACAGACTCATCCTCTGGCCTATGGGACCTCGAAAGGTGATGTGAGTCATTATGGACGATGATGATGGGTCCTATGATTTGTGTAGTAAGACTTTTGAAGACATTCAGGAAACTAAAAATAATAATAATAATAATAATTTTTGAAGACATAATTAATATATATATATATATATATATAAATTTATGAGATATATTAATATGTGCTTTTAAGACATACATTAATAAATTATTTTTAAAAAAAATTTATAAAAAATAAAAAAATAACTTATTTTTTTATAATTTTTTAAATTTTTTATAAAAAATTTTAAAATAAATAATTAATGCATACCTTAGCAGGACATGTATAAACAGGACACTTTATTTATTTATATACTTAAAAAAAAAAAAAAAAGAGAAAAAACGAGTTGTTGCAAATTCAATGGGATGCTGAACTGGCTGCCAAAAAGTAGTAGCTCCTTTAATCAAATTCTTATTGTCCTTCTCAAAAAATAAAAATAAAAATAAAACAAATAAATCTTATTGGCTAAAGTCTAAAGACCAGAAGGCAGAACGGCCATTAATCTATGCATTTAATGCTGGCATGATTAATTGTTTAGGTCATTAGCCTAAACAATGGTTTTTAGAGGCATTTAAATATCTTTTTTTTTAATTAAAAAATAAAAAATAAAATACAGCATTTCGTATCAGCTCTAATAGGTTGGATTGTGTCAAAATTTCGACTATAATAGTTATAGAACGGGTGACTTTGGAAATTTTACTTATCGTACACATTCTTTTCACAAATAGAAAATAGTGAGTTAATTCAAGTTGAGAGAACAAAATACACACAAATAATAATTATAATAATAATAAAACATTAGTTAAAGCGGTGAAAAAGAAAAAAACATGTCAATTAAGGAGGTAATAGAAAATATAATTTTAAATAGAACAAAATAAATATAAAAATACATGTGATTAACCCTATTACTAGGTTACTAAGAATTCATAATTGCCCCCAACTTTTTGGACTAAGGATTTGATTATTTTTGTTATATTCCACAAAATAAATCCGTATCCTCTATTTTAACTATACTTGTTTTAAAAATTAAAAAAAAAAAAAAAAAAAAAAAAAAAAAAAAAAAAAAACCTTTGAAAATAGACCTATTCATTTTATAAGGAAGATTTATTTTTCAAGCATTAAATGGTGTGTATTAAACACACGGCATTTAAAATCATATTTCTCCCTAATGAACAATTACTAATATATATATATATATATATATTAATAGGCAAAACTCAAAGAAAGTTCAATTAGAATTTGAAATTAGAATTCAATTTTGCACCATGTGTCTAAATTTATGTGGGAACTATATCATAATTATCTACTTAAGTTTATGTCATGTATCCACTTAAGGTTTTAAATTTTTGTGCCTAGTGAGTTAATGAATGCAAAATATTAAGAATCTAATATTAATGAATTATAATATTTAAAAGAAAAAACCAATCACATATAATCAATAAAAATCACAACACAATAAAGATCATTAAAGTTCTATTTTATTAAAAATTAGAGAAAAATTGATCATAAGTAGTATTAAATTTAGGTAAGAATTTTAATATGTGACTAATTACGTTTACTTTTTAAAAAAAAATTTGACTAATTATTTATATTTTTATGAAATTCAACTTTGTGTCACGTGTCTAAATTTATGTAAAGATCACATCATAATTATCCACTTAAGTTTATGTCAAGTGTCCACTTAAGTTTTTTTAATCTTTTGTGTAAAGTGAGTTAATGAGTGCAAAATACTAAGAATCTAATATTAATGAAATATAAAAAAAAAAATTAAAAATCAATCACATATACTCAATAAAAATCACTACACAACAAAGATCACCACATGTTCTATATTATTAAAAATTAGGAAAAAAAATGATCATAAGTAGTATTAAATTTAGGTAAGAATTTTAATATGTAGTTATGTTTGCTTTAAAAAAAAATTGACCAATTATTTATATTTTTATGACAAAAATTGTGTTTAATTTTAAATGTATTCAATATTCGTACTTATGCATGTGTTACATGCTATTTTTTCAAAAAATAATTTGATTAAATATTTATATTTTTATAATAAAAATTGTATTTAATTTTAAATGCACCAATGCGTTTGCATGGGTTATATGCTAGTTTTAAATAATATTACATTACATTCACCTTTATATTTATACTTATATTTATGAACTGCTAAATAGTTATGATGAGCCAAGGCCCAAGTGCTTTATGTCTCATATAGCATTTCTTGTTATTTCTAATGAAAATGGTCAAGATTCAAATATTCTCTCTAAAATTACATTATCAATTTGAAAATAAATAAAAATAATAAAAAATCTTTATCATGAAACTAACCATCTTTATTTCAAAAAACAAATGGAGATAATATTTGTCCAATTCTCCCCATATGAAAAAGATTTAAATTTGGACAAAGTAAAATTTCATGGACATTTCATAGAACAATCAATCTAAAAGTTATAAAAAATTTCACAACTGTTGAGATGACATGTTGTTATTGGCAAATTAAAAAATAATAATCTTAATGGTTAGTTACTATGAGAACAAAGAAAAACTTCTTCTTTTTTAAAGAGTTTCAATCTATAGAGTCCACTCCTGATGAGATAACTCTTTATTATTAGACCAAGACACCAATTAGTTTTTGGTGTATGCAGGAATTTAATCTTAAATCTTTTATTCAACAATTAGAGACTTTACTATTAAAAAAAATTGAAAAAATAAATTGTGACTATAGCATTATTATTCATCTAATAAAAACCCCTTATCAAAGCTGGGTTTTAGAGCGGGCAGCGAGTCTACGTTTCCTTAGGTAGGTTTAGTGCACTGTTCACGGGATTTACAAGTACCTCTTTTAGTAAATATAACTTTTAACTTAAATCCTACAATACTATTTACACATTTAAAAAATTTTTACTATAATATTTTTAATTTTTAATAATAAACGATATTTAAATAGATCTTTACTGTTCTCATATTCAACAGTTAGCATTATCTTTTCACGGTTAAATTTTAAACGTCCAGTAAAATCACAAAACAGCTCTAGCAGTAGTGGTAATTATTAGCCAATAATGTCATTTTTTGAGTCAACACAAATAGTATCACTTTTTTTTTTTAAAGAAATTTATAAATTTTTTGTTTTATTATTTTCTTTTTCTTTTTCTTTTTCCAACGTTAGTGATTCCTTTTCTTTTTATGTTTTAGTGTTAGTGGTCCTACTTTTTTTTTTTTTTGAAGGGATGTTAGTGGTCCTTTAAATTTTAACATATCAACCTCATTTAATATATTACTGCCATTCTATGTACTTTTTCTCTCTCTTTTTTTTTTTTTTTTTTTTTAGTAACTATCCTTTATGTACCTAATCCTTTTTTGATGAATTCTATGTACCTAATCCTAGTCCTTTTGTACTCAATCCATTAATTCACCATCATTCAGCACAAAATAATAGTAGAAATGTACAGTACTGGATTTCAACCAGTCTTACTGCAAAATGGAAAATGAGCTGGTTCTGGTATTATTTGGGCCATTAAAATGTACCCGTGAACTTGTACCCCATGTCTTCAAAGCGAGTAATTGAAAATTTGATGCGAAGTTTTGAACAATTAACTTTAGTCCTTTATGTATTCTCAAAATAATAATTAAGTGTGTCTTGATACATTAATTCTCTACGTAGAGTCAATAATAAACCTATATAAAAACGATATTGATTCATCATAAGTTGAATAAAATGTAAAATTGGGTGTATTTGTAGAATTGTTGAAGCAAATTTATATTAATATTTTTTATGAAATTTTATCGGATTTAATCACAAATGGTAATAATAGTATCCTAAATTTATTAATAATGTAATAGAAATCATGTGTACATCATAATTAAATCCATTAGTTTTTGATGAAAACATTAACAAAAAGTTTAATTTGTTGCAACCCAATTTAGATGGAACTAAATGCTTAAATTCAAAGACTAAGAAGTTTTCAAAAAAAAAAAAAAAAAAAAAAAAATCAAAGACTGCATTTTTCTTTTTCTTTTTTTAAATGCATAAATTTTTCCTAAAACATAATTATGTTGAATATAATTTTTTTTAGTTATAAATTTTTGCATAAATTCATTCTTGTTTGTTAGTCAATGACAAGATGATGGGTTCCTAAATTTCACTTTTTACAAACAAACATTTAATTTTACATCCATATAGTTACATTCCAAATGCATATAAAAATTCAAATATAAAAAGTAATTTGCAGGAATAAATTTCTAAATACGCAATTTCTAACACCAATATCAAGCCAGAAACATTAGTTTCTTTTTAATTATATAATTTTTTACAAAAATGCTTTATAATAGAAAGCATTATAACCAATTAACAGTTTCCCTGATTTCTTAAATAAAAAAACGAAACTAATTAATAAAATGTCTCTACCAAGTATCCACAATTTTTACATAACATATCTACAATATACCAATATCTCATGAATTTAAGCAGGACAACAACAAAATCATTTGAAACCTACTTACAATTTCTTTTTTTTTTTCACAGCACTCAATTTAATTCTGATGGGTTTTTTTTTTTTTTTTTTTTTTTCAACTACAAATTTTGGTTCATAAAATTTGTCTACCCACTCCCCCTTTTTCTTTTATTTTCGCCCCCACACAACTCGTTCATCCACACCTTTTTCTCCATCCCCTTTTGTTTTTCTTTCTTTTTGCCCCCACCACTTATTCCCCACCAATCTCACTCTTCTTCTTGCTCCAACCAAATCTCCCTTATCTTCTTTTTTCTCTTTGAAATGGACGGTGGTGGCTTTCATCATTGAAATTGAGGTTATTGTTGGAGAAAATTATATTTTAGACTAAAAGTTGCATAAATTAATGAATTTATTGCAAGTAAGTTTATTGGGGATTTTAGCACAAACAGACATATCAACCATGAAAATCAAATACAAAATCCAAAACCATTAACAAAAAGATATGGTAATTAACAAGTGAAAAGACCAATAAAAAACCATCACGGGGATTAAATTTTTGTAAAAAATACAATATAATGGAGTTGTTACAATTAGTTGAAACTTACAAAAGTTTTGTAGCCTATACTTATAAACATCAGAATTGCCTTTCAATTAAAGTAATCATTAAAAATTTGAAATCCTTTAATGACGATTTTCTAATGCCACATCCACACAGAGAAAACATCTGGCACTTACAGACTTTCTTAAACATTTATTGTAATGACCTCACTAGAAAGAATTTGTATGTTTTCAAAACAACCTCATAATCACTGTTTTTTATTTTTAGATCACAAGATGAGTTGATTGTATCTAGGTTTCCAATTTGACACACGAAAGAAAAACACATAAGGTTTTCTATGTGTTGCACTTAGTGTGACCACCTTTCTCCCTATTGAAAAGTCAGGCAATGAGTAAATTATATACGTAGGTTTAAAAAGAAAAGAAAAAACAAGAAACCTTTTACATTTTACATGATCTCACTTGAGTGAGTGACAAAAGAACTTTTAGGTTGTTTTAAAGTTTTGCTTGAGCAAGATTCATTCTAGCTCGTGTGAAATTTGTTCTCTGAGCAAATTTGGTTTAACTTGAACGAAAGCTTTAGTCTTTAAGGGCCCATTTGGTAGAGCATTTTAGTAATATATTTTCAGTTTTTAAACAACATTACTCGCATTTCTATACACTTTCTCACCATACATATTTCACAAAAATATAAACAATATTTACTTAAACTACTCTACTAAATGGGTCTTAATTTATTCATGATCTTCAAAGCAGATCTTGACAAACATACAATAAATCAAATACAACCAATTCCAAATATCCTTGCACAAATTTTGAAATGGAAATAGCCAATATTAGAAAACCAAATAGTTGGGAATAGAGGTGTGTGGTAGCAGTGGATTGTTGTTGATCGGGTCTTGTGGGTTTAGGGTCATTGTTGATTATGGTTGGTTTGGGCTTGCAACAGTTAATGAGGACGGGGGAATTTGTCATGTTTTAGGCTTTGGTGGGGTGGGGTGGGGTGGGGTGGGGTGGATTTTAGGCTTTGGTGGTTGGCCGACAAATCAGAGAGAAAATAGAAGGAAAGGAAAAAGAAATAAAAGGGAGAGAGTCTTTATTAGGTGTTTCTTGTAATGTACATTAGTACATGTGGATTACACATATCTTACCCAAAAAAAAATGAGAAGTAGCGGGCATAATAAAAATCATTTGTCACTTTTAGATTTAGAAAATGAGAAATAAAAAGTTCATTATTTAGTAAAAATCCACTTTATTGTATAAGGAAAAATACCAAATGTGGCAAACAAATTGCAAATACATTTAGCTTTATCAAATATTGTAAAATGAATTCTAGGTAGAGTTACCAAAGATAGCCTAACTCACCAAGATTTTAGATCATTTTGGTGACTATATTGTCCATTAGCTTACAAAATTTTGTATAAATAGCATTTTCCTACTAACTCTTTTTTTTTTAAAGCATAACAAATAATAATAATAGCAACCTCATTTTATTTATGCATGTTTTATATATTAAAAAAAGAACACCTTTTTATCTCATCGTGAGATCTTGAGTTCAAAACTTCTTGTTGGTGTCTTGAAACTATTCTTATAGGATTCTTCCGTGTAATAATCTGATTCATGTGAGACAAAAAAACTACAAACACCTAAGAAAATAGTCAAATATTCAAAGAAATCTGGATACTCTCGTTTGTTAAAATTAAATATAGCATTGAACCGACAATGTGTTTCTTAAAAGACAAATCAAAATTCAATAATTATAGAGTAACTTCCAAATCCCTCAAATGCTAACAACCTCGTTAGCACAATCCAAAGGAAAGAAGTAGATGAATAAAAAAAGCAACAAAAATAAAGAAGAAAGCCATATTAGTAATAAACACAAACATATTGACCCAAAAAAAAGGTAGCCTGCTAGGGACCAGAGGAACAGAGCCCTGAAGTTATTGGGGTGGGGGGGTGTGATGACGTGTAAGGTACCTAATAAATATGGTCGCTGCAACAGAGTTGCAGAGTGGGTGCAGAGTGATGCAGAAGGACGTGAATGAAAGAAAGAGAAAGAAACATGTAACCTTGGGATTCGCGAAAAAGAGAGAAAGTGATATCTAAGGTTAAATGAAACGAAGGGATTTGATTGGTCAATGGATTTTGTGTGTGTGAAAAAAAAAAACCTTCGAGATTTGCTCTCATACGGATACGGTCACTCCTACGTATGAATGATTTCAGAGAACTTCTGCCTTTTTGGGTTTTGGGGTTTTGTTTTTTTGCATTTTTTTTTTCTGACACAAAACCTAGAGTCGGATCCAACCCAACGTAATCATTGTACTTTGGTTAAACCAACAAGATTAAAATTCAAACTAGATTCGGTCCACAGAAACTCAAAATATAATAATATATATGTATATACATGGTATATTAGTTTAGTCTGGTACACATGTTTCAACTTTTGGTTCTCAAAAAACTTTTGAAATTTTTTATTTTTAGGCCTGTTTGATATATATAATCTCAAACTTATATTTTTACATTTTATATAATATTACTTATATTTTTACACATTTTTTCGTTTGCACGTATTTCAAAAAATTACAAAAATATTTTTCAAATGTTGTTTCTATTTTTTTTTTTTTTTTTTGGTTAAAGTGCAAACTACACATCTACTTTATGTTTGGGTCTTTGAATTTTATAATTGGGCCCGTTAATGAGTATTTATTTTTAAGTTCACTAAATAAAAAATTAATATAAATTAATGAGATGACCGAAAATATTAATGAAGTGAAAAGTGAATCTCAAAAAGTTAATTTTATTGGCTATATACCCTAAAAGTTGGTAAAATATTTGACATAAAGTAAAATAATTTGACATAAAGCTATTTCTTAATGGGCACCAACACCTTATGGTGCCTGTTAACACTACATAATTTTCTAGCATCATTAAATATGGACGAATGAGCTACTAATGTAAACAAAATATAACTTTAAGGATCAAATTCAAAACTTGAAACTCTATGGTATAAAATCCAAAAAGTTTTCCTATGATCTACTTCATGGCAAGATAAAAAATTATTTACTTATATTTTAGTCATATAGCCTATTTAACAAATTATTTACTAATATTTTAGTCATATGACCTACTTAAGATGTTAATTGTTTAAGTTATTCAATGAATCACGTAATTTGATATTCATAGACAATCTTATGAATTGTATGACAGTCTATCACATAATAAGTTGAAGAATATTCCCCTAATCTAGTTTAGAGGAATACTTTGTCCTTATATATTTTCTTTAAAAAATGAGCATGTGTTACAACTAATAGTTGAATATTTAATATTCACGTATATTTTAGTCATATGACCTACTTAATGATATGACTTATTTAAATGATTTAATGAATTTTGTATTATTTTATTTTATTTTTTTTGAGAAAGAAATGAATTATGTGATTTAGTATTCATAGATAGTCTAATGAACTATATGATAGCTTGTCACTTGCCAGGTTGGAAAAGATTTATCTAATCTAATTTGAAAGAAGACTTTGTCCTATATATGTATATTTTCTTAAAAAAGGAAAAAGCATTACAACTACATGTACCCTTAAGAAAATCCTTAACAAGACCCTTTCATTAAATTTGAGTTTACAGGGCATTGTTACTGTAAGGACTCAGTTTGGATTGGACCCAGAATATGAACGGGTTTTCAGTCCAACAAGCCCAAACAATAAATTTGTAGAGAAATGGGTTGAAGGTTTAGACGCTGGCCGTTGTTCACTAAGCATCAACCTCTTTTCCTTAAAAAAGAAAAAAATACTTATAACTGCTTACAACCAGGGGGTGCTCCTCGGCCCATGACCGAGGAGCCCTTTTTCTTCTGGCTCTTTTCTTTTCTTCTTTCTCCCCCCCCCTGCTTTACTTTACTAGCTTTTCTTATATAGTCTTTATCGTCCTCTCTCGTTCTTCCATGTGTTGATCATCTATTCGCCTTTCTTCTGATTGCCCATCCCATCAGAGGTCTTATCAGCACTCAAGTGGTTCACTCTGATCAATTTTGCCCTGCTAAGGGGTTGCATCACCATTAATGCGACCAGAGGGGTTAGGTGAATGCATTAAGTGTGGAGGTGACAGCTTGCCCTGAGCTTGTCCCTTCAAAAAATCATCCTTGGCATGCCGAGGACAAAGAGGTCCTCGGCCTGGACCCGAAAAAGATGCTTTTCCTAATTTAGCCTCGGATGGTCAGTCTTCCTCGGCGTGGGCTTTGGGCCTACTACGCGATGGGCTGAGGCTATCAGGCCCATGGACCCCACAATAGCCCCTCAAAACCTTGCTGCACGTTCCCTCGGACGGGGAGGAGGGTTTTGATATCTATGGGCCCTCTAGACGCATCGCCCCACTTCGTTCCGCGATAATGCTGGCGACCTTTCGACTACCCGATGTGCGTTTTTGGCATTTCAAGACTTAACGTGTGCCCACATTAAATTTTGGCGGCACCACGTCTTTTACTTTCAACGGTGTGATGGTAATCGTTCGGTGGAGATTTCCTGCTTTTATGGGCAGGCGGTTACATTTTGGGAGAACCTAAGGGGTAGTATAAGTACCTATTTGAACCGCCTGGTTTTCTTATTTTCGCGCTTACGACCATTGATGTGTATGATTTGAATCTGGTTCAACTGGTGCACTACCTGAAGAGACTCGTCATATTTCTGTAAATCTTCTTCTTCCGGGGGCTCCAAATTTTTCTTGATTCTATTCCTTCTTTTCTTCTTTCAGAATTTTTAGTCGTCCTTGGAGAATGGGTAAGTTTAAGAAGTTGTTTGAATCCGACGAGATGATGAACAAGTTCATTGTTGACTATGGAATACCCAATAATGTGAGTTTGAAGTACTGTGAAGAAGGGGAGTGGTACCTTAAGAGGAGAGAGGGTAAAGTTGTGATCCCGATAGTCGCTTTCGTAGAGGGAGGGATGAGAATCCCTATGAGGCCAGTGACTCTCAATTACCTTAGGCATTTCCTCTTGACTCCTACTCAATGTGCCGTGAATGTATTTAGGATATTAGGGTGTGTAGATACCTTGAATGAGAAAATGGGGCTGAGACTGACTCACCATGATGTGAACTGGTGTTACAACCTTCATCATCTTAGGGGTAAGACGTATTATATGAAGACGAGGGACGATAGGGTCCGACTCATCCAATGTCTTCCTGATTCTAATAAGGGGTTGACTCAAGATTTCCTTATAGTGTCGGGGGAGTGACACAATGGCTTTCATTGCCCAACAGTAGAGGGGGAGCCAGGTAGGGTACCTGAAGTAGGGGTTTCAGTATTTTTATTTTTCATAGCCATATACCCGTTTTAGGTGATTAACCACAGGATTTTCACTCTTCTTTTCATAGATCCGCACGCTTTCGCACGTCATTTCCACCTGGTCAACAAAGCGGATTTGGAAACCGTTCTTAGGTCAGAACTTTTCCTGAACGAAACTGATAACCAGGTTAGAGCTGCTCACAAAATCCTCGGATGCGACCCAGCTCAGAAATCATTCGCAGTCCCGAAGCACGTAATTAGGGCTCGTGACCCTCGGCTTACTTAGATTACCGTGGTGGAGGACGGTTTTACATTTTTCGAGGGGTCTCACATACCTGAAGGCATTCCATTAGCAGGTTCTTCCTCATCTCAACAAGTAACGGCGGCCGAGGAAGGACAATCTAAGAAGGCGGGGGAGGTAGTTGAACTAAGCTCTTCTGAGGACGAATATAGTGTGTTCAACCTAGCTAATCAGTCCGAGGATCCCTCTGGTGATCTAGGAGACCCTCATTTGTCCGAAGCCAACCTCTGGTCCCTAAGAGTTGGCACTCAAGCTGAGATGGGCTTGAAAAAACAGCCCCAAACCAGTCTTTTTGAACTGCTCGAAGGTGGTTCCAAGAAGGGTGCACCGGAAGAGTCGCAACCCAAGCCCCTAACCCCTTCGCCCCAGATATTAACTGTGCAAACCAAGTCATCCTCTGTCCCCACAGCATCAGACCCTCAGACCAAGTCTTACGATCCGAAAAGGAAAAGACTTTCCAAGGGTAAGGAGCCAATGGATGGGAGTAAATCCTACTCCCCGCCCGAGGAGGGTAAATCTCGCAAGCCTCCGAAATAACTGAAACTCGGTGGTCAACGGAAAGGTAAGAAGATCGTCCAACAGTCTGAGGCCCAAGCCTGGCTGCCCGCTGCCATGCTTCATGATTAGCCCCTGATGGATAACGCATCGATACGGGAACCTCAAGGGGCTGAGGGGGCTCTCGTAGCCGATGCCCTGGAGAAGTCTCTCCTTCTTCCCACCGATATGGCCGAGCTTGAAAATATGAGTGGGTCAGAGGTTGTCCTTGACCTTAAGAAGTATCTGGGCATGGTGGGTCCTTTGGTACCTATTTACTTTATTCGAGCTTTGTTGCTTAGTGCCCTCCCTTTTCTTTACGGAGTTACCTGTTTTTTGTCGGCAGGCTATCCAGGCTCTTTTCAGGTTGGATGAGGAGGTCGATGGCCAAAGCAGTGCCTTAGCACAAGAGTGTGACAAGTTCTTGAAAGCTGCCAGTACCCTCAAGAAATCTGAGGCCGACCTAAAAAAGGCGACTGAGGATCTGGAGGAGATGAGAAGGGCCAGGGACACTGCTGCCTCCGACCTGGCCGCGGCCAAGAAGCAAGCTGAGGACCAAACCACTCGCTTGCAAGACGTTGAGGGCCAGCTACAGACTGCCAAGGAAGACAATGTCTACCTGAAGAAAGAGTTGACCAAGGTAATCCATGAGAAAGGTATTGCCGAGTATGCTAGGGACGAGGCTGTGAGAGCCAAAGACGAGGCGGTATTTGCAAAAATAGACACTGAGCGCTCTGTAGAACAGGCGGAGGAGGAGGCCTTCGCAGATGGGGTGGCTAAGACTGAAGCCACTCTTCGGGCGCAAGTTCCTGTAGTGTGCAGGCATTACTGTTCTCAGACCTAGCATGAAGCCCTTACCAAGCAGGGGTTGATGCCTCATCCGACCTTAGGAGGGAGGACAGGATATATTACCCTATTGCGATTTGTGAGACTGCCCTTGATGCTCTCGAGGAGGGGTCCTCATTACCAGCGACTGAGAGTCGCAATAAGACCGCCGAAGATATACCTGCCGCTGACCAACCCCCCGAGGAAGTTGAACCCCCGAGAACGTTGGGGGGAGCTAGAAATGAGGGTCAGGAAATACCACATGACGTGGTGAGGCCTCATGCGGATCCTTCGAGACAAGGCCCTTAGGCACTGGTAAAAACCTTTTGATCTGTTTGTCGAATTAATTTGCCTACTGAGTTGAAGAGACTGGTGTATGACATATGATAGTTTTGTTTATTTTCTCTTTCATTTCATTCTACTTCTTGCCTTAGTGGTGTTGTAAGGAGACTGTATATTTTCTGTTTAGACTAAATGCTCGATACCTTATTTCCAATTTATAGATATTTTCTTTTACTTGCTTTTCTCTATTATTCTGCTCAATACTTGTATTCTGTTCTGGAGTTAGTCTTATGAGACCATTTGCTATCCTTTAAATATAAATCTAAGGACCGTATTATAGCTTGAATCTAGGTAACACTTTGATTTTTCTACAGATAGTTATTTTCTCCAAAGGCTCAAGTCCCTGGACCATGCAAAACCTTGGTTTCGTTTAGTATCTAGGTTTAATGGTGTGAATAGTTTCACCATAGGCTTGGGTCCGAGGACCATGCAATGCCTTGGTTCTGTCTAATACCCAGGTGTAACGGTGTGAATAGTTTTACCATAGGCTTGGGTCCGAGGACCTTGCAATATCTTGGTTCTGTCTACCACTTATATTTTTCTGTAAGTATCTAGTTTCCCCATAGGTTTGAGTTCGAGGACCATGCAATACCTTGGTTCTGTCTAGTACCCAGGTGTAACGGTGTGAATAGTTTTACCATAGGCTTGGGTCTGAGGACCATGCAATACCTTGGTTCCGTCTACCACTTCTATTTTTCTGTAAGTATCTAGTTTCCCCATAGGTTTGAGTTCGAAGACCATGCAATACCTTGGTTCTATCTAGTACCCAGGTGTAACGGTGTGAATAGTTTTACCATTGGCTTGGGTCCGAGGACCATGCAATACCTTGGTTCTGTCTACCACTTCTATTTTTCTGTAAGTATCTAGTTTCACATAGGTTTGAGTCCGAGGACCATGCAATACCTTGGTTCGGTCTAGTACCCAGGTGTAACGGTGTGAATAGTTTTACCATTGGCTTGGGTCCGAGGACCATGCAATACCTTGGTTCTGTCTACCACTTCTATTTTTCTGTAAGGAGGGGTTTGTCTTTGGACTGCTTCACTGGAGACAATTCCTCTTCGAGTTAGGTTATGACCTTACACGTGGCGTTTTGTCCAGCCTCCAGTTCGAGTCCCATCCTTTTCATTTACGAGGCGTCCTTTGGCGGTTCGTTTTCCGCGCTTGACATTTCGGTGCGCGAGACGCGCCCTCATTAATGTCCTCGTGAATTAGCACACATCTAGCGGTCTACAGCCCCTCGGAATTTGATGGCTCCGTGATTTGCACTGTTGACAATTCTCCTTTTGGATTCTGCGCGAATTAATTCCCACCAACATTTATTCCCTATATAAGACTCCTTCGGGAGGAAGGCTTCTTCACATTCCATGAATTCCCAAACGCAAACAGAGAAAATACACACCCTTAGTTCCCCAAGCCCCTTAAATAACCTTGCCGAAGTTGGTTGTTATAGGGCGGCTTTGGGCGAGTGTGAGGACATTCGTGCCAAGAGCCGTCGTGGCCGCAGCCTCCACTGGGTTTCTGGCACGGCAGAGTTTAGGCGTAACCCTGATGGTGCCATGCATGGTGGCCCGGAGGGAGGTCGTTGGAGTACCTAATGTCCCTCCTCGGAGCGCACCCCCGACGGAGGAGATGTGTGAATTCACGTCATGGCCGGTGCCTGAGTGTTGCCGTCTCCAACGGCCAACGCTCGTGAGGGTTGGAGAGAATCAAGGGAACATCATGAGGAAGGGTGGCCGGTGCGCCTGCATCTGCTCCTCACTTTGTTTAAGCTTTGGTGCACCTGGCCCTCCTCGTCCCCTGCTTTTATTGTCAAGCTCTCCTATTCTCTTAATGCCAATAAAAACACGGGTTGACACTTTCTTCCGGCTAGTTTTGGGGCGGGTCCACCTGGGCCTCTGATTGTAGATCTAGCTGGTAGGGATAGTTGTAAAGCAAGCCTGCCTGAGCCTCTGATTGTAATCTGTAGCCTTTTTTTTTTTTTTTGAAATACCTCTGATTGTAATTTGTTACTCTTCTTTTTATGGAATAATATCAATCTTTCTCTTTTCGTTGTCAATTTTTTTTTTTTTTTTTACTTCATCAACTTTTTGTAAAAAGACCACCTAGAGCAATCGCCTAATGCGCCGGCTAGCGCACTAATCCTTCCCACAGACGGCACCAATTATAAGGACTCAGTTTGGATTGGACCCAGAATATGAACGAGTTTTCAGTCCAACAAGCCCAAACAATAAATTTGCAGAGAAATGGGTTAAAGGTTTAGGCGCTGGCTGTCGTTCAATAAGCATCAACCTCTTTTCCTTAAAAAACAAAAAAAATACTTATAACTGTTTACAACCGGGGGGTGCTCCTCGGCCCATGGTCGAGGAGCCCTTTTTCTTATGGCTCTTTTCTTTTCTTCTTTCTCCCCCCCTGCTTTACTTTACTAGCTTTTCTTATACAGTTTTCATCATCCTCTCTCGTTCTTCCATCTGTTGATCATCTATTCGTCTTTCTTCTGATTGCCCATCCCATCAAAGGTCTTATCAGCACTCAAGTGGTTCACTCTGATCAACGTTGTCCTGCTAAGGGGTTGTATCACCATTAATGCGCCTAGAGGGGTTAGGTGAATGCATTAAGTGTGAAGGTGACAGCTTGCCCTGAGTTTGTCCCTTTCAAAAATCATCCTTGGCATGCCGAGGATAAAGAGGTCCTCGGTTTAGACCCGAAAAAGATGCTTTCCCCAATTTAGCCTCGGATGGTCAGTCTTCCTCAGCGTGGGCTTTGGGCCTACTACGCGATGGGCTGAGGCTATCAGGCCCATGGACCCCACAGTTACTATTATTTGATAATTTACGCATTTTTGCTGATTGTTAATAAAATGTAAAAATAGTATATAATATAATCTACAATCATAGGTAATTTGTCTTTTGATAATATTTTTATTAGTATTTTTCTCAAATAAGGGATACATAATAAATTGAACCAGAAAAACATTTAGAAAACAGCATATATGTATTTTGAGCATACCATGTTTTTAGGAGTTTAGACTTGTAATCAATGTTGAATTTTAAAAATTCACCAAAACAAAATTTTGGTGAAAACAAAATCATCAAAATTTTTTCCCTCAGTCATCTAGTTTTTATTTAAAAAGTAAATGACTAAATGGTGTGTTTGACGAGCCAACATAACTGATTTGAATTGTTTTTGGTTTGACAGTTTTTTGTTCAAAGCATTACTCTATTAAAAACTAGCTTTAAATTTACTTCTTTCGAATACTTTATTCTTAAAAAAAAATTTAGGTGCATATTCCCACCAAAATTTACTTTGAATTTTGAAAAATTTACATTAATGTTAGCTAATTTAAAATAAAACTAATCAAAATGATTTTTTTTTAGGTTCAATTTTTATTAGACCTAAACCAGTTATGAGGTTTGCCATATAATTATTTTTTTATTTGTTTATTATAGTTTAAATTGTGGAGAATAGTATTGAAAATTTATACATTAAAGATAGCGAGATAGTAACAAGGCATCAAAAAATATTCTCTAAGAAAATGATTTTTTAAACAATACTATTAGAGTATTAATAATATAAGACAAAATAAGTTTTTAATTTTCAAGGGTTGGAAAACATCACCTCCTTGTCTCATTGGTAAAATGGAGTAGCATTTAGCATTACTATATTAGGCCAAATTTTTTTTTTTTTCTAGTAGTTAAATTATTCCATATCAAGTGGTGTTCTTCCAATAAGGCAATTAAATTTGCACAATACCTTAATCCATTTTTAAAGGATAGTGATACTTAATTTTATAGGCAAAAGTTTAGTCCTCCAATATATTATGTGACGATTAAAGAAATCATTCGCGTGTAATTTTAATTATATGATTTTTTTAATAAGTCATTTGACTTGTTTAAATAATATAAATTGATAGTCTCATAAATTGCCACATAGTAGGTTTGATGATATTTTACCAAATTAGTTTGGAACTAAACTTTGTCCAAATTTGTATTTACTTAGTTTCCAATCCATGTGATCCGTAAAAAAGTTCAATAAATATATATGATAGTGATATATTTTATTTTGTATATAAGTTCTAATTGATTTCAAGTGATATATAATAATGTAGTTTTTTTAATTATAAATATATGAATATAATGATGATTTGGGTATATAAAATCTTACTAGCATGTAATGCATTGATGAATTTTAAAATAAGCACAATTAGGTGTATATGTTGAATACAATTGATGATCGTTTTAATATTTGTCAACTCCTAAAAAAAGCTTATCCGGTCATCATTTGGTAGGGTGTGCAAATTGTTTATTTGTTCATTCTTGATTGTTTTATAAATATATATATATATATATATATATATATATATATATATTACTTCTTTACTTAAAATTTTATTTAATGCAATACATTTATTTCATGTTTACATTTTAAATAAATATAAGAACAATTGATTATTATAACATAGTAAATTTTTTTATTGAAATTTGTATACTTGAATTAATATAAGTTTTTGTGAAAAAATATGGATTAGTTTTACATGGATGGAGAGTGGTTTCAAATGGGATTTAAATAGGATATGTTATGAGTAGTTTTAAATCGATTTAAAATAAGTTAGAAGTATTATACATTCAAAGTGTTACAGTAATGTTATTGTAGGGGCTCCGTTTTTTTGAGGACACCCCCGACAATACATTTGTAGAGAGTGGGACGAAGGGCTTGGCTCCGGTCGGCCTCTCGCCAGTCCTCCAGGACATTTTCCTTAGTTTTTCTTCACTTGGGGTTGCTTCTCGGCAGGCGTCCGAGGAGGCCCCCCTTCACGAGGGGGGCTCTTCACCTTATATACTCCCTTTGGTTGATCCTGGCCTTACAGCTGTTGGCCATCCAGGCTACTGCTTCAGAGCTTGTCCCATCAGACATGTTCTTCACCCTTCTATAGGTTGCGGCTTCCAAGGTTACACTGTCCAGGGGTCTTGTCTTCATTAATGCAGCCTGGGGGGTCAGGCAAATACATTAAGGGTGGATGTGACCACCTATTCTGGGTTTGCCCCCTACCCAGAATTAGACTAGGTGTGCCGAGGAAGGGTATGTCCTTGGCATGGATCCGAAAAGGGCTAAAAAACCCTTTAGACAACTGTCCGGGACAATTGTCCCTTCTCGGCTTGGGCCTTGGGCCAGCCTAAAGGTGGGCCGGGGATTCCAGGCCCACGGGCCCCACAATAGCCCCTCAAAATCCTGGTGCACGTTCCTTCGGACGGGGAGGAGGGTTTTGAAAACCACGGCCCTCACGTTCCGGAAGGCCTTCCGCTGGCTGGTCCTTCCTCGAATGGCTGGATCGACACTCTGATTCTTCAGTAAGTAGTCAGTTTCTCCATAGGGCTGGGTCCTTGGACCATGCAATATCTTGGCTCTGTCATAAATGGCTAGCTACCCATAGGCTTGAGTCCGAGGACCATGCAAGACCTAGGTACATTTGCTGCCTTCAAGGTAAGTGGCTAGCTCCCCATAGGCTTGAGTCTGAGGACCATGCAAGACCTAGGTACATTTGCTGCCGTCAAGGTAAGTGGCTAGCTCCCTATAGGCTTGAGTCCGAGGACCATGCAAGACTTAGGTACAGTTGCTGCCTTCAAGGTAAGTGGCTAGCTCCCCATAGGCTTGAGTCCGAAGACCATGCAAGACCTAAGTACAGTTGCTGCCTTCAAGGTAAGTGGCTAGCTCCCCATAGGCTTGAGTCTGAAGACCATGCAAGACCTAGGTACAGTTGCTGCCTTCAAGGTAAGTGGCTAGCTCCCCATAGGCTTGAGTCCGAAGACCATGCAAGACCTAGGTACAGTTGCTGCCTTCAAGGTAAGTGGCTAGCTCCCCATAGTCTTGAATCCGAGGACCATGCAAGACCTAAGTACAGTTGCTGCCGTCAAGGTAAGTGGCTAGCTCCCTATAGGCTTGAGTCCGAGGACCATGCAAGACCTAGGCACAGTTGCTGCCTTCAAGGTAAGTGGCTAGCTCCCCATAGGCTTGAGTCCGAGGACCATGCAAGACCTAGGCACAGTTGCTGCCGTCAAGGTAAGTGGCTAGCTCCCCATAGGCTTGAGTCCGAAAACCATGCAAGACCTAGGTACAGTTGCTGCCGTCAAGGTAAGTGGCTAGCTCCCCATAGGCTTGAGTCCGAAGACCATGCAAGACCTAGGTATAGTTGCTGCCTTCAAGGTAAGTGGCTAGCTCCCCATAGGCTTGAATCCGAGGACCATGCAAGACCTAGGTACAGTTGCTGCCTTCAAGGTAAGTGGCTAGCTCCCCATAGGCTTGAGTCCGAGGACCATGCAAGACCTAGGTACAGTTGCTGCCGTCAAGGTAAGTGGCTAGCTCCCCATAGGCTTGAGTCCGAAGACCATGCAAGACCTAGGTACAGTTACTGCCGTCAAGGTAGGTGGCTAGCTCCCCATAGGCTTGAGTCCGAAGACCATGCAAGACCTAGGTACAGTTGCTGCCTTTAAGGTAAGTGGTTAGCTCCCCATAGGCTTGAGTCCGAAGACCATGCAAGACCTAGGTACAGTTGCTGCCGTCAAGGTAAGTGGCTAGCTCTCCATAGGCTTGAGTCCGAAGACCATGCAAGACCTAGGTACAGTTGCTGCCGTCAAGGTAAGTGGCTAGCTCCCCATAGGCTTGAGTCCGAAGACCATGCAAGACCTAGGTACAGTTGCTGCCTTCAAGGTAAGTGGCTAGCTCCCCATAGGCTTGAGTCCGAGGACCATGCAAGACCTAGGTACAGTTGCTACCTTCAATAGGAGTTCGTCCTCGGGTCCGAGAGCCTTGCTTTTAGTGTAACGAGGTTCACGGGCCGTTTACTGGGAGCTGTTTTTCCTCAGGTCGGATCGTGACCTCACACGTGAAGTTGACCTCGCCTCCAGTTCGTGTCCCCCATCTTTTTGGTTTACGAGGCGTCGCTTGGCGTCGCTTGGCCTTTCGCGCTTCGCGCCTGACACTTCGGTGCGCGTGACGCGCCTTCATTAATGCCCTCGTGAATTAACACGAATCCGGCGGTTGGCAATTCCCTTGGAATTGAGTGAGAATTAATTCCCTTTGACAATCCTCCCTTCGAATTCTGCGTGGCTCAACTCCCACCAGTTTTCGCCTTCCATAAAAGGCGTTCTGGGGAGAATGTTTCTCCACATTCCATGGACCTTCTACCACAACCAGAAACACACACTTTCACCTCCTTGAGCCCCTTTAACACCACCGCCAGGATTGTGACCAAAGTTGGGAGATATAGGGTTAATGGCCGCCGTGGCCGCAGCCCCTACTGGGCTTCCGGCGCGGCAGAGTTTAGGCGTAACACTGGCAGGGCCTTGTACGGTGGCCAGGAGGGACGTCGTTGAAGTACCTAACGTCTCTCCCCAGAGCGCACCTCCGACGAAGGAGACATGTGAACTCTCGTCATGGCTGGTGCCCGAGTGTTGCCATCTTCGATGGCCAACGCTCGTGCAATTTGGAGAGGGTCGAGGAAGCATCACGGGGGAGGGTGTTCCGGGGTCCCTGCGTCGGCTCCTCTCTTTGTTCAAGCTTCTGCCTCGAGGCGAGCCAGCCCCCAGCCCCCCTGCCTGTGCTTTTATTGTCCAGTTCTCCCATTCTCTGGATGCCAATAAAAGCACGGGTTGACACTTCCCTCATTCTTGATATTAATTCTTTGTGAGCCTCTTTCCCAGCTAGTTCTAGAATCGGTCTGCCTGGGCCTCTGATTGTAGGATTAGTTTGTAGGATTTTTTGTAAAACATGCCTGTCTGAGTCTCTGATTGTACTTGTAATATTTCTATGAAATAATAAAGAACTCTTCTTTTTATTTGCTGTTAAGTCTTCTTTTCTACTGCAATTCTTCTCTTCTTCTCTCTTTTTTTTTTTTTTTTTTTTTTTTGCACCGCCAGCTTTTGCGTAGTGACTACTCTAGAACGACCGCCGGTTGCGCCGGCCAACGCACTAACCCTTCCCACAGACGGCGCCAATTGTAGGGGCTCCGTTTTTTTGAGGACACCCCCGACAATACATTTGTAGAGAGTGGGACGAAGGGCTTGGCTCCGGCCGGCCTCTCGCCAGTCCTCCAGGACATTTTCCTTAGTTTTTCTTCACTTGGGGTTGCTTCTCGGCAGGCGTCCGAGGAGGCCCCCCTTCACGAGGGGGGCTCTTCACCTTATATACTCCTTTTGGTTGATCCTGGCCTTACAGCTGTTGGCCATCCAGGCTACTGCTTCAGAGCTTGTCCCATCAGACATGTTCTTCACCATACTATGGGTTGCGGCTTCCAAGGTTACACTGTCCAGGGGTCTTGTCTTCATTAATGTAGCCTGGGGGGTCAGGCAAATACATTAAGGGTGGATGTGACAACCTATTCTGGGTTTGCCCCCTACCCAGAATTAGACTAGGTGTGCCGAGGAAGGGTGTGTCCTCGGCATGGATCCAAAAAGGGCTAAAAAACCCTTTAGACAACTGTTCGGGACAATTGTCCCTCCTTGGCTTGGGTCTTGGGCTAGCCTAAAGGTGAGCCGGGGATTCCAGGCCCACGGGCCCCACAGTTATATTTACAATAATTTTACAACAAATTTTATGTGGTAAGGTGGGTTCTAGTGAGCTCAACTAGTAAAGTCTATAATGATTGAATACAAAATTTGAGATTCAATCCTCGCCTATACAAAAAATCAATTGATGTCTTAGTTTAATGATAAAGAGCTATTATCAGAAGGACGCTATAGGTTGAAATTCTATATAAATTTCTTTTTACGTGGTAAGTTATTACTAGTTTTAACTTGGGTTTACAATGGACATCACTTTTTTATCTACCCGGAACAACCTGTCACCTAAGATTTATCGTGAAAATGTTATCAACGTAACATTACTTTTATTTTAAATAGTTTGCTATAATATTTTTTTTTAATACTACAATAAAGTTGAGTCGTATACATAATGCCTACACTAAGTGAATCAATGTAATTATTAATTTATTACAAGTTGCATATTTTTGGCGTATTCAATATAAGAACATTAAGATTATTAAAACAATATACTTAAAATGAAACTTGTGGGGTTAGGATTTGTGGCCTAAGCCCAAAACAATAAATTTGTAGAGCGTGGATGATAGAGTTAGGTTAATTATGGAATTAATAACAGTTGATTACAACCTTCAAGTATAAACTAACATAAAGATATACGTAAAGATGAAATGAATTGAAGTCCGAAGAGTTTTATGATAAATTGAATAGCGATTACAGTTCTTAGAGCTACAGTAGATCCTTTCTTTCTCCTCTATTGTCTTTTCTCCCTCCTTCCTCCTTTTTTCTTATCAGGAGCCCTTCTTCTTTATATAGCATCCTTCCCCATTATCCCCATCATCCACTTGTTCTTCATCTGTGTATCTACTTGAGTATATGTCACGTCATGTATATTTTTTAGCTATTTGTGAGTGGCGGTAGCTGAGATTACACTGTTCAGGGGTCTTCTCCACATAAATGCGGTTAGGAAAGTTGCTGCAGTGCATTTAATACGGTGGTAGCAGTTTTTCTTTTAGATATTTCTTTGTTCTTATCGTCTCCAAACATACCTAGAGCTTATCTTTATCATTGGGGTTGCTAGGAAGATCATTTGGACCTTCCACACATTTGATTAATCAAGATTATTCGTATCCGAGGTGACCTCTTTGGACCAATGGTGACCTCTTTGGATTGTACTCCTCCTTCGTTTCCGGGTATCTTTCTTCCAGATGGACTCCATCTCAACCGGTTCCTTCTCTTCAGACACACAGTAATCTTCAAATAGGACCCTAGGCCCACTACGTAAGGTTGGGCTCCCCCCCCCCCCCCAACAAAATTGTATTACAAAGAATTAATAATATTAAAATATTATTTTTGTATTTAAAATAAAAGGGTATATATATATATATATACTAGTCTCTGAGCAAGCGCGTTGCGTGTACTCATAGGCTTTTCTATTTTTTTTTTTTGGGTAAAAATTAATAATTTGAATCTATTATAATTTGGAAATATATATTTTTATTTTTCAAACAAATAAAAAGAATAAACTTTAGAAATAATTAATAACTGTAATTTCTTTTTTGAACGTGTGTTTGAAAGTGGTGTAGTGATTTAGAGAAAAAGTTTTGGTAGGAAAAATAAGAAGAACACGAGGGGAAAGAAGGTTAAATTTTAGAAGTTCTCTTAGTTTTTTATTTTTTAAATTGAGATATTTTACTTTTATTCGGACGAAAAATGAATAAAAAATGCTAAATATAGGGAATAAAAAAATGAACATGAAGGAAAAAAAAATCCTAAATTTTAGAAGTTTTATTTTTGAATTTAAAATGAAATTTGTTATTTAACATTAACAATCTTATTTCTAAGAGAATTTACCATTCATTAATGATAGTATTTTTGAATTACATAGAAGTCTACTTTAAAGAGAAAAATCTTCTTTCATATGGTATAGGTATAGTGCTTGTTTATAGAAAAAAATGACCATGCGACAATGCCCCCTGGACCCTATGCATTTAGTGCTTTTTTTTGTTGAGAATCCGAGGAAGTACTACTTGGACTGACAAATTCGTTAATTAGTGCATTTTCAACTCTCTCCAAATAGGAACTACAAATAGATAAGAAGGGCCTATGAATAATGTGGTAAAAAATCCATAAGAGAGTTTGACCAAAAAAATAAATCACTATTATATAAAAGGGTGAGACTTAAGTCCAGTACACTGAGGTGAGACTTAAGTCTAGTACATTTAGTGTACTGGATTCATTGAGATGGTGACACGTGTCCAAAAGTAGATACATGTCATTATCTCAACTAGTCTTGTACAACTGGGCATTGGACTCAAACCTCACCCTGTATTAAATAATTCATCTAATTTAACTTTCACACTTAATTTTCTCATATTGGCAAATAATAAGGCTCATGGGTTCCCTTACTATTAGTTGGGGACGTTTTTGCAACAAGGGCCAAAAATACGAAAAAGGCCAAATCTCCCATTGGGTTATTTAGAAGTGTTTATTGTGGAGAATCAAGCTCAAAATTCCAAAAGTATGATGAACAAAAGGGTAATAGCGCTTTGACAAGAGAGAATCAAAATACTAATAACAAAAGTGCAAAAAAAGCATAAAAACATAACAGGTTTAAAAGTTCGATCCACAGTCAGCGAGAAGAGGAAATTGAGAGAGGTTTTAAGGAAGAGAATGAAGGTTCCTGTGTACCCATATTTCCGCTCCTATGCTTCAGAATTGCGAGAATGTTAGCTGGCTGAATGGGCTTAACAAAAGTGTAGAAAAAACATAAAAATATAACATGTCTGAAAGTTTGAACCATAGTCAGCGAGAAGAGGAAATTGAGAGAGATTGTGAGGAAGAGAAGGAAGGTTTTCCTGTACCCATATTTCCACCCCTAAAGTTCAAAATTATAAGAATATTTCTTGACTCAGTGGGCTTTTGCTCTCAAGTTTTAGCTCTATGAGGAAAACGTGGTTGGTTCATTTTGAATTTGATTGGGGCTTTTTGTATTGAGTATGAGGTGCTCTAAGTGATTGGTTTTTGGTCAATAGAAGAATTTTTGAACCCCAAGGTCTCAATCAAAGAGGTTATGGTCAGATTTGCTTTAATTGGATAAGAGGGTTGGCTTACTTTTTACATAATTTGGGAAGTGGAGTGGCCTGAATTCATGGACTGATGTTTCCTAGACTAGCAAGCCCTTGGACTTTGCATTTGGTTGTTGCAGTAGATAAGGCCAGCCACTTAGGGTCAACTATATGTTTTAGGCCAAAAAATGGTAGAGCAGAAAAGTTAGGTCATAGTCAGCCAAAGCATAAAGGCTCTTTTAAGGTGGAAATTTTGGGTACAAAACCTACTCCATGAGCCAGAGGTGATACCAGTATCCCTTGCCCACTCGGTAGCACGCATGAGCTAGGCTCATGCAAAATGTTCGAAAGGAACTGACCCATACCCTTCAAATCACACTTCCTCAATTTCTCCCAAGAAGTCGCATGGGCTTGGGTCATGCTTAAAATAATAAAATATAATATAATATATGAAATGAGCCCACAAGAAAGTTGAGTTTGGTTGAATCGGGCTCGTAGAAAATGTGTCGCGAAAATGGGTATCAACACTATTAAAACTCAACTATCAAAAGTTTTAAGAAATTATAAATATCATAATTGTTTATTTATGCTTTAATTTATTTGGGTTCTGATTATTTTCTCAAATGTAGACTGTGCGTGCGTTTGCCTAACGCGTTTTTGTGTTTTGCAGTTTAAATCTGGGTCTCACAACACTGTTCACAGACCAGCCAACTTGTGAAAAATGCAGCAATAAGTTTGATACAATGTTTTGCATTTTAAAAATTATTTTGTTATAGTGTTTTCAGTAATAAGTTTTTAGTTTTCAACAAAATAAGCGATATTCAAACAGACCCTATGCAGTGGATATGTTGTAATTAAAATTAAAATCTTCAATCTCACAAATCTTTGTCAATTATTCCCCAGTAGTATAAGTATGACGATTGAGAAAACAACCAAACATCACTATAAGTCTATAACACCATAGGAATGTTTGATTTTGTTTTTTAGCAAATAATTTCTCTAATTTTTTATTTCAAAAATTAATAGAGAAAACTTACAATTAAAATATTTTTGATTGTCTATTTTTCTTAAACTAAAAATATAAAACACTTTTAGGAAATGCAATTTTGATGTTCCCAGTCCTCTCAAAACAACAAAACAACATTTTGAGTAACAATTTCAGAAAAAATTATTCTTAAATAATAATTACAAAGCCTAACACACACACACACACACACAATATATATATATATATATATATATATATATATATATATATATTTGGTACAAAAGGAAAGTTTTATTTATTTTTTTTTTGATGAAGAAAAGGGGGGGCGGGGGCGACCATTTGTGACTAACCCCCCAAGGAAAGTTTTATTTATTCAAATCGATGGTTTAAGAGAGTAAATAGTTTGCTACATAGCACTTTATAATAGTGTCAATTTGACAAACATCCCTGAGATATTTTTTATACACAAAACTCGGGCAAGACTCATATACAAAAATTCTATTCATTTGCAAGCTTCTCATTTTAGCTAGTCCATTAGCCACTCCATTAGCTTTCCAGTATATATGAGCAGGAAGGATGATTCACTCACGAGTGATAAGGGACCGGCAATTATTAATTAAACATAAAATTGTGGCACATAAGCACCATCATGTGTCAGCCATTGCATAACCAAATAGAACCTATTTGTAAATTAATATGTGTAAACCCTAGATTTCAAGTCAGATTTAAACCAAAATGAACAGTTTCTAATTCTGCTACGTTATTGGTAGTTGCTACTTGTTGCTAGGTGAATAGAAAAATCTTTTAACCAAAACCCATTAAAATTACTAAAGATCCCCCCTCTACCAGCTCTACCTGAATTACTAAAAGAACTCCTATCCGTGTTTAAAGTGATAAAAGACTATAAGGAAGATTGCCAAATGATGTTTTTTCTGTAATATAATTTTTTTTAATGTTTTAAAGAATATGCAGAGTAGAAGAATTCAATGGCTAAATGAGTGGTTTTGTGAATGAGTTGTGGAACAGAGCTACAATAATTGTTCGACTTCCAGGTATTCGTTCACTCTTAAATCTACATATGAGCTATCTTCTACAATTGATTAAGTCTGTACGACTGTACTTGTATTCTCATCAAAAAAAGGTATGCTATGAAAGATGATAGTACATCAGTACCATTTTATTTTTTATTTTTAAATGTTTGCCATGATAGGAGTGCCTATATCAATCAGCTTAAACATATTGTCTGCTGGTTGAGCGAGTCTTGTACGCAAAAGTCTAGAATTAAAAATTAATTATTAGTAATAATAATTAAAATTTTATGGGGCCAATGGCCAATGGGAAAGGCCCCGCCGGCATTAGACCCTGCATAAAAACCAAAATACAATCCACCTACAATTTAAAATTCTGATTTTATATGAATATATATAAACTATGTACATTATTTTGAAACATATAAGTGGGTTTTTAATTCAACCAATTCATAATATTAATTAACAAATAATAGGTGAAATTGCCAACTGTACGAAACCAAATTTATATACTGATTATCCAGTAATCACTGTATAATAAATTTACTAATATATAGTTTTAAACAAGGGGAAAATTTTTGGTTTAGCTCGTTGACAAAGTAGGCAAAAAAAAAAAAAAAGAAGAAGAAAAAAAGTGGGCCATAGATAAGGCTTAAATGACACGTGTGTGGTCATGATCAAATGATTAGTGGGGGTTTGTCTTGACTCTTGATCAGTGATTAAACTTGTGGGTATGGAAGGTGGGTCCCAAATTTAGCTTTAGAATCAAACTATTGGAACTGATTCCCAATGGGGTTAAGATGAGTGTGTGTGTGGGGATCAGTTCCATTGGTTTTTGATGTCACCTGTGACATGGATGGGACCCAATTGATAATGGCTAATGGGTGGGACCCACAGTGGAAGCAAAGTCTAGTAGGCTTTTTTGTCTTTACATCGAGCTTTGGTTTTTGGTTTTAACCTAACCTTCACTTTTGGGCACTGCCACTTTCTGCAGATTTTTGGTTTCTCATCAGAACTTAGAAAAGAAAACAAAGCCCTTGCTTATGGGTTTCTTGTTTATTTGGTAGTACTGGGGATCTTGTTTGCTCTGTATCCCCATCATGAAGTGATTTTAGTTTCTCATCATGAAGTGATTCAAAAATCTTCTTGACATGCCACGACTACAAAGAGACCAATCAGATTATCATAGTTTTTTTGGTTGAACTATAATTTTTGGTTGTCGCTCTCAATTTTCTTATGGGGGATGTTGTCATGTTGATACAAAAGAGATGCTTGAATTTGTGTTGTGTATAAAAACTTATTTACAATTTCTCAATTGATGTTTGCTGCGTTGATTAAATTGATATAAGCTATCAAATTGGCTTATAACGACAATTAAATTGAATCATACGACCAAGAGTCTTGAAAATCAACTAATTGACACATTTATATGTTTTTATCGAAAATATTTATGATTTAAATAGCACTTATCTCGATGTAACTATCAAATTATAATAATAAAAAAATCAAATTGTTTACTAATCTATATAATTACACGTTTGAGTTTAATTAGAAAATCTAATTGCAATATTTAAAGAAGTGTATTTAAGTTCTATGGTTATGTTTTAAACTTATTTTATAGATAGTTACAATATGCTGCTAATCTCATAACTTGAACTTTTTTTCCCTCTAGACTCCCAAGTATTTTGTGCATAGAGAGATGCCAATTCAGTTATAAGCCCTTGGCATTGTGTTTTAAACTTGGAAAGGTGTTCAAACTTCAAAATAGAATGGTTTCATGAAACTTTATAGGGTAGATTTATGATACCTTTGCTTGGTGCAAAAATTACTTTTTGGGAAAAAAAATTAGACCATTGAGTCAAATGAAATCCTATCAATTTATTAATAATGTGATAATTTGGAAATGTCCCATTAAATAGTTTCATATAATTTTACAAGAAAACAAGTACGGGGAAGAAAACTGGTCTGCTGAGACGCATTGAAGGCCACTTACTTTCATGGTTATTTAGTTACTTATTTATAATGCAAGTATTCACATATATTATTGATCATTGATGGTCAACCTTGAATTCATATATTAAAGAAAGAAATGTATGAGACTGAACACGAAATTAAAATAGGCCAAATAAATTAAAACCCATTTCCATTACTGGTGCAGTAAATATGAACTCTTTAAGAAATGATGGCCATCACTGGTGTAATAAACTTTCATGGTTATATAGCATGTAAGTCACTAAATTGTGGGCAATATGCCAATTTTACTCTCTCCTATAATAGTATAATAGGTATTTTTTCGGTTATTTTTTCACTCACACTCACTGGTGGTGTATGAAAGATGAATTCTATAAGAAACCATGGAAATCACCAATTAGCAACTACATTTAGCTCTTGGCTTTCCCCAAAAAAAAAAAAAAAAAAAAACATTTAGCTCTTGGCATATCCTTTCATATTCATGGTGTATTCATTGATCAATCACAAATTTTCAAAGCCAACTATTGGCCTCTTTTGTGCCGTGAAAATTTAATCCACGTACACATGGGCCCAAAATCCAGAAATATTAAATATCAGTATGGGCTTTTTATAGCCTCAGTGAATATTTTTGTTCAAATCACCATAACACTTTTTCAAAAGAATTTATTTTATTTTAAAAGTACGTATTACATACAATTTTAAAAGCAGAGATTTGTTGGATGTCTTATAAATAATCATAATACTTAGATTCCAGACAATGCTGGAAAATACAAAAAAGAGATCAAATTTGGACACTCATAGCAGCTAGGTGGTAACCACATCTATTAGTATATAGTTATACACTTCACTGTAATTTGCCAACCTCCACTGAGTAATCATCATAACACAATTTTTGTGCATAGAGCTAGTCATTAGTCACAAAAAATTGCAGGCCTTTACCATTAAAAATGGAGTCATTAGCACGTATTATAATAATATAGGAACAAAACACAGTACATGTCAACACATTCACCAAGTCCCAACCTTAACAAGAAATAGTATAACCATCTGTTACTTAAGTTTTTCCTCAGTTTGTGACATACAAATAAATTATTGATTAAGCAAGAGACTTGTCATTGAAAAAGGATAGGATTTCATTAGTAACTTGTTCAGCTTTCTCCTGCTGGATATAATGGTGCCCATCAATGATGACCACTTTAAGGTTAGACACAAGGGTTTTAAATTCCTCTCCCTCTACATAATCCTTGGTCCCAGATGAATGAAATCCCACATCCTTGTCCCCAACTATAAATTTTGTTGGAACTGTGATTTTGGCTCTCTGCCATGGTCCAAGAAGCTCCCAGTTCCTACATACATTTATGGCATCACAATTTAGCAACACAAGCAAAATATCTTAGCCATAAGATTGATATACAATGGTGTATTTTTATTTTGTTAATGAATGACTTCAGATAGAATAGAACGATAAAAAAGAATACATATGACTCGCTGTGACTAATTAGTAATTAGTTAAGGATTCATAACTGACTCCAAAATTTTAGTACTAAGACTTGGTTGTTGTTGTTTTTATGTGATTTGAACCTAAGATTGAATGTGAACTTACAAGTCCATGACACGGTAGTAGTTTAAGGCCCCAGTGAAACCTGATTTTTGGAACTTGTTAGCACAAAGTTGAAGCTCTTCCTCAGAAATCCATGGAGGCAAAGAAGATGGGGTTTCAAGAAAATCTATGATCTCAACACCAGGAGGAGCCGCTAGATGTTCTGGACCATTGACCAATAAAAATTTCTTCAACACTGTTAAACAGTCATATGTAGAAAATGATTTTTCCGCTCTTCCTAGCTCCTGCAATATTGTAAAAGCCAACAATTTTACATGATACTTTATATTGTACCGGTCACCCCAAAAGCTTAAATTAATAGTAAAGAGTGAATTTAATCATGCAACTATTATTCTAATATTGCTAACAGAATTGATATATATTTTTTTGTACATAACAAAAAATAGTTCTTGGCATTTTTTACCTGAAATTGAGAAATGTAGAATCCTTCTCCAAATTTTTTGGACATGAACTCAGTAGGTTTGAATTCGATTGAGCGTGGCCGGTATGGGACCCCTAAGTTAACAAGTGCTTTGACTCTATCTGGTCTGAAGAGGCAAAGGTCCCAAGCAATTTTTGCACCCCAGTCATGCCCCACCACAAATGCCTGTTCAAGAATACATTTTTTAAATGCAAAATGTAAATATTTCTAACACCAGTGAAGAAATTGAATGTATGTAAGAATAAAATAGTAAAGAATGTATGTATGCAAAATGTAAATAGCTTTCATGTTCTCAATACAAAATGGGGTACAATTTATGTTTTTAAGTATTCCAACTCTTTGTTTTGGTAGAGCATCGTTTTAGGCTTTTAGCCAAGGCAGGCAGGAGTTAGGAAATAAAGTTATTATGGCCTAACAAAACTTGGCCACACACAATTAATTCTTTTCATGATACCCTTCTAACTATATCAAAATTTACTCCATTTCACTTGAAATTGAGAGGATCCTCGTTCGATTAGGCATTGGACTTATGGCCCTGTGACATCTGTCCCCTTTTTAAAGGATATAGTTTCAAGTTAAATAACATTATTTACACTTCAGGGGAAAAAAAAAACTATCAAAATTTGTACAATTTTCTGTATTGAATTCAATATGTGCATCAAAATGCCAAGGACATTTTGGCAATGTTAGGGACAGTACCTTTTCTTCTCCAAGCTGGTCCAAAAGGCCAATTAAGTCCCCAACAAGATGGAAAGCTGTGTATGAGGCTGGGTCCAGGGGACAATCTGAGTCACCATAGCCTCTCATGTCTGGTGCAACCACATGGTAACCATGTTCAGCCAAGTGGTTTATCTGGTAAGTCCATGAAGACCACAGCTCAGGAAAGCCATGAATAAGGAGAACAAGAGGGCCTTGCCCTTTCTCTGCTATGTGCATCCAAATTCCATTAGTTTGCAGCCTTTGATGCTTAATGTCACTCATGGTTTCTTCCTCTTTTGTTTTTCCACTAGTTTCATTTGATTGTTTAAATTCTTATCTCATTACTGTGGGAGATGAATTTTCAATTTTGGTGACTTTGACTTAGTTCATTGGAATAGTCAATCACGTCTGTCTTTTTTATAAGTAATTGGTTAGATTCAGTTAGCAACTTGTCACATCATGTACCTAAATATATTTTGTGGGGTTGGGATAAATTCTTTAAATTAAGCAGTTAGTAGCTCAGAAAAATAAAATCTCTCATGCTAAACTGAAAGTTTTTCAATTTCTCTTAACAAAGTTGTACTACTTACTGACCAGGTTATTTTTGTTTGACTGGCCTACCTTTTGTCCATTCAACAAAGCTTAAGCTGATGGAAAATGAAGTGAAATTTGCCATCTAATCAGTTTTTTTTTAACATATACAAGCACATGAATTCAATGAGTCTCCATAGTGAAATTTGCTTCATTATTTCTTCAATTATATATTGCATTGAGAAGCCTACTATTCAAATTCCAAGAGTGAAACCAAGATAATTTGTGTTTAACTATAATGAAGTTGATTCTAGTTTGGCTTAAGATTCAACAGCAAAGAATGAGTTTTTTTTTTTTTTTTTTTTAACATATACTAAGGACATGAATTCAAAAAGTCTCCATAGTGAAATTTGCTTCATTATTTCTTCAACAATATTGCATTGAGAAGCCTACTATTCAAATTCCAATAGTGAGACCAACATAAAGTTGTGTTTAACTATGAAGAAGATGATTCTAGTTTGGCTTAGACCTCTAGATTCAATAGCAAAGGATGAGTTGTATTTTTAACGTATACTGAGGACATGAATTCAAAGAGTTTCCATGGTGAAATTTGCTTCATTATTTCTTCAACTATATATTGCATTGAGAAGCCTATTATTCAAATTCCTAGAGTGAAACCAAGATAAAGTATGTTTAACTATAATGGAGTTGATTCTAGTTTGGCTTAGACCTCTAGATTCAACATTAAAGAATGAGTCGTTTTTTTAATGTACACTAAGGACATGAATTGAAAGAGTTTCCATGGTGAAATTTGCTTCATTATTTTCTTCAACAATATTGCATTGAAAAGCCTACTATTCAAATTCCAAGAGTGAAACCAAGATAAAGTTCAGTTTAACAATAATGAAGTTGATTCTAGTTTGGCTTAGACCTCTAGATTCAACAGCAAACAATGAGTTGTATTTTTAACCTATACTAAGGACGTGAATTCAAAGAGTTTCCATGGTGAAATTTGCTTCATTATTTTCTTCAACAATATTGCATTGAAAAGCCTACTATTCAAATTCTGAGAATAGTGAACCAAGATAAAGTTGTGTTTAGCTATAATGAAGATGATTCTAGTTTGGCTTATTAGACCTCTAGTTTCAACAGCAAAGAATGAGTTGTATTTATCATTCATTGCAAAGAGAAGTGGTCCATGTTTAGCAGTACAGACAACACGATGCCTAGAGATTGTCATTATTAATTGCACCGATTATATCATGATCAATTGGATTGTGGGTACAGACTATTTAGATGATCATTGATTCATTCATGGTATATAAAAACCATTCTGTTCAGGACTATTGGTAACAAACCTTCAATGCCCTTAAATCCAACTCATTTAAACACCCATCAATCAATGGCATGTGATAGGCTCATAGGCTATATAGATTTTAAGACATTTTTGCTAGGTCCCTTTTTTGGCACATTTTCAAATGTTTGAGAAATGGTCCTTAACAACATTTTGTTGCATGAGTATTAATTGACAATTATTCAGAAAGCACTTTTTGTCTAATAATGAGGTCCAATAGTAATTTGGGCACAGGTAACCAAACTTCAAAAGTATAAATGGAGGCTCCCTTTTTTGTAAAAGAATTCAATTCACTTCATTTGCTGCTGAAGGGTGGAGGTGAAGGTGAAGGTTTAATTATTTAAGCACTTTTTTTAAATTTTATTTTAATACAGTAGATAATAGGAAAGGAAAAGGTGGAGTTCATATCACATATATGAGGCACCAAATGATGCCATTAGTTATCATTGGTTTATTCAAGCGTTTAAAAAAAAATTATAATTCAATGGTTAAGAGATAGGGGATTTGATTATAAGATGTCTCAGTTGAAAAATACTAAGAGGTGACAACCAATTAAATTCTAAGGCTCTTGACTTGAACCTCATTAGCAACTACATTTAGCTCTTGGCTTTCTCAAAAGAAAAACATTTAGCTCGTGGCATATCCTTTCAATTTAATGATATATATTCTCCTTTTGGCTTCTCACGCATAATTTATCATATTCATGGTGTATTCATTGATCAATCACAAATTTCCAAAGCCAACTATTGGCTTCTTTTGGGCCATGAAAATTCAATCCACGTACACTGTACACATGGGCCCAAAATCCAGAAATATTAAATACCAGCATGGGCTTTTTATAGCCTCAGTGAATATTTTTGTTCAAATCACCATAACACTTTAAAAAAAAAAATTATTTTATTTTAAAAGTACATTCTATATACAACTAGTTTATAACCTTACATATATGCATGAATATACTTAAATACTAGTATGGACTTTTTATAGCCTCAGTGAATTTTTTGTTCAAATCACCATAACACTTAAAAAAAAAATTATTTTATTTTAAAAGTACGTATTATATACAACTAGCTTGTAATCCTATGCATATGCATAAATACACTTAAAAATATGCAATAAAATACATAATATAATTGAAATACTATTGATAGTCATTTTTATATTTTGTCAACTATTTAAAATTTTTTGTAAAAATATTATTAGGTATAAAATGTAAATTGTACTTATATATATTATTGTGAAGCACAATTTTATTTTTTTTTTATTTTTTTATTTTTTTTTTTTTTTACGATTCATTTATTCTAAACTATTTGGTTTTTGTACTTAGTGTTCGTCCGGCAAAAAATATTTTTGCCAGTTTATTTTACTATTCAGCTTATTTTTGCTACTATTTGTGGGTTCCATTGCATTTTTTGGTATTATTAATGAATTCTACTGTATTCTTTCAGTTAACTTTTACCTCTATTTATAATACTTTCAGCAAAATGTTTTCAGTTTCAACAAAATAAGCGAATTCCAAACAAATCTTTAATAACTCACTTAGATGAATACTTATAATGTGGTCCCACATTTGATTCTAAAATTAAAGAATAAAATTCTTTGAGAATAAATAATTTAGGACATATGGCGCAAAATTGAAACTCTAATTTGGAATTATAATTTGAATTTCTTTCAGTTTCACCTATTATTATATACTAGTACGTAGCCTTGTGCATATGCACGAATATAATTAAAAATAGTTACAATTATACAGTTCAAAATATACATGTTTTTTAGAAGATGTTCAAATATGTAATATATATATTTGTGTGTGTGTAATATATACTCCTTCCGTCCTAATTTGTTTGTCCTCTATTCCATTTTGGGATGTCTAAAATATTGTCCTATTTCTAAAAATAAGAGTCATTAATTTACTAATATTCCTCTTATACCATTACTTTATTTTCAAAACTATTTGAAAAGAAAACTAACAAATATTTAAAAAAATCTATCTAATTGGGACACATTTTTAGTTGCCTCATTAAAAATAACTCTTTTATAAAAGAGCTAATAAATTTATTTAAGGATAGTTTTGTAAACTTATAAATTTTTATAAGACAAACAAGACAATAAATAATGTTCCCTTAAAAAGTTTGACTTTTCAAATAGGACAAATAAATTGGAACAGAAGGAGTATATGATTTAGAATTTAATTAGTTTTAGACTTTTCAATTTTTGCACCCAATAATTCACTTGCTGCGAAATTAAAAAAATTTAGATGAACACATGGTGGAAAAGTAAAATCCAATTGAAATCAAATTTAGAATCCAATTGGATTTGGACTCTTCGATTTTTACACTCAATAATTCATTTGACACAAAATTAAAAATGAAATGAGACACATGACGCAAAATTGAGAATCTAATTAAATTTAACATGTGTCCTTAGGACATTTATTAATGAACCATTTAAGAAAAATTTTAATACCACTTTCATAAAAAATATAAAAAAGTTATTAAAAAAAATTCAGTTACTTTAAAGACCTTTTAGCCAAAAAAAAGGTTTTCAGATCTTTCAATAAGGCCATCTGACATTCTAAAAGATCATTATGGTCACATGCCAGGACTATGTTTCTTTACAACATCGTAACAAGAGATATCCCAACACACAAAGCATAAAACCGTTATGGCTACATGCTATAAAAATGCGGTTTAATCCGCAGCCAAGCAACAAAAATTACCTCGATTGTTACAGCATCTTTGCATAGTTGGAATTCTACAACTAAGCACCATGAGTACAAAATTTCAATTGCAAAGGAAACAGCTGCTGCTATTGAGCAGTAAAGGAAGCTCAACTGCACACTACCGCCACCAATTAATTTATGGAACATATTTTCAGTTGGCGCTGAGAATCCTTGGTGTCTTTTCCAGAAACCATAAAAAGCATATTGCATCTTCTTAATCCATACACTTCAAGTCACATATTGGAGACAGACCAAAGATATGCTTCTGTTTCTGTAGCTCGTTTCTAATTCATCCTTTTGAACAATCCTTTCTCAAATCTTACAAGAGGTAAAACAACAAAAATTAATCACTTCTGATTGCTAAACACACTTTTCAAAATAATTTTTTTGCTTCGTTAGTACATAAGAATCTTCCTGTGGTCAATGATCTCTCTCTTTCTCTCTCTCTCTCTCTCACACACACACACAAGTTCACTATAATGGGAAATTATCAAATGATTGGAATTGCCACATCATGGCACATAGGAAGATGCTAAGGCAAGATCCATAGCTTATTGAGAAAAATAAAGAAACATCTAACTAAAGGATGATGGAAATGAACTAACCAGTACTACGGTCAACTCCATCCCAATGTCTTCCTGGTCTTATGCCATATCTATTTGGAGCAGCATCTAATCTTCATTTTAACCAGCTGTGATCAGGAATGTCCTGAGGAACAACAAACCTTGATTCCTTCATTTTCTGATTATCCCCTAGGTTTGGGAGAACTAGTTCAGGGCGCTTTTTCTGCACTATGTCAAAGAGATATGTCAAATTAGTATTAAATTCTTTGATTTCAACAAATAAAAATAAGCAAATCAATTACTTGCCTTCACCAAATGTTCCATGGGATCACCATCTCTTATTCTCTACCTCAGCATTTTGTCAAGTTCAGGATCATCTCTGCAAACAGAGAACACAGATGTTATTTATTTTTATTTTTTGATAAGTAGAGAACGCAGATGCTATTTATTACAAGGCACTAGGTGTACACTAGTAAGATTGGAAAATTAAGGTATTATGTTGTCTTGCCAAACAGAAGATGGGTAGCTCTGTAGTGAAGCACAGTTAATGTATTTGTTGCTTGGTGGTTGTAAAGGAAGTAAATTCTTAGTGACAACAAGGAATAGCTCTGTTGCTACCATTATGGACACTACTAGTACTAATACATATAATCTAAAAGGTCTACCCAAAGAGGACTGTATGTCTTTGTTTGTGAAATTGGCATTTAAGGTAAGATAAGAAAATCAATATCCAAACCTCTTAAATTGGAAGAGAATTTGTCAAAAAAATGTAAAGGAGTTCCATTGGCAGTGAGTACTTTAGCTGACCTTCTTTATTCAAAAGTTGATGAACATGACTGGATATATATCTATTAGAGATAACAAGATATGGCATTTAAAACAAAAGGAAGGTGACATCTTACCCGCGTTGAAGCTTAGTTACAACCAATTTCCATTTCACTTGAAGCAATGTTTTGCATATTATTTTGTTTTCCCAAAGGATTTTCAATTCGATAATGATTTGTTGATTCAATTTTGGTTGGCACATGGAATTCTTCAATTCCCTGCCAATGAAAGTCAAGAGTTGGAAGATGTTGGTGACTTGTGTATCAAGAGTTATTGTCAAGATTGTTCTTTCAAGATGTTGAACAAAAAGATATCTCGCATTATACCTTTAAAATGCATGATCTTGTCATGAGCTTGCACTCTCGATTGCCAAAGGTGAGTGTTCGGTAGTGACCGAGAAGTCTACCCTTGCTGCAAAAGTTTGTGATCTGTCAATTTTGGAGAATGGGCAAGAAACTACAACACAATAAGAGAAGTTGAGCAAAGTTCAAAACAGAGAAACCCACGTCCTTACTTGAAGCATGCATCTAAAGATTTAAGTACTTGCGGATGCTTGATTTAAGAAATTCATCCTTTGAGGTGTTGCCAAATTCTATTGGAACTTTGAAACATTAGAGATATCTCGACCTATACGAAAATCGCAAAATCAAGCAACTTCCAGATTCTATTTGCATGTTGCACAGTTTGCAAACTTTACAGCTTAGAGGTTGCAGCAATCTTTCTTGAACGGTTACCTAAAGGTATAAGGGACATAATCAGCCTCAGGTTTTTGTGTGTTACAATAAAGCATACCTGCTTGTCAGAGAAGGTAGTATCAAACACCTAACTGCCCTAATGAACCTGGTAATTACAGATTGTGAAGAGCTTAGTTTGACGGATAACAAAGAGAATCAAGATCTACAACAGTTTTGATTATAGTCTCCAAGCCAAACCATAAGGCACTAGACTAGTTTGGAATATGGCATGCTTTGGCTTTCCCATGAGAATATACTATGAAATAAGCTTTGACACAACAAGGTAAGAATAATCATAAAACTATGCTCTTATAAAAAAAAAAAAAAAAATCATAAAACTATGCTATATATAAGGAACCCAAACTAATATCTTCATCATTCCACTCTAATTTTATTTCCATAACAAAAACTCTATTTGGCATGTTTGTTTTCACAAGATGACATATAAAGTAGGGAAAAACCCCTTCAGTTGAGACACAAGTTGAACTAGCTTGGAGATCATTTTGGAATTTACTAGAGTATTACCCCATATCTGTTTCAATTATCATTTTCGAATTTTTGAACCATGGTCTGTTTCAATAACTAATAAGTGGCCTCTATCACCACAATCAAACCATTTATTAATTAAAATTGAAATTAATCTAGTAGCCAGCACCAATAATGCATTTAAAAGAAAAACCAACCTCTGTTCAAAGTGTTACCATTCTCATTTGTAAAACCCTAATTCCCAAACAACCTTCACAAATCACAAATACATTTGTAACCCAATTACAAAAGAGTAATAATTTAAAACAAAGACCACATACTTTGTAAGTGTTTGGAATAGGGCCTACCCAAACAATCTTCAAGGAGCCTTTCTTTTTTCTCACAATAATCAGAAACCCTGCTTCATTTCCCTAGAGTCAAGAATGCAAGTTTCACATCATTTAATCACTTATAAATGAATAAGGAGGTGAATGAAAGCTTCCAAGGATATCAAATCTTGATGTTTCATGCTATTGATCAAGTAGGAAAAAGAATAAGAAAACATTGAATGATTACTATTTTAGAAGTCCAAGCATAACAACTAAAATCAAAGGCAATATGTGAAGTGCCTTACTGAAAGAATGTTAAAGGAGTTTCCAAGTTTCAAGTTATATTCCCTGTCTGCATCATCACAAAAAAATTTGAGGACTTATTGTCTTATTCCCTGAAGCCTTCCGACAGTATTTAGATAAAGAATAGCAAACTCCGAAATCTAAAACACAACTAACGGTAGAATTACTTGACAATGAAAGAATCCAAAATCCATAAATAGCAACTGTTCAAAACTGCAAAATCAGCCAGCCACTCTTTCTAGAAAAAAAATATAATAGGAACAGAGATTGATGAATGAGAATTTAGATTTACATCAAAAACAGGATCCTTTAAATGTAGACAACAAGCACTACACTGTTACAACACGTAAGTTTGAAGGGTAATATTCACCAATGAGGAATTGGGGGCAAGAGAGGGTAGAAATCATCCATGTTTAACAAAGAATGATATAGGTTGAGTGTTTAACCTAACTATTTTTTACAAATCGTCAATATTATATATATAAAAGCAGAGACTTCATGCAGGAGAGCATGAGGTTCTGCCATGTGGCGCTCCCTTTGAAGAGTTTACTCCCTCCATATCTCCTTCTCTTCATGTCTTTTAGCATGCCCAAACAGCTGCCTATATTTTTCTGTTTGACCTTCCACCTTACTAAATGTTTAATGAGTGCCATGTGGTCATTTCTCTTTCTCTCTCATTTAAAAGGGTGAATATCCTTATCTTAAAAGGAATTATAATGCTTTTCATTTACCTGACCTTGATATCAGATTTGGGCTTTTCGTCTCCACCTTCACATGTAACTCTTGCATTGCCTAACTTCTCCTATTCCCAATCTTCTTATATAAGTACTAGAACTAGAATACAAATGCAAAAGCATTAGTGTGAAGAAGGCAGGGTTAAAAGTATATTGAACCTTGTGGGTTGTGATCACATTGGGAATCACCATTCGTGTCTCTGTCCTCAATTTGTTGGATGATACCTCCTCTGGTACTCTCTCTCTCTAGATGTTGACAAGCATATGGCTGTAACTAAAATTATATTGAAAGCTAATACTCATTTTGAGTCTTGACAAGAAAATAGTTGTTTTCCTTCTTTCTTTCTATTTGTGTGTGAAGATACGACATCGTTGAATTACAACAATCGAGGATTTGAAGCTTGCATTGAAGAAGAAAGTGGATGTCATGGATGGAATAATCCAAGATCGGTCATGGTGATACATATGGTAATTGTTCTTTATTTGGGTTAATTATGGAGTACGTGAATTGGCAGTCTATAGTGTTATTTCTGTATTCCATGAAATTTTTGGTTGTGTTAAGATCAATTTACTCATTAATTGTACAATAAAAAAAAAATATATATATATATATATATATACATATAAAACACATCAAGGATTAGTATAAGATTGGAGAATGATATTAGCTAGATAAATTTAACATAGCATGTGTCTACAGATATTGTTTCGGTAAATGATTTCATATGTGCTTGGCTGCTTGATGATGCCAATTAAGGGTGAATATAGTGATGGTTGCTGGTGGTGACCCAACACACACAACTGGACCCTATTTGGTCTTGTGTCAATTTAGATTTCTTTCAAAGATACAATATTGAGTCACCTGGCCTTAAACATGTACAATTTTATTTAAATGGAATTATAGTGGTAAGTTGGTAACCATATGGCTTTTAAAATTCATCTGATTTCTTTTTCTTTTTTCTTTTTTTATTTACAAATTATTCGGAATTTGAGACAATTCACTCTTGGCACCATGTATTACTATATGTGCAATATATTATAATTCAATTTGGTATCTTCTCTTAAGTTCCATAGCACCATATTTGATCATTTGGTGTTCTTCCATTGTTAAACTATTTGTAATAATGATTCTGTCACAAAGGAAATGTGCAGCCATAAAAATAACATCATATATATTATTTTAAAACATGAGGTTCTGTTTTATGGTGTTTTATGAAAGTAATTTTGTATTTAACCTTCAATCTCATATTTGCACGTAACTTTGAATGATTGGCATTCAGCCCCTAAAGCATGTAACTTGGAGGTATCCAATTGAGAAAGAACTCAAAAAGGATTACAACCAAAATTGAATTTTGTGTTGTTTTGTATTGTTTTGTTTTCTTATAAAAATGCACACCATGGTCATTGAAGTGTATTTCCAAATTAAGAGGCTTCATTTCAATTTAGCTCCCAAAAAAAAAAAAAAATTGTAATGGATACATGTGTGAAACTTAAAATTTTCGCTTTTTATGACAAACTATTTGCTCCATCTAATTTCTAATTTTTATAACAATTATGCTATAGTCTATATTTTTTTGTCACCTTAATTTGTACTACTTAATTCAACAAAAACCTTTATGTTATCGCAACAATAATTCATATTATTACTCTAATATCGGTTCAACATTTTCTATAACCTTTTTACATAGAAGCTTACAACATTATCCACGCATTGCGTGGGCAATCCACTAGCTTAGGAGAAAAGGAAAGCTCTGCATATGAGGCTAGTAATAGTAACAAGGGGATTGCAGGTATGCCAAATCCATCAAAGATCAAAATATTAGTTGAGGTAGAAAGAAGATAATCTCTAATATTAACTACTAAGTAAGGAAAATCTACTAGTATCAATGGTCTTTGATTGGTATTTAGTTGACCTATCACAAACACCCAAATTTCCACCTGAGCATCACCAACTGTAAACAAACTATTCTGTCATTTCATAGATAAATAAAATTAATTCCATGTTTGCTATGTTGCATCAATTGAAGCTCAAGATAATTATCCCAAAATTAACAACACTAGTGCTCAACTTATTTTCAAGGCAAGATAAAAAGTAAAAAAATTGGTTTAGAAAAAAACAACCTAGCACCAATACAAGAAAAGAAATATCACCATATAAAAGAAAAACTTGAAACAAATATACTCAGTCGGTCCTTAATCATTATCAATATGTCAATATGATTACAGTACAAAGTAAAACAATAAACTAACTCCATTATAGAGATGGCTTTATCTATTGGGAGGGAGGGAGGCATGAAGAAATTCTAGAATGTTCTTATCCACTTGATTAGATGACAGCATGTCAACTACTATGCTTGCAGTGGTTGCTTCTGCTGAAAATCCCTTGTTAACCATTATTTGGAGATATTTCGTCACCTTTGATGTCTCATTATGTTGCAGTAATCCTTGGATAATTTTGTTATATGTGCGATTGTTGGGAGAGCAACCATTCCCATCCATTTTCTCAAGCAACTCACATGCTTCATCTATTAGTCCCTCTTGGCATAGCCCCTTGATCATAATATTGTAAGTTGGAACATCAGGTTGCAATCCTTTGGTAGGGAGATTATAAAAGAGTTCTCTTGCAGTTGTAAGCTTCCTGACATTACAAAGACCATCAATCAAGATGTTGTAATAAATCAAAGTATTATGCTTCAGCCTTTTGTCTTCTATCACTTGAAACAATGCTATTGCCTCAGCTATTTGTTTCTTAAGAAGGCCATCTAACAAGTTGGCATAGGTCTTGGGATTTGGATGTTGGCCAAAAGCTTGCATGTTATGGAATAGCTCAAGTGCAGCTTGGGGTCTCTTTACTTGGCAAAAGCCACCTATAAGAGTGTTGTAAGTCACAACATTAGGAATCATTCCTTTGTTGGACATTTCATGAAAGAGACGCATTGCCTCGTCAATTTTTTTACTTTTGCAATATCCATTTATCAATATGTTATAGCTAATCACATCAAGCGAACAACCCCTCTCAACCATTGTATTAAATCCTTTGATAGCATCATCCATTTTGTTTTGCAAATAGTAACCATCAATCAAAGAGTTATAAGTGATGGAGTTAGGCTCAATGCCTCTTAGAATCATTTCAGTAAAAACTTCTTTCGCCTCTGTCAACATCCCTTCCTTGCAAAGTGTGTCCACCAAAATGCTAAAGGTGTACACATCTGGAACGATCTTCCTGGCATCATCTATTCAACAAAGTAGCAGCCTCCCTCCACTGGCCAAAATTGCATAGTCCTTGAATTAAGCAACTGTAAGTGACAACGGTTGGCTGAATGCCTTCACTGATCATTTCAGATAAAAGGTTCAAAGCCTCAGTTACCAATTTGTCCTTACATAAACCGTCAATGATTGTGTTATAGAGCACCACATTAGGTTCAAAATTCCCTTTTTCTACTATCCTTAGCAACCTAATAGCTGCACTAGTCCCCCCAATCTTACACAGACAGTTTACTATTGTCCCAACAGTAATCACATCAGGTTGATACCCTTTGTTCTCCATTTCTTCTACCAACCTCACAGCTCCAGATACATTACCTTGAAGATAGAGACCTTTAAGAAGAGTGTTTAGAGTAGATTGGGTAGAATGATAACCAAGTTTCAAAATTGTTGCTAAGACAGAGAACCCAAAATCGACCCGGTTCAAATGGCAGTAGCAATTAATCAAAACATTGAGAGTACAAACATCGGGAGTAATTCCAAAGGATCCCATATCTCTAATTAGAGTAATGACTATGGGGTAATGCTTCATTCTTGCAATGGAACCAAACATGCGATTAAAATCGACAATGGAAGGCAAAGGGTGCATGTGAAGCATTTTATCAAACAGGCTTAAGGCATGATCAAGATTCTTAAAGGTTCCACATTTGCAGTGATCTCTCACGGATTTCAACAACTGATTCGGATTCTGATTAGGGATTTTTGCATTTTCTCTTCTACTGCTAATATTATTAGAAGAATAAGTAAAAGCATGAAATGGAAGGCTTCCTTTAATAATCAAATGACTGTATAGTCTGTATATAAAAACAAGAGAGGTTGTTGATTTACCCATTTCCTCAAGAAGAAGAAGAAGCAAAGCTAGTTTGGTGTTCACAATGACTGACTCAGGCAGCTACCAATTCGGGCCTGGTTTGGTTTCGGCTGAGCTCCGGAACTTGAAAAAGGAGAAATCGTGGTGATGGAGTTGGCAAATCAGAGAGCGAAACTGGAAAAAATCCCCTTGGTTTTGGGTTTTAACCTAACCTTCACTTTTGGGCACTGCCACTTTCTGCAGATTTTTGGTTTCTCATCAGAACTTAGAAAAGAAAACAAAGCCCATGCTTGTGGGTTTCTTGTTTATTTGGCAGTACTGGGGATCTTGTTTGCTCTGTATCCCCATCATGAAGTGATTTTGGTTTCTCATCATAAGGTGATTCAAAAATCTTCTTGACATGCCATGACTACAAAGAGACCAATCAGATTATCATAGTTTTTTTGGTTGTACTATAATTTTTGGCACTTTTATTTTATGATTCAAATCTCATTTATCTCGTACCTATCAAATTATAATAATAAAAAAATTGTATTGTTTATTAATCTATATAATTACATATTTGAGTTTAATTAGAAATTTTAATTACAATATTTAAAGAAGTGTATTTAAGTTCTGCTGGTATATTTTAAACTTATTTTTTAAATATTTATAATATGCTGCTAATCCTGTAACTTGAACTTTTTCTCCTCTCCTAAGTATTTTGTGCATTGAGAGATATCAATTCAGTTATAAGACTATTGGCATTATATATATATATATATATTTTTTTTTTTTTTTGGTAACAGAGACGATATATTGCACAGAAAAACCCTAAGCAGCTACATCATGATCCAGGCAAAGCCTGGTCATATACAAGCCATGAGAATCTTCTTCCATCACAATCTCTAAGTCCACAGGCGGACATTCAAAGGAAATAAATTCTAGATTCCTATCAACAGCCATCCTAGCAAGCCTATAAGCACACCGGTTAGCCTGGCGGAAGTAGTGCTTGAATTGAATCCATAACCTGCCAATTAGCCGTTTGCAGTCATCCAAAATAGGGGAAACTACATTATTCTCATAGTCTGAATTTTGGAAGATATCAACAATAGCTTTAGCATCCAGTTCAACAATAATGGAAGTAATACTTAATTGCAGCACAGAATAAGTTCAACAATATTGGCATTATGTTTTAAACTTGAAAAGATGTTCAAACTTCAAAATAGATTGGTGTCATGAAATTTTCAAGGTAGATTTTATGATACCTTTGCTTGGTGCAAAAATTACTTTTTGGGAAAAAAAATTAGACCATTGAGTCAAATGAAATCCTATCAATTTATTAATAATGTGATAATTTGGAAATGTCTCATTAAATAGTTTCATATAATTTTCCAAGAAAACAAGTAAGGGGAAGAAAACTGGTCTGCTGAGACGCATTGAAGGCCACTTACACTTTCATGGTTATTTAGTTACTCATTTATAATGCAAGTATTCACATATATTATTGATCATTGATGGCCAACCTTGAATTCATATATTAAAGAAAGAAATGTATGAGACTGAACACGAAATTAAAATAGGCCAAATAAATTAAAACCCATTTCCATTACTGGTGCAGTAAATATGAACTCTTTAAGAAATGATGGCCATCACCGGTGTAATAAACTTTCATGGTTATTTAGCATGTAAATTGTGGGCAATATGCCAATTTTACTCTCTCCTACAATAGTATAATAGGTATTTATTCGGTTAATTTTTCACTCACACTCACTGGTGGTGTATGAAAGATGAATTCTATAAGAAATCATGGAAATCACCAATTAGCAACTACATTTAGCTCTTGGCTTTCTCAAAAAAAAAAAAAAAAAAAAAAAAAAACCATTTAGGTTTAGCTCTTGGCATATCCTTTCAATTTAATGATATATTCTCTTTTTGGTTTCTCATGCATAATTTATCATATTCATGGTGTATTCTTAACCAATCACAAATTTTCAAAGCCAACTGTTGGCTTCTTTTGTGCCATGAAAATTCAATCCACGTACACATGGGCCCAAAATCCAGAAATATTAAATATCAGTATGGGCTTTTTATAGCCTCAGTGAATATTTTTGTTCAAATCACCATAACACTTTTTTCAAAAGAATTTATTTTATTTTAAAAGTACGTATTATTACAATTATAAAAGTAGAGATTTGTTGGATGTCTTATAAATAATCATAATCCTTAGATTCCAGACAATGCTGGAAAACACAGAAAAGAGATCAAATTTGGACACTCATAGCAGCTAGGTGGTAAGCACATCTATTAGTATATAGTTACATACTTCACTGTAATTTGCCAACCTCCACCGAGTAATTATCACAACACAATTTTTGTGCATAGAGCTAGCCATTAGTCACAAAAAATTGCAGGCCTTTACCGTTAAAAATGGAGTCATTAGCACATATAATATAGGAACAAAACACAGTACATGTCAACACATTCACCAAGTCCCAACCTTAACAAAAAATAGTATCACTATCTATTACTTAAGATTTTCCTCAGTTTGTGACATACAAATAAATTATTGATTAAGCAAGAGACTTTTCATTGAAAAAGGATAGGATTTCATTAGTAACTTGTTCAGCTTTCTCCTGCTGGATATAATGGTGCCCATCAATGATGACCACTTTAAGGTTAGGCACAAGGGTTTTAAATTCCTCTCCCTCTACATAATCCTTGGTCCCAAATGAATGAAATCCCACATCCTTGTCCCCAACTATAAATTTTGTTGGAACTGTGATTTTGGCTCTCTGCCATGGTCCAAGAAGCTCCCAGTTCCTACATACATTTATGGCCCATAAGATTGATATACAATGGTGTATTTTTATTTTGTTAACGAATGAATTCAGATAGAATAGAATGATAAAAGAATACATATGACCCACCATGATTAATCAGTTGAGAATTCATAACCAATTCCAAAATTTTAGTACTAAGACTTGGTTATTGTTGTTGTTATGTGATTTGAACCTAGGATTGAATATGAACTTACAAGTCCATGGCGCGGTAGTAGTTTAAGGCCCCAGTGAAACCTGATTTTTGGAACTTGTTAGCACAAAGTTGAAGCTCTTCCTCAGTAATCCATGGAGGCAAAGAAGATGGGGTTTCAAGAGAATCTATGATCTCAACACCAGGAGGAGCCACTAGAAGTTCTGGACCATTGACCAATAAAAATTTCTTCAACACAGTTAAACAGTCATATGTAGAAAATGATTTTTCTGCTCTTCCTAGCTCCTGCAATATTGTAAAAGCCAACAATTTTACATTATACTTTATATTGTACCGCTCGCTCCAAAAGCTTAAACTGATAAAAAAAAGTGATTTAATCATGTAACTATTATTCTAACATCGCTAATAGAATTGATTTTTTTTTCCGTACATAATGAAAAACAGTTCTTGGCATTTTTTACCTGAAATTGAGAAACATAGAATCCTTCTCCAAATATTTTGGAGAAGAACTCAGTAGGTTTAAATTTGATTGAGCGTGGCTGGTATGGGATCCCTAAGTTAACAAGTGCTTTGACTCTATCTGGTCTGAAGAGGCAAAGGTACCATGCAATTGTTGCACCCCAGTCATGCCCCACCACAAATGCCTGTTCAAGAACACAATTTTTAAATGCAAAATGTAAATATTTCTAACACCAGTGAAGAAATTGAATGTATGTAAAAATAAAATAGTAAAGAATGTATGTATGCAAAATGTAAATAGCTTTCATGTTCTCAACACAAAATGGGGGACAATTTATGTTTTTAACTATTCCAACTCTTTGTTTTGGTAGAGCGTTGTTTTAGGTTTTTAGCCAAGGTAGGCAGGAGTTAGGAAATAAAGTTATTATGGCCAAACAAAACTTGGCCACACACAATTAATTCGTTTCATGATACCCTTCTAACTATATCAAAATTAACTTCATTTCACTTGAAATAGAGAGAATTCTTGTTTGATTAGGCATTGGACTTATGGCCCTGTGACATCTATCCCCCTTTTTGTAGGATATAGTTTCGAGTTAAATAACATTATTTACACTTCGGAAAAAAAAAAAAAAACCTACCAAAATTTGTACAATTTTCTGTATTGAATTCAATATATGCATCAAAATGCCAAGGACATTTTGGCAATGTTAGGGAAAGTACCTTTTCTTCTCCAAGCTGGTCCAAAAGGCCAATTAAGTCCCCAACAAGATGGAAAGCTGTGTATGAGGCTGGGTCCAGGGGACAATCTGAGTCACCATAGCCTCTCATGTCTGGTGCAACCACATGGTAACCATGTTCAGCCAAGTGGTTTATCTGGTAAGTCCATGAAGACCACAGCTCAGGAAAGCCATGAATAAGTAGAACAAGAGGGCCTTGACCTTTCTCTGCTATGTGCATCCAAATTCCATTAGTTTGCAGCCTTTGATGCTTAATGTCACTCATGGTTTCTTCCTCTTTTGTTTTTCCACTAGTTTCATTTGATTGTTTAAATTCTTATCTCATTACTGTGGGAGATGAATTTTCAATATTGGTGACTTTGACTTAGTTCATTGGAATAGTCAATCACGTCTGTCTTTTTTTATAAGTAATTGGATAGATTCAGTTAGGAACTTGTCACATCATGTACCTAAATATATTTTGTGGGGTTGGGATAAATTCTTTAAATTAAGCAGTTAGTAGCTCAGAAAAATAAAATCTCTTATACTAAACTGAAAGTTATTCAATTTCTCTTAACAAAGTTGTACTACTTACTGATCAGGTTATTTTTTATTCAATTTCTCTTAACAAAGTTGTACTACTTACTGGCCAGGTTATTTTTGTTTGACTGGCCTACCTTTTGTCCATTCAACAAAGCTTAAGCTGATTGAAAATAAAGTGAAATTTGTCATCTAATCAGTTTTTTTTTAACATATACAAGCACATGAATTCAATGAGTCTCTATAGTGAAATTTGCTTCATTATTTCTTCAACTATATATTGCATTGAGAAGCCTACTATTCAAATTCCAAGAGTGAAACCAAGATAAAGTGTGTTTAACTATAATGAAGTTGATTCTAGTTTGGCTTAGACCTCTAGATTCAACAGCAAAGAATGAGTTTTTTTTTTAACATATAATAAGGACATGAATTCAAAAAGTCTCCATAGTGAAATTTGCTTCATTATTTCTTCAACAATATTGCATTGAGAAGCCTACTATTCAAATTCCAATAGTGAAACCAAGATAAAGTTGTGTTTAAATATGATGAAGATGATTCTAGTTTGGCTTAGACCTCTAGATTCAACAGCAAAGAATTAGTTGTATTTTTAACATATACTAAGGACATGAATTCAAAGAGTTTCCATGGTGAAATTTGCTTCATTATTTTCTACAACAATATTGCATTGAAAAGCCTACTATTCAAATTCCAAGAGTGAAACCAAGATAAAGTTGTGTTTAGCTATAATGAAGATGATTCTAGTTTGGCTTAGACCTCTAGATTCAACAGCAAAGAATGAGTTTTTTTTTTTTTTTAAACATATACTAAGGACATGAATTCAAAAAGTCTCCATAGTGAAATTTGCTTCATTATTTCTTCAACAATATTGCATTGAGAAGCCTACTGTTCAAATTCCAATAGTGAAACCAAGATAAAGTTGTGTTTAACTATGATGAAGATGATTCTAGTTTGGCTTAGACCTCTAGATTCAACAGCAAAGAATGAGTTGTATTTTTAACATATACTAAGGACATGAATTCAAAGAGTTTCCATGGTGAAATTTGCTTCATTATTGCTTCAACTATATTGCATTGAGAAGCCTATTATTCAAATTCCAAGAGTGAAACCAAGATAAAGTATGTTTAATTATAATGAAGTTTATTCTAGTTTGGCTTAGACCTCTAGATTCAACATTAAAGAATGAGTCGTTTTTTTAACATATACTAAGGACATGAATTCAAAGAGTTTCCATGGTGAAATTTGCTTCATTATTTTCTACAACAATATTGCATTGAAAAGCCTACTATTCAAATTCCAAGAGTGAAACCAAGATAAAGTTGTGTTTAGCTATAATGAAGATGATTCTAGTTTGGCTTACTAGACCTCTAGTTTCAACAGCAAAGAATGAGTTGTATTTATCATTCATTGCAAAGAGAAGTGGTCCATCTTTAGCAGTACAGACAACACGATGCCTAGAGATTGTCATTATTAATTGCACCGATTATATCATGATCAATTGGATTGTGGGTACAGACTATATAGATGATCAATTGATCATTGAAATATTCATGATATATAGAAACCATTCTGTTCAGGACTATTTGTAACAAACCTTCAATGCCCTTAAATCCAACTCATTTAAACACCCATCAAGCAATGGCATGTGATAGGCTCATAGGCTGTATAGATTTTAAGACATTTCTGCTAGGTCCCTTTTTTGGCACATTTTCAAAAGTTTGAAATGGTCCTTAACAACATTTTGTTGCATGAGTATTAATTGGCAATTATTCAGAAAGCACTTTTTGTCTAATAATGAGGTCCAATAGTAATTTGGGCACAGGTAACCAAACTTCAAAAGTAAAAATGGAGGTTCCCTTTTTTGGAAAAGAATTCAATTCACGTCATTTGCTGCTGAAGGGTGGAGGTGAAGGTGAAGGTTTAATTTTCCATGCACTTTTTAAAATTTTATTTTAATGAATAAGTAGATAGTAGGAAAGGAAAAGGTGGAGTTCAAATCATATATATGAGGCATCAAAGGATGCCATTAGTTACCATCACCCACTGGTCTATTTAAGCCTCTCCTTTTTTATTTAAAAAAAAATATAATTCAATAGTTAAGAGATGGGGGATTTGATCATAAGAAGTCTCATTTGGAAAATACTAAGAGGTGTTAACCAAATGATTTCTAAGGCTCTTGACTTGAACCTCATTTTTCAAGCATCTAAAGTTGTACATGATGTCATGCTATTTAAAACCAATAATCATTCTTTATATATAGCTGAATGAGGTTTAAAATGAAGTGGTAATGTGCATCTTTCAATGAATGAAAAATTAAATCTTAATGATAAAAGGGATCCACTTACTTTTAAAAGCATATGAAGAGAATCTGATTTATTTTTGAGATTTAGTATTTCAAGAATTTAACAATGTACAATGGCACCATATTATTTAAAATTAGTTATCATAAATTGTTTTGATGAGAAGAGAATTTTAAATTCCGTAGCATCGTTATTCCATCATATTCATGAGAAATTAATCTTTATGAAATTTTTTTCCTCCAAACTGATTTAAAGAGTCTCTTTTAACCTATTATGTGGTGAGTCATAAAACCATTCATATGTATTTGTTAAACAAATCACATGATTTATTAAATAGGTTATGTGACTAAAAGAGTAAAAGTACATATGAATGATTCTATTAATTGCCATTCAATGAGTGAGTTAGAGGAGTTTTCCTATAAATAAGTTTATTGCCAATATACCCATAAGTCTAGTAACTATTATTTCACGCACCCAGTATATGCATTATCTCTTCCACATGCTATGCTATGAGAGATGATTAGATAGGGTATATGTTAGATAGACAAGATATATTCTTCAAGTATACCCATAAGCCTAGTAACTAATAATAATTTTTTATTATCAGACCATGACACTAATTGATTTTTTGGTGTAAGTGAGAATTGAATCCTAGAATTTTATTCATTAGTTTAGGGAACAAGGAATGAGTGGGGATTTAAAATGTTGTAGAACCTTATTAAGCCCAATGGGCCTTCAGTGGACTCAAAAAATATAAAGACAAAGGGAAGCAAAACCCAAATATCACCCCCAAAATTTTAGGGCTCTTTTGTCCAAGTCAGGCCCAAAGATTCTAAATTCTCAGCCCAAGCCCATCCCCATCCCAAACCCCTAGTCCTCACACTGGACCGTTTCTTTCACATCATAAACCCTCAAAATAAACAAAACAAGAAGCACCCGTGAATTCTCTCAGCCCTGAAAAATTTTCTGATTCGCAGCCAAAAACACACACACACAGAAAGATGGGAAAGAAAGCGAAATCGAAAGAGGGAAACGAAAATAGAGCCAAAACCGAGCATTCACCTTCCACTGTTTTCGTCTCCAACTTGCCCTACTCTTTCACGAATTCTCAGGTAAAATAATTTCCGAGAAAAACAAAATGAAAACCGGAAAAGGAAAAATTAGTAAAAAGTTTCTGAATCTTTGTGTTTTTGAGCTGTTTTGGATTATGAAATCTGAAATACAACTTCCTAAAGAAACTGATTAGGAAAAACAAACAGTGTCTTAGTTAGTAAATTTTTGTATTTTATTTTTTTTCGTTTATTTGATAATTCAGCTTGAGGAGACTTTCAGCGATGTAGGGCCGGTGAGGCGGTGCTTCATGGTTACGCAGAAGGGTAAGTGAAATTTGAATGATTATTTGTAATGTGGAAAACTATGAAAATGAAATTAGGCATTGGTGTGTGATTCATTGGCTAGTTTGTATTGTTAGAATGTGAAAAATGTGTTAGAATATGTGAGTAATGGAGGCGGGAACAATAGGTCGATAATAAATTAGTGAGAGAAGCTTCGGCAGCTGATTGTTGAAGTCTTTTAGTTCATATAAGTACTTAGAATGTGTATATATATGATCAAGTTACGTCTAGTGTAACTCTTTATGAATGTGTGTTGACTTTTTCCTTATTCTTAACATAGACGCCAAATTTTAGATGCCAAATTTCGTTGTAATTGGATGTTATTTACTATTCGAGTAGTAAACTCGTGTTTTGTGTGTAATTTTAAAATTAAAAAAAAAAAGCTTGAAATTTAAGCATTTTTATAGATGAGATAGTTTTTGATCTTTGATTATCTTGTAATATTGCAAACATTGAGGTTAAAAGGAGAAAATGTAATCCAATTGTGGCTGAAATAAAAATATAACCCCATATGTGTGTGTGTGTAGGAGATTGATGTGCCATAGGCTTTTAATTCTACTTATTTTGTGGTCTATTTGCATATGGGTGTCATGTTGTTTGGATTCTGTAGTAGGTTTAGTAATTTAATCCGACTAAGCTAATCTCTATATCTCTGGTTTTGTTTAAATGTTTGCAGGGTCAACTGAGCACCGTGGTTTTGGTTTTGTTCAATTGTAAGTTAACTGCAATGTTTTTGCCTATTAAGCATCTCTCTCTCTCCCCCATTTTTTACATTTGGCCAGTTGTGTTACTAGGTATCTCTAGAACTCAATATTTAGGGATTGATGCATTTTATGACACACCCTTATTGTTTTCTTAAAAAAATTGGTAATAAACTTATAATATGCTTGTACCTATCAAAAAAAAAAAAAAAAAAACTTATAATATGCTTGTATCTGGACTAGATGTTGTTCTTTACAAGGGTCTCACTTATTATTATTATTTTTTTGGCATAAATTTTTTAAATGATTACATTTTGTCTACATTTATTGGGTTATTTTTTAGCTTTTTTGTACTCTTTTTTTTTTTTTGTATTTTTTTTAATGCTTGTGCATTTATTTATTTTAATCAGTAAGAAAAAAACTTTATTAAAAAAATCTAAGTATAATGCAAGGCATGAGTACACAGGGAGTGTACTACTTCGGGCCTGAAAAATCAATGAAAAGAACATAGATTCAAGAATTCGACTAAAGGGGAAAAGGTTAAACCACTTCACACTGACATCCAATCATACAGAGAATTCAAAAGAAAACGTTTCAAATCCTGGATGGAATGTTCCTTAACCTCAAAGATATGTTGATTCCTCTCCCTCTATAGTCCACATTAGGCGCAACGGTATAATCCTCCAAATTTCTGCGGCACAACCATGCCTAATGCCCCTTCTCCAGCAGGCCAGCGCCTCATCCACTTGTTTAGGAGTCACCCAAGAAACCTCAAAGAGGCATAACATAAGTGATCATAAGCTACTCGCATAGTGACAGTGAAGGAGCTAGTGATCCACCGATTCCTCACTGTTCTTACCCAAGCAGTGCCAATTAACAATACAGAAATTTCTGTTCTTCAAATTATCCAATGTAAGGAACTAAGGATCTTTACTTTGGCTGCAGTCCATGTGAAATAAGCTACCCTAGTCGGGGTTCCTGCCTTCCAAATATTTTTCCAAGGGAAAGACTCCTCACTGCCTGAAGTGACGACTTTATGATTAGATTTAACAGCAAAACAGCCACTCTTCTCAGGAACCCAAACCAACTTATCTTCCACATTAGGATCAAAACTATGAGACTATAAAATAAAAGAAAACCTGTAGACTTCCCAACCCCCATCATGTAGTGGCCTTGAAAAAGTCACATCCCATACAATGTCCTCATTATTCCAAAGCATAAGATCCATGACATAAGTCTTTTTGCATAACGCAATTTGAAACAAACATCAGAATGCTTCTTTAAGGGGGACCTTTCCACTGGCATGAACAAGGACACGGACACGGACACAGTTACGGGTACAAGTACAATACGGCAACAGAAGCAGTTTTACAAAAATTATAACAAGATAGGCAGACAAGACACCATTATGACATGGGTACGACATGAGTAAAACACCCCAAATGAAATGTCCATGCTTCTTAGCCTCTTCACACCAAACATCAAACCAAAACTGGGTACGACAACCATTCCCAGCCACTATCCGAATGGAATGAGAGAATCATTCCCACCCACTTGGTATATATTTCCATAAAGACACTCTGAGGACTGATGGGCATACCTGACACCCTATCCCCTTTGTCACAGCCATATATAATAGCTATAACCCTACTTCATAGTGACTCCCTTGCCAAGGCAAAACGCCAAAGCCATTTATCCAATAAAGCAATATTAAATTGAACAAGGTTGTGAAAACCCAAACCACCAGCCTGAAATTGGCTGACAGTCTTCCAATTCACCAAATGATGTTTGACTTCATTGCCTAATCCCTCCCACAGAAAGTGTCTTTGCTGCTTTTCAAAACAATTGGCAGTACTAGCTTGCATTGCGAATAAGGATAGGAAATACATTGGTAGGCTTGAAAGGGTGCTTGTAATAAGAGTGATCCTCCCTCCCATAGAGACATAAAGTTTCTTCCACCTTGCCAATCTTTTCTCCATCTTTTCTAAATTTGAATCCCAAATAGCCTTGGATTTGAATCTAGCTCCCAGTGGTAGTCTCAAATATTTCATGGGCAATGCAGAAACTTTACAGTCCAAAATTGCTGCTAAACTGTCAATGTCTGGGTCTTCTCCAATTGGGACCATCTCTGTTTTACTTAAATTAATCTTCAACCCAGAATCAACTTCAAAACACAGCAAGACACACTTCAAATGACCAAACTGCTTAGATTCAGGAGAAATTATAGAGTCCTCTGGTAAACCACATTACTTGTCCACCGTTCCACTAAAAAACTTCTACTTGTTTAAAATTGCTGAGTCAGTAATTAATTTTTGTTTTAAAAAATTTTCTAACTAATAATTTTAAACAAGTGAGAGTTTTTTAGTGGAATAGTGGACACATCACTTGTCCACTATGTGAATCTTATAATTTCTCCAGATTCAGGGCCACAAAAAATAAGAGTGTGCATTTATCTTTAACACACATTTTGCATTCATTTGCAGTGCTGTTACTGAAGATGCGAACCGTTCTATTGAGCTGAAGAATGGTTCATCTGTTGGAGGTCGGAAAATTGCAGTCAAGCATGCTATGCATCGAGCTCCCCTTGAACAGCGTCGATCAAAGCAAGGCCAAGGTTTTTTATGCCTCACACTCAGATTTTAAACATACTGTGCTCTTGTTATATTGTTTACTTGGTCCAAATACGATGCAACAAATTAACATTATTGCTAAACTTTTGGTCCAATATCTTTAATTCTTAATTCAGTGGTTCAGTCGGATGATAATGCCAAGTCAAAAAGTGACAAGGATGATAATGCTTCTGGGGCAGAAAAGCCTGCTTCAAACTTGGAGGAAACAGGTTACCAATTTTTATTAACCAATAAATTATGTACTTGTTTTCATTTCCTGTCTAAAATTTTATTTTATAATATTTTATCACTTCAACTATGTTATTTTATCTTCATCTTGTTATTTAATTTCTTATATTCTAAGGGAAGCTTTTGAACAAAATGCAGAGAAACCCGTGGAAGCCAGAAAAGCAGGAACACTTTCTAGTAATCTGGCAAATAAAGAGGGTTCTTCAGAAAAGAAAAAGTACTTAATCTTCCATTTCTAGTCTATATTTTCCCCATCTCTTGTTTGGAAAACTTTGTAATATACTATCTTTGTTGTGTTCTGAAGGGCTGCGAGGATACTTTCTAGTAATCTGGCAAATAAAGAGGGTTCTTCGGAAAAGCAAAAGTACCTAATCTTCCATTCCTAGTCTATATTTTTCCCTTCTCTTGTTTGAAAAACTTTGTAATATACTATGTTTGTTGTGTTCTGAAGGGTTGCTAGGACACTTTCTAGTAATCTGGCAAACAAAGAGGGTTCTTCGGAAAAGCAAAAGTACTTAATCTTCCATTTCTAGTCTATATTTTCCCCTTCTCTTGTTTGAATTACTTTGTAATATACTATCTTTGTTGTGTTCTGAAGGGTTGCTAGGACTGTCATATTTGGTGGTCTTCTTGATGCTGATATGGCAGCAGATGTTCACAGAAGAGCCAGAGAGGTTGGCAGTGTTATTAGTGTAACTTATCCTCTTCCAAAAGAAGAGCTTGAACAACATGGTATGGGAAATTTTTCCAATTTGTTATTTATTCAGTGAAATAATGAATTCATTTTCTTGCTTATTTTTTTGGGCATGGGTTAAAATAATTGGATCCACGTTGGGTTTCTTAGAATATACTGTATAACTGTATACATCTCATGTAGGATGTACTATGCAATTTTCATTGTAATTTATTGGTTCTGCATTCCCATAATACTTTAAAAAGCTGCAACAAGGAACTTATGAAGGGCTAGAAGGTTTATCCAAGTGACTGCATTTTCTACGTCTTTGCTTTAAGTCAATTACAAATTACGGAATATAAGAGGTTTAACTTGATTTGCAACTGAATCAAAATGCAGCTGGTTTTCTACTTATTTTTTTTAAAATGCAGTCATGCTTCTACAGATTCTTTCCTGGGATCATTCAGAGGCGTGTCATTGAAAAAGCAATAACATCTTTTCTTTAGCTACTGAAAGAACATGGAGTTAAATTTTCCAGCTTTGATGACTTTCAATGACAACATGTGCCCTTGCATTTGAAGTAATCACTCCTCATATGCATCACTGGAATATATGTTCGTCATTTTATTTTATTTAGATTACTGACATAATTTTTGTCATTGGTTCTGATAATTACCCATTTTGTTTAGTCCAAAATTTATTCAATTTCTATTTTTCATCTTTTCTGATAAAATTAATTTTATACATGTATGGTTGATTACATCGGCCTTATTTGAAAGGCCAAACAATTTTTTCCCCAGTTGAATGTTCCAAGCAAACAAAAATCTTGTAATTGAACTTTGAATTTGTCGGTTTTAGATGTTGAATTGGTTAAGACATGTGACATTTTTCCAGGTCTTGTGCAAGACGGATGCAAAATGGATGCTTCAGCTGTGCTTTATACTAGTGTTAAATCAGCAAATGCTTCTGTTGCTATGCTCCACCAGAAAAAGATAAAAGGGGGAGTTGTTTGGGCACGTCAGCTGGGTGGGGAGGTAAAGTAGCCTACTGAAATTTTGATGCTGCTTAGATGATGCAAATGAAATGTTTCTCATTATGATAACTGATTAAAGTAATTCAATTGGTTTATATTTTAATTATTAGGCTCATGGTTTGAATAGGAGTTAGTAAGATGAGTCTGGTTTGTTGTATATTATTGAGGTATATGTTGGAGAAAGATGGGAGCAGGACATACACTTTCTCAAAAGTTACTTCTGAAATCTTGTTACTATAAAGCCAACTTAACTGACGGGAGGCCTTAGGTGTAACTTTTAAGAATCAAGATGCTCTTATTTGAAGTGAGACTTAAAAGAAGCATGGAGGTTTTCGGAAGTTGTGCATTTGTGCCTTCAATTAATCACCTGGCATAAACATGGTTTAGAAGGGTTGTGGACAAAGTGGAGGAAGCAGTGGGATGATTTCTGTTTCTTGTAAATTAAAAAAGGGTAAATTATAACTTATCCACTTGTAGTTTGACTGGAATTTAAGTTGCTTACCTGTGGTTTGAAATCCCATGATGCAAGTGTTCCGTTGGATTCTTTTTTATCTTGTATTTTTATGTTCTTTGTGTTTTTGGAGAAGAGAGACATAAAAGTTGAGCAAAATTACATATTTAGCCATGTTTTTAACGGAAGTGGGTTATAGAACTCTAATTGAGCTAAACTCAGGTGGGTAAAATGTCAAATTTTAAACCATAGGTAGACAACTTAAATTTCAACCACAGGTGGGTAAGTTGTAATTTGCCCATTAAAAAATATGGTAGATTAGTTTGAATGGATGTTTACTGGAGTTTATTCTGACAGAGATAAATGGTTTTTATGGGTTGAGCTGTCTGGTTTGAGCAGCTGGTGGAATATTCCATTGTATGTGGGAAGTGATTTTAATGTGGTCGGTTTCCTTCTAAATGCTCTGCCTCTAAAATATTTTACTCTGGCTATTCACAAGTTCTTAGACTTTATTTCAGAGCAAGGCTCGATTGATCTACCTTTGGAAGGAAGGAATTTCTCTTGGGACCTAGTACATTTGTGCCTTCAGTTAAGCTCACTTGGCATAAATGTTTTGGGTGTGTGTTTGGGTTGTTGTACTCAAATTTGTGGGTATTCTCATCTAAAACATAAAAACATGAGTTACCCAATGGGGAAGTATTGCTTGTAGGTATACTTATCTTACAAGACAAATCTGGGGTTGATGTTTCCCTTTGTTGGTTAATCATGATGTCGTGATTGTCATTATCATCATTAGTTTCACTCTAAGTATCTATTTATCTATTGAAGATTCATTCTAAGATGATGTACATTTATTGGCCAGGGTTCCAAGACTCAGAAATGGAAGCTTATTATTAGGAATCTTCCTTTCAAGGTTTGATCTAATTGAATCGTCCATTTCACTTTTTTTTTTCCTGTGTTGGAAGGGCTTTCGGTTTCTAAACCAATTCTCTTAACATCAATGTAGGCCAAAGTGGATCAGATAAAGCATGTTTTTTCACCAGCAGGGTTTGTCTGGGATGCTTTTATTCCATGTAATCCTGATACAGGGTAAATACTCTCATTTTCCAAATTTGTCCTCATATGTTGATGAAATATCATTGTTTTCTCATCATACCATGTTTTCCGTTTGCAGATTGTCGAAAGGTTTTGCATTTGTCAAATTCACATGCAAAAAGGATGCCGAAAATGTATTGTTTGTATTCATGAAGAGATTGAAGCCTTGTGGGTCCTGGATTGATATATTTTACAGTTTTTTATGCTTCTTTTTCAGGCCATTCAGAAGTTCAATGGGCAAATGTTTGACAAAAGACCCATAGCTGTTGACTGGGCTGTTCCAAAGAAATTATATAACAGTGGTGCTAATGCCGTTCTTGCTACAGAAGATGGTAAATAAAATTCTGCTTTCTTTTAAGGACACTTTTTTTTTTTTGATTACTCATAGTCCTTGTTCTTCTTTATTTTTGGGTAAATATCTCAATATTAAAAATTAATTATTATTTTGGCATACGTAGAGCATTAAGAGTATAATTTTGTTTGGTGTGGGCATGGACTGTAGCTACACGTTTGGTTGGCTTCCAATGTGATATTAGTAGGAGGTTGGTAATCCTATACAGATGAGATCGGAAGCAATTATTTAGCCATGTTTAAGTTTTTCTGTTATGATGTTTCTCTATCTTCCATAGAAGTATATTGGATGGGGATTCACTTTTGTAAAAAATAGCAATTTTTGATCGTCATATTCTACATGTTTGTCAGCTTGTATTGTAGATCTAGTCTGGGAAAGAAATAAATGCACTCTTCATACTATGATCTGTGCCCTCTTTCTCCACTCTTGAAAGCAAACTGTACTTGGTATTTAGATCTTTTTTGGTTTAGATCCTTTATTTCTTTGCTTGTTAAATTAAAGGATGATAGCTATACATCTTAATGAAGCAATTGCTGTTGATTTCATAGGACAACAAGATGGAAAAGACGTGGAAGGTGATAGTAGCAGTGAGGATTTGGAGGGGGAGGAGGAAAATATTGGTAAAGAATCCCAGCAGACTGATGACATTGATAGTGCTTCAGATGACTTAAATATAACAGAGAAAGAAGACGTCCCTGCAGAAATTGATTTTAACAAGGAAGCAGATATCGCAAGAAAGGTTCTTAATAACTTGATCACACCCTCTGTTAAAGGAACTCTTCCTTCTCCAGTTGACGATTCAATGCTTCCCAAGGGAAATGAGGAGCTAAATTCTGATGAAACCGTTGGTGCAGCAAATAATTTACTTAATGAATCTGGAAAAGTATCAGGTGTTACTGAGCCTGGAAACTCCAGCAAAAGCATGGCATCAAATCTAAAACAGACAGAAGGAGAAGAGGATTTGCAGAGAACAATTTTTATAAACAACCTTCCTTTTGACATCAATAACGAAGAAGTGAAACAACGTTTTTCTGGATTTGGGGAAGTACAATCCTTTTTTCCAGTCCTCCATCATGTTACCAAGTATGTTTTTTTTTAAACATATGCTTCTGAACTTCCCATCTGTCACTGCAGTTCTGTTTTAATCTCCTTGTACTTGTGGCAGGCGCCCAAAAGGAACTGGTTTTCTCAAGTTCAAAACAATAGATGCAGCTACTGCTGCAGTTACAGCTGCAAATGTAGCATCTGGTTTGGGAATTTCTTTAAAAGGTAGGCAATTGACAGTTTTGAAGGCATTAGATAAAAAATCAGCTCATGATAAGGAAGTGGACAAGGCCAACAAAGAGGTTCTGGACCCCCGTAACCTTTACCTGGCAGAGGTTAGTTTACTTAATTCTCTCTTCCACTCTTTATTAAAAGTTTCTAGTTTATGTTGCGTTTTTAAATATGCAGTAGTATATTTGTGAAAGAAGATTTATCTCCTGTGTGGGTGAATATTTTTTTCCCAAATTTTTAATAGGAAGGTCATATTGAGGAGGGAACTCCAGCTGCAGAAGGAGTTTCAGCTAGTGACTTGTTGAAACGCAAAATGTGAGTATTTCATACATGATGTAAGGTTATATTTTTTCCCTGCTGGATTGGATCATGTAAATTTGAAATGCAAGATGAGAACAATTCTTCCCTTATTGGTAGCGTGCATGGTTAATGTGTATTTTTATAGATGATGTTTGGATGATGCTTTTGTTGGTCATTGTGGCAAGCATTTTTATTCTAGTTGAGTTTCTTTATAAAATAAAAAAGGAAAAAAAAAGAAAAGAAAAAGAAAAAAGAGACGAAATTATCTGAAGTTTATTTTTTTATTTTTAATCTTCTCTCATTTTTATGTTTATTTATTTACATTAAAGCTCAAAGTAAAAAAAGAAAGAAGTTTATCTCTGGAGATGACCCTTGAGGGCTCCTAAGAAAGTGGTATTAGCTTGAATCAAACTATATCTTACCTGTAGTTTTGTATTTATGATGGCTGCTGACAAGCTTCTCATATTCAAATGTTGAAATTTTGTGTTGTTTCCGTAAAATTTTGCATTCCTTTGTCATAGATTCTAAAATTTTGTTTTGTTTGGGGAACACTTCAGGTTGAAGAGGGAAAAGAAGACTAAGCTTAAATCTCCAAATTTTCATATTTCAAAGACTAGGCTTATTATGTATAATATACCAAAGTCAATGACCGAAAAAAAACTTAAAAAGCTTTGCATTGATGCGGTTACCTCCCGAGCTACAAAGCAAACCCCAGTGATTAAACAGGTGGGCTACATCTATAACTATTTAGAGTTGTTTAGTGTTTGCATGTAACTTTGTGAATACTTCTAATATATTTTTTCTTGTAATTAATATTGTACATGCAGATAAAGTTCTTGAAGGATGTGAAGAAAGGAAAGGTTGTTACAAAAAACCATTCTCGTGGCGTTGCTTTTGTTGAGTTTACAGAGCATCAGCATGCACTTGTGGCCCTCAGAGTTCTTAACAATAATCCTGGTAACAATATTTTCTTAATAAATCACTATCATGTATTCTCCTATGATGATATTAAGATTGGCAGCAAGTCCATTATAACTGAAATAGTTCTTTCATTTTTAGTGTGACTATCTGTAATTATGAGGTTGATCTACTGCTGTAAGAGGTTGAATGTGTTGGTTTATTTTTCTGCTTTGATTTTTATTCTATTCTAATTTAATTTAATTCTTTGGCTACTTGTAGAAACTTTTGGTCCAGAATATCGGCCAATTGTGGAGTTTGCTCTTAATAATATTCAGACATTAAAGCTACGGAATGCTAAGATACATGCTCAGCAGCATGGTATCCGTGATGATCAAAACGATGTGCAGCAAGGTGATGATGCACATCCGGACAAACAGAACTCCAAGAAAAGGAAATCCAGAGGTGATGATGGATCAGTGAAGGATTCAGTATCTAATAAAGATGAAAATAATGCATTCAATAGAGCTGCCACTGAAGGACGTGGATCTGCGAAGAAGCAAAAAGGCAATCCTGCAAGTGCAAAAGCGAAAGAGTTTTCATCTAAAGAAAAACCAGAGGGCTCCAAATGGAAGTCCAAAAATCAACAAGATGGCAGGAATCATGATAGTGGAAGATCACTCAATAGAAAAATGACAGATGGTGATGCCCACAAATCAAAATCTTCAGAGGACACAGTTGTGCAACTGAAAAAGAGGAAGCTGCAGGACCAAACAGAACAGCAGAAGAAAAACAGAGATTTGAAGGACAGGAGGAGGTCAAAAAAGACTAAAGCCCCATTGGGGAAAGACGAAAAAGATAAGCTTGACATGCTAATTGAGCAATATAGATCCAAGTACTCACAGAAGAGATCTCAGAAAAGTGATGATGAAAAGCAAGGTTCTAGACAGCTTAGAAAATGGTTCCAATGATAACTATCTATTTGCAGGTTTTGTCAAATTTTGTGATACGCTAATTCTATATAGAAATTTGATGCAATTGTTATAAATTTTGACAACGAACTTAAAGAGTCTTGAATCCTACGATCTGTTATATCTATACACTGACTCTGCTCCAATTTCATAATGGTCCGAGAGCTGAAAAAATTGGTCCCAGGGTCCAATAGATGCATTTGACACGCCGATTACTCCCTGTGGATGTCGTGTCTCGCTAATTAGATTAGTTAGACATCTGATTCTCAATCTTTTGCTTTCAATTCTCATGAATATGTGGCTCTATGGAAGCCATCTACAATGCAGCACTGGATAAAAGTTGTTTCCCGCTTGCATTTTACCACCTCAGCGCGAGCTTCCTCTGCTAAACTAGAATAAACCTTTGGAAAAAAAAAAAAAAAAATTTTGAAACTAGTTAAGGAGAAGTTGTAAGCGTCACTCACTTTCTGCTATGACTTCAACAGACCATTTGATTATCACAGTCATTACTCATGCCTAACGACTACAAGAATAGCCATTTTAGCATCAGATGGAAGCTACAACCAAGGTCTATTACTCTACTGCATTTTGGCCTATTCCTATCTCCATCCCCTTCTTGTTGGGTGATGAAGGAGTCTTAAGTAGGCATGTGCCTTTGTTCTATTGTTTTGTTTCTTTAATAAAATCTGCTTAGCCAAAAAAAAAAAAAAAAAAAAAAAAAAAAAAAAAAAAAAGAAAAAGAAAAGAAAAAGAAAAGTGAAGCTAAGGCAACATGCAAGCATATATATTATGAATAAAGGCAGTATGGTTGGGTGTGAGCTTTAACTGAAAGGGAAAAAGATGTACGTGGAATACTCTACATTGGTGTCATTTTCTTCTTGTGAATGTTGACAAACACCTTCTAAATCTAGAAAAAAGAAAAAGAAAAAAAGAAGAAGGTTATCTTATCTTATGTCATACATACAAAACCATATTTTTGAGCTGTGTAGGTTGAAAATCACAAGTTGCATTGCATACTACTTTTTGTCACCTTATCCTCAAATTAAAATTCCCATCCTGATCATCAAAGAATCACACTCATCTACTTTGTTACCCTTTTTTCATTAAAATTCTTTCAACTATTTTTCACAGGAATTTAGCCTTGTTCAATGGAATCTTGCTTCACGCTCACTCATGGACTTAAAATAGACATTTTGAGCTCTTTTTTTTTTTTTTTTTTTTTTTTTCCCTTAATCACATAGGAATATGGAGTGGAATAAGAAAGATAATTATTAAGATGATAACAAGTTGGTTGTAGTGCCGTTTTATGACCGTTGCTTGCATTAAAGCGGTCCTCGATTGTGCAATGAGTGTGAAATTTTACGTTTTCTACCAAAAATAGAAAGTTTATGTTATTAAATGAAATGGTACTATAATTACAAACTATATTATAACATTTTTATAAATTATTGTTGTGATCAATTCTAATTATTTTTATTTGGGTCTACTATTAACATTATTTTTTTTCATTTGTAAATAATCTCACACCATATTAGTAATTTGTAAAAAAACTTATAAAAAAGTTTGTATTTATCTTTAGCATTTTCCTATATAATATATGCTATAACACAAAATGTGATTTATATATTTGAGTTGTGTTAACGGACAAGTTATGGTGCCTTATTAAGAGGACAATTTTGTCCCATTTTTTCTTGCCAACTGTGTGGTGTTTTTTATTCTATTTACTCAATTTTTTTTTTATTAATGTGAGATTCATATTGGCAAACCTTAACAAATACCATATGAAACTGGTTAACATTTGCCTATATATTTTTACTAATAAAAACGTTTCTAGCGTTATAAACAAAAGATTTCATAGTTAGAAGTTGAATAAGATGTTGTCGTCTAAGCAATAACAAGTTTTCATGAATTTTCATGACATTTTAAGTTGTTTGGCCGTCGGTGAAAAATTCCAATACAATGTCACGGACATACACTGAACATTCATAATATGATTTCCTAGGATACCCATAATTTGACTAGTGCAATTCACATGCATGCAATACATTTAAGAGGAGAAAGAAGATGAACAAGTCAAGCTTCAAGAAGCTTGTGCCTTATGGGCATGAGCGACCGCTCACATGGGCATGTTATACAAGAGGCAGTGATTTCAAAAAGACATTCACTTTTTTTTTTTTTTAGGAAGTAGTCGGTAAGGCATCCTATGTTCCATCATTTTCCTTCTAATAATTTTGACTCTATTATAAAGTTGAGCGGTACCTCTCATTTACAACGAAGCAAATTATTATTTTCTTTATTGACGTCGGTACTCTAGAATTTTTGAAATGACCGAAAAATGTTAATGATTTGAACCCAAAATCTTATAAATAAAATAAGGTTTGAGAAATTCTAGACAAATCCATTAGGGTTAGTAAATTGTTGTTTTCCTTCGACCCAAATAAAAAAATTGATTGTAGTTTTCCCAGTTAAATAACAAAACAACATGATCAGGGATCTAACTTTTTAACCTTTTCACCAAACCTGGCATTAAAAAGTAAAGGATTTGATATAAAGCAAAATCAATAATTTTTTTCTCGTACCCGAATTTAAATGGTCAGGCTTGAGCTATTACCACTACGCACTTTTGGTGCAGTGGTCACTTTACAAGTATAAATACTTGTGGGGTGTGGGAGGTAAGGGCCAGAATTTACGTCTCGAAAAGGGAGTTTCACATACATATACACTTAGATTAAGTTAAAGTAGAAATTCTATATTGTATTAAAAAAAAAAAGCTTGGCCATTAGTTCCCCGCTATGGTTTACTTTGTGAAATTATTCAACGCGTTTGATCTATTACACGTTTCTTACAAAAAAAAGAAAAAGAAAAAGAAAAAGATCTATTACACTTTTCTCCTAAGTAAAGATGGGTTTGATCTATTACACGTTTCTTAAAAAAAAAAGAAAAAGAAAAAGATCTATTACACTTTTCTCCTACGTAAAGATGAGTCCGCATTAGGACCAAGCATGAGGCTCACTAATGTGAGTTAGTATACCAGGTTTGTGCAATGATTTTTCGTATACTTGAGGTACAACTTAAACCTCCCCTTACTGATATAGCATATTGTATCCATAGGTGTTGATTAGGGGTGGCTCTAGGCCTAAGCAAAGGGGCAAAGGCTCCCAAAATTTAATTTCAGTATAATGATTGCTTTCAAGAAAAAGAAAAAGAAAAAAAAGAGTATAAGTGGACTGTACTTTTTTCCTACACCTCTAAGAATGCCCTAAAATATTGGAACAATAAAAACCTAACCCAACTGAAATCCTAAACTATTTCACAATTTAAAAAGTTGTGATGCAAGTGTGCCAATCATCATTAATAATCAATTTCTCTAATAGCTTGAAGCCTTATTTTTTGCAAGTGCCCTTAAGTCACATGGCATATTAGATTGTATTAGATTTGCTTTGATATCATTTGTCATAGTGCGAGAAAAGCGTTGGCCACATTTGTGATTATACTCTAAAAAAAAGTAATCAAGTGATAATTGAGATTTCTTATAATCATTTATATTCGCATCTTTACCTAGTAATTACCCAATTTGAAACTCAACATATGCCCGCACAACCTCTACTAATACCATCTAATCTAATCAAATCCACACAATTTTGGGTATCACACTACCACTATATACTAAAATCAAATTTGAAAATTTAGATTTCAACTTTGCTTAACCATGCATTACCTTAAAAATATCTTACTTAAATTTATTACCTTAGACCTCAAACTGAATTGAGTCACTTTTGTTGATCAAAGAGCCATGAGTGATTGGAAATATATTTTCAATCATATAGTTGTTATGAATATCATGCATAACATCATAATAGAACGTTTGAAGTTGGGATCTCCTGATTTTTTCACATCAATGATCAAGTTAGTTCCATAATATGCTCTTAAATTCACATTAAAAGAAGATAAAGAAAAAAAAAATGTTTACAAGGTTTGCTTATGTTCTTCCTCAAAAAAAAAAAAAGGTTTGCTTATCTTTAGCTTCTGTCCATGTTAATTTTTTCAATTTTTAGAATCTTCTGTCCATATTAATTGCTTCTATAAATCATGAATATCAATATATCATCACCTGGATATATAATATAATATAAGCATAAAAGTACCCAAATTAAAATTTATAATATATCAAAATATTTTTTGCTTCAAGCTACAAAGAAAAAAAAAAAAAAAAAAACACAAACAAACAAAAACAAAAACAAAAGATTGTTGCATCGCCAAAGGCACTACGGAATTAGAATAGAATGTATTGCTTATACGCTATTGTTAGACAACTTCTTTATTTTATCTTCTTTTGAGGGTTCCACTCATGCATCTAAACCCCGTTCTAATTGGGAAACACCCATGTTTAATTATAATCACACTATAAAGACAAAAATCATAATTCACTTATAAGTAAAAGCTCAACCATAAAACAGCACCTCAATACAGCTGCGTCACAAGCTTTACCTTCATCTGCATTAATTGTCACACTGCATAGTTTCACATATACAGTGACTATAGTTTTCTTTTTCTTTTTTTATCTTTTATGCATCATAAAAATACACCTGTGAATGTTACTATTTTGAGCCTAATGTCACTGTGCATGTGTCTATATATATATATATATAGAGTAATGATGTAGTCCAAGACAAAGAGTCCACATTTCATTTTGTTTACTAATTTCTCTCTCTCTCTCTCTCCCATTGTGGATGCCAGTGCCACCTTTTTGTGTTAATTGAAACTCTATTCATAATACAACAAAAATGGTTCAGAAAAACTGACTCCTGTTCTGTGTTGCGGGGTGGTGGTGGCCACATAAAAAAGAAACAAGCATATTTTCCCACATTTCACATTGCTCATTTCTCAGTCTCTCTCTGTGTGTTTGTGCGTCTCTGGAGAGAAAATGGAAGCTAACACAGCTTCCAACTGGTTTTTACTCTCTATGGTTTTGTTTCTGAGTCTTCAGCTGACACAGTGCAGTGTCACTTATGATAGGAAGGCACTTATCATTAATGGGCACAGGAGAATTCTCTTTTCTGGGTCTATACACTACCCTAGAAGTACCCCTCAGGTAGTATATTAATTTGCTTTACTTTCCCAATTCCATTCTCTTATAAAATGTAGTTGGTTTGTGAAATTTTGCTGGCACTTCTTTTAACGAACAATGTTGATACAAATACAATGCAGATGTGGGAAAGTCTAATACAGAAAGCCAAAGATGGTGGTTTAGATGCTATAGATACCTATGTGTTTTGGAATCTTCATGAACCTTCTCCTGGAAATGTACTTTTGATTTTACTCATTTTCTTTCCTTGTTCTGTGTTTTTCTTTACTTGCTATTATTTTTGTTACACTTTCTGTTCTATATTAGCTTATGATTTTTTTTTTTTTTTTGTTGTAATGATTTGTGGGGTTTAGTATAATTTCAAGGGCAGATATGATTTGGTTCGATTTATCAAGATGGTCCAGAAAGCTGGGTTATACATGCATCTTCGCATTGGGCCTTATGTTTGTGCAGAGTGGAATTTTGGGTAATGACAAATTTCCTTTTTTTATTTTTATTTTTATTTTTTTATGATGGGTTTGTGCTCTCAAATTCATTTCTTTACTCACTTTTTTGTTTTTGGTCTTAGGGGGTTTCCTGTTTGGTTGAAGTATGTTCCAGGCATTAGCTTTAGAACAGATAATAAGCCTTTCAAGGTCTCTCTCTCTCTGTCTCTCTGTCTCTCTCTCTGTGTGTGTACATTTTCTGTTTGTGTAAATGTAAGTACAATAAAAACTAAAGGATTTAAGTATCTAAGCTTTGTTAAGTATCTTACATATCTTGGAATTGCAGTTGGCAATGCAAAAGTTTACCCAGAAAATTGTTCAAATGATGAAGGATGAAAAGCTATTTGAGTCTCAAGGTGGCCCCATCATCCTCTCTCAGGTATTGTTTCTGGGTTTTCCACACACAAGTATTTGTGGTATCTCTAACATGTCAGAAAATTTTACTATGTTTTACATTGAAAAATAAAGAAAAATAAATATTAGTTCTGGTAGGAAGTCATGAACTACATTACCACAATATGCGGAACTTAATCATTTTTGGCCAATTGATGTATTTATATATATTTTTACTTAACCTTTATTTGCAGATTGAGAATGAATTTCAGCCTGTAAGCAAGGTAATAGGAGCTGCTGGTCATGCTTATATGACTTGGGCTGCAAAGATGGCTGTTGGAATGGGTACCGGGGTCCCATGGGTTATGTGCAAGGAAGATGATGTCCCGGACCCTGTGGTAATGAAAATTATACTTCTTAAATTGTATCTTAGCTTCAACCACATATCTACTCATTAACTAAAAGTCATAATACTTGGTCTTTTTTGTTTTCTTGCATTCTGTCAATGTTAACATTTTACTATAAGGATTTTAAGCATCCCATTAATTGATTGATTATTGGTACATTCTCATTAGTTTGGGCACTTGCAATGAAGCTTTTACTTACCTGTATATTCAATTTGTGAAATATAATGAAAATACATGACATGCTGGAAGAAACTGATGAAAATCTATTTGTTAGAAAAAAAATTTATAGTGACTCTCTTTTTGCTTTAGTAATGACAGTTCAAAATCCATCTCTCTAAATCTTGCTGACAGATAAACACGTGCAATGGTTTTTATTGTGACTACTTCTCTCCAAACAAACCTTACAAACCCACATTATGGACTGAGGCCTGGAGTGGCTGGTAAGTTTTGAATCCATCACCACTTTCAAAGCAATGCTCTAAGATACTTAATTAATCTACTTGCCTTATGTCTCTTTTGTAAGGTTTACAGAATTTGGTGGCCCAATTCACCAGCGACCAGTTCAAGATTTGGCATTTGCAGTTGCTAGGTTCATTCAGAAGGGAGGCTCCTTTGTCAATTATTACATGGTCAGTCATTATTAACCTCTAGTCTGCATTTAGCAACTGTCGAGAGTAGTACTTAAAACTGGTTCCATATTAGTCTGGCTGATTTTGTATTACAAATGGAATATGATTCATATTTGTGGGTCCCAAATACTTTGAATGTCAAAGATGATGGTCAGTCATTATTAACCTCTAGTCTGCATTTAGCAACTGTCGAGAGTAGTACTTAAAACTGGTTCAATATTAGTCTGGCTGATTTTGTATTACAAATGGAATATGATTCATATTTGTGGGTCCCGAATACTTTGAATGTCAAAGATGATGGGAAACAGCTTCTCTAATGCTCTTTTAATTTCCCAGAAAGCACTAAAGATGATATGTCAACTTGCATAGCTATGGCCACAAAGGCAATTATATTAACTTTTAGCGTGTTTATTTTACATGTGCCTCATCTACTAGCACATTAATCATTATCTTGTCCAGGGAATCTTTCAAAACTTTGTTTGCTATCACCTGATTCATTCCAACCTGCAATCTTGTTCTTTTTCACAGTACCATGGAGGAACAAACTTTGGAAGAACTGCTGGTGGCCCTTTTGTTACTACCAGCTATGATTATGATGCTCCAATTGATGAATATGGTGAGAGATTTGAGCCCATATCTTCACACTGAAGAATTCCATTCCATTAATTGTTTAGACATGATCAGATAATTAATTAGTCAGTTTGTCAGACTTGTAACTCATACATGGTTTAACAGTAACCTTGCTAATGTGATAGGCTTGATCAGGCAGCCTAAGTATAGCCATCTGAAGGAACTCCATAAGGCCGTTAAATTATGTGAGCGAGCTTTGCTTACTGCTGATCCCACCATCACATCCTTGGGAAGTTACGAAAAGGTTGGTTTGTTCTCTATACTGAGGGTGTGTATAGAGCATTTCAAGAATGACTTCCTTCTGAACTTTCTATGATAATTTTAGTATAATCTTGCTGAAAAAACCAAAATTCAGCTCATATTTTATTGTCAAAGCCCTGCTATGGCACACCTTTTATGCGGTCCTTGATAAATCATTGGAAATAGGTAGCAAAACCCCATTTTAGTGACCATCCAGAGATATACTTAAGAGCATCTCTCACTTCATATTAACATTCTTTTCCTGCTTCTGGTTATAAGATGGTTGCCATATTGATGTTTTCCCCTGTCTATAATTCAGATTGACTCAGTATTAACATTATTCAGGCACATGTATTCTCTACCAAGTCAGGAGATTGTGCAGCTTTTCTCTCAAATTACAATCCAAAGTCTGGTGCAAAGGTGACTTTCAATAACAAGCACTACAACTTGCCACCTTGGTCCATAAGCGTCCTTCCTGATTGCAAAAATGAAGTCTTCAATACTGCCAAAGTAAGTGGATTGGCTATTGGAATGATTAAATCATTATTCATCTTGTTTGTGTCAAGCACTTAGATTGAAAATATGTTATCATTACCATCATGATGAAACACGACTTATCAAACAATCTTGATGCACACTGCTTTTGCTAATACAATTTTTCAATGCAAACAAGTGGCTGCCTGTTTGACTTTAATATAGGGAGAAATATATTCATCAGTCTTCTAAGTTCAATTCTATTTTGTTTATCATTCGTGCTGGGATTGCAGGTTAGAGTTCAGACATCCCAAGTGAAAATGTTACCTACTAATGTTAGGTTTCTTTCTTGGGATACATTTAATGAAGACATATCCTCAGCTAATGATGATTCAACAATCACCGTCTTTGGTCTCTTGGACCAGTTGAACCTCACCAGAGATGCTAGTGACTATCTCTGGTACACAACGAGGTGAAATTGAATCTTCCTTATATTTCTTTTTCATCTTAATAATGTTGATATTTTCATGTGATGAATATTTTACCAGCAAATAATGTATGTCTCCAGTGTTGATATTAGTCCATCAGAATCATTTCTTCATCAAGGCCAGCATCCAACTATCACTGTGCAGTCAGCTGGTCATGCTATGCATCTGTTCATCAATGGGCGTCATTCAGGTGAATCATTGAACTTCTTGTTTTCAGAAAGAGTATATAAATGGACTGGACCATGTTATTCAATGGATTAAAAAAATAAGGAAGAGAGAAGAGAGAGAGGGTTCAACTTTTATTATATGTTAACAGTTACTAAAGATTTTTATGTGATCTAATGATAGGATCGGCCTTTGGGACTCGGAAGAAATTGAGATTTACTTATACAGGAAATGTTGACTTGAAAGCTGGAGCAAACATAATTTCACTGCTCAGTATAGCTGTTGGATTGCCTGTTAGTATTCCAATCCCCACTTTTATTAGACTCTGATTAACAGTATCTGAAACTCTGGAAAGATGGTGTCAAGCTTAAGATGGTGCCATGCTTTTTTTTTTTTTGGTACAAGATAGAAAAGATGGTGCCATACTACTTGGTCTAATTTGTCCTAGCAGCTTATCATAAGTTGGAAAGCTAACATTTTGATTGAAAAACTTCAGGATTGTAATTTCAGCAATTTTAAAAAAAATTGTAATGCTATGTAATTTGACTTATTTAGATTCTGTGGCAACAATGAATTCCCATTCTGTGGTTAACCATTTTCCTTGTCAATTCAATTGATCTCTTTTTTGATTGTTGTTGTTGAAGAACAATGGTCCACACTTTGAGACTAGGAGCACAGGAATCATAGGACCAGTTGTCATACATGGGCTAGACCATGGAGAAAGGGATTTGTCCTGGCAGAAATGGTCATACAAGGTCTAAGAATCTCACAACAGCATATTTTGATGACTTATCAATTATTTCACGAAGTTTCTGCCTTATAGGAGTATCTAGTAATTTTCCCTTTATACAGGTCGGGCTTCGAGGAGAATCCATGAAATTAGGTTCTCCAAACTCTTTCTCATCAGTTGGTTGGATGCAAGGGTCCTTAATGGCACATAAACAACAGCCACTGACATGGTATAAGGTTGGGAACATGAAAGAACTCTGTGACACAATTGTTTTATTTTCTTCTTTACACTGTTTGATGGGGTTGAGGGTGCTCTCAAAATATATTCAAAATCTGTAAGTATAAATTAACATGTCACTTTGAACCTGCAGACTAGTTTTGATGCACCCGAAGGAGACGAGCCCTTGGCTTTGGACATGACTGGCATGGGGAAGGGTCAAGTGTGGATCAATGGGAAGAGCATAGGAAGATTTTGGAATGTCTATGCTAATGGCAACTGCAATGGATGCAGTTATTCTGGTACATTCCGGCCTATAATAAAGTGCCAATTTGGTTGTGGCCATCCAACTCAACAATGGTACAGACTTTCTCAATTGTCTCACCCCTGAATGACATCAAACTTAAGATTAAATGATTGTACATTGCTAGCTCAGTTCCATCTGATACAATACGTTTTTAGGTACCATATTCCTCGTTCATGGTTGAAGCAAACTAAAAACTTATTGGTAGTATTCGAGGAAATTGGTGGGGATGTATCTAGAATTTCGCTTGTGAAAAGATCAGTTACAAGTAACTCAGAGACCTCAATTGTCTGTGCTGAGGTCTCTGAGTATCATCCAAGCATTGAGAATTGGCATGTTGACAGTGATGGAAAATCAGAAGCGCTAGACATGCCTGAGACTAGCCTACACTGTGCACCCGGACAGTCCATTTCTGCAATTAATTTTGCAAGTTTTGGAACTCCATCTGGGACTTGTGGGAGTTTCCAGCATGGAACCTGTAATGCCCCAAGCTCTCATGCTGTCCTAGAGAAGGTTCTCATACTGCTCTTTAATTTCTTCAGTACACATTTACCAAATATTAAAATGTTAATTTTAACCATTTAAAACCCTGTAAAGACTTATGTTCAATCCCAAATTTACATATTTGTTCCTTCTTTTCAGGAATGCATAGGTCAGCAGGAATGCTTGGTGACCATATCAAACAGTAGCTTTGGTGCAGACCCGTGTCCAAATGTAACAAAAAAATTATCAGTGGAAGCTGTATGTGCCCCTACAAATACAACAATAGCCAGAACCAATTCAAGGTTTTGAGAAGAAGAAAAGGAATTCTAACATCATACCAACATTGGAACAATTATATTCATTTCAAAGTGCATTAGCAGAGTTTGAAGTAGCCGCAATTGATTAAAAGAATAAGATGGTGGCAAAGTAATAGTTAGATTTATCATTTATGGAATATCACATTCATATGTATTGCAAATGTAAGTTGAGTTCTAGGTATGGTTTCCGAAGATGTAGGTGCTTCCATTCAGTTGTAAAAGTTAACCAAGAGAGGGCAAGGAAGTGAAAAATAAACAGCACAGTTAGAAGGGATTAACATTAAGCCAAACCAAACAAAATGTGACACGTTTTTCATAAAAGAAGAAGCTTCTCAATCACTATGCCTAAAGCACCTCAGTAATTGACCCTTAGTTGATGCATATGACAGATTCCCATCATGATAAAAAAGAAATTTCATAAAAGTAGCATACTGTTCTTTTTCTTGACCATTGATGAAGTATCCTTATTAGTGAACCAAATTCAAATGTGGGGTTGAAATAACAGATAATATGCATAATGAATTGTCCTTTTGTGTGTTGCTAGTGGACATCAATGGGGTCCTCATTACCCTTTTGTGGAATTATACAAGAGGTCAAGGACCAAGGAAGCAATGACGGACCAACAAGGCAATGAATCAAGAAGACAATTAGTGTTGTGATTTGGTGTTAGAAGCAATGACGGACCAACGAGGCAATGAATCAAGAAGGCAATTAATGTTGTGATTTGGTGTTAGCAGGGGCGCATTTATTTAAACGAAAATTAAAACATTCACACTCGATAACAATATTTATCGGCTAACTCCATACAACATTAACTAAAATCCTTCACAAAAGACAACAATATTTATTATTGTTCAGCTAACTCCAAGTCTACATGCACCAACAACATTAACTAAAATTCACTGTCAACGATATGGATTACAATCACTCTCTATTAAACCTTACAATCTCATATAATTTCAAAAATAACACTCATAAACCTCGCAATTCACAAACATAGATTCACAATCCCAAAGTCCTAATACACTCAATAACTCTAACACATGCAATAAACAAACCCACTAAATCACACATGCGGTAGTATCTTTCAACTCCAAAAAATATACCAAAACTTTTGTTTGAGAAAATCCATTCATCTTGTTTTAAGAGTCTTCTCATTATATGGGAAGAACTCTTGAGCCAAAGTCACCAAACTCTTTGTAGTATCTACGCATATGACTTCAATACTATGAATACAATTCTTAGTGGACAAGAAATAACAAATTACTTCCTTATTAAGAAATAGACCTACCTTCCACTACAAGAAAACCCAAATCAAGTCAAAATAGGAATTTGAACACTCAATCCAATCTTGTAAATCAAAACATAAATTCTTATCCATGCAAAATAACTTTCAAAAATTTTCACACCAGGTCTGCATTAATTTTATGCATGCTTGCTCAAAGAAGCAAGAACCAAAATCAAGAATAATGTGAATCAGCATACATCCAGAATTGATATTACATTGATATATCATACACATTCATGCACTTAATGCCAATAATATAGTTGCCAATTAATGACACTTAATCCCTTTTATTTTTATATATATAAATAATGACACTTAATCCCTAAACGTGGAGTTCGTTTTCTGGATTTAATCTCACCTACTTACATGTAACAAAAAATTTGTAGAATTACGGTAAAAAGTCTAGTTAGATTGCTTTTATTATTATTATTATTATTATTATTATTATTATTATTACTAGTGGCAGATCCATGCGATGTGTGGGAATAAATAATTTTATTTTAGTTATGGTATAATATATATTTTGTTTTATAAATTTTGTGGAAAATAATTTCTAAAATAATTTTTCATTTATCTATCTCAAAAAATATATCAACATTTTATTATTTGGATTTATTTGATTGATATTATTCATTTTTTAGGCGATCCATATTTTGATAAATTATGTTATTGTGTTTTATATTTTCCTAATTTGTTTTTCCTGTACAACTAAACTGTTTGAGTTTCAAATATATTATTCAAAATTTTTATTCTCTTAAAATGAGATTATTATATTTATAATTTTTCTTATTGTAGGAGTAGCTTCGAACTATTGATTGAGTTTTGTTTACTAATATAGATACATGAGATAGAAACTGCATATTTCTTAGACATTCCTAAGAGACTATATCATATTATAAATTTAATATTTAAAAAAATATGTAGGAAAAAAGTAGACTTTATGTCTAAAATTGAACATTTCACCTACCGAAATGAAAGAAAATAATTTGTATAAAAACATAAAGAGAACATAATTAAAATCATTTTTTTGACTACATAAACTTTTATTTATTAAGATTTAATTGCCTTTAATTGGATCTTCATATCGCATTTTTGTTACCACGCTCCTGTTGAGCCTTCTCATCTGTCACATCATTAACCACATTATTATTCTTTTTATTTTTATTTTTTACTTTTAATTTTTGGACAATATTAAATATATAATTATATTGGTTTTACAAATTCATCTTAGGCAGTTTTAACTTTACATATTCATTTACTTTAATTTTGATGTTATAACAAAATAATAAATCAATGAAAAGTTAAAATTGAAATTTTGGCTATACATATTCATCTTGGGTGGTTTAATTTTAATAGTTGATAGACACATTCAAATACATATCCAACATTGTATTTTGATATAAATTCAAAATCTCACTTCCAAAATAACTAAGTATTATGTCCAAATATATATATCAAACAAAAGCTAAAAGAGGGAGAGAGAAGACTTGTGACGGAAAACTTAAAAAATGAAACACAGTACCAAATCGTATTAACCCAAAATAGTATTATGTACAAAAATACAATGATTCATAAAAAAAAAAGAATAAAAAATATATATATATATATATATATATATAGAGAGAGAGAGAGAGAGAGAGAGAGAGAGAGAGAGAGAGAGAGAGTAATCACCTTTTTCGAGAGAGAAATAGAAAATAAAATGGGAAAAAGAAGCATAAAAAAAAATAGTCATAAGTCCAACACCAAATTATCTAAGCTATGATATATAATAGAATAACATTATATTCTTGTAAACTATATTTATATGCAATAGAATAACATATAACAATCATAGAAAAGGGAAAAAAAATAATAACTTAATAAGACAAAATCAAATTGCAACCCAAAAGAAAATTCTAAAGAAGTCACAAATACATCAATTTAAAGTAGAGATACAAAAAATAAAAAAATTTACACAAAAGTAAAACATGAGAGAGAGAGAGAGAGAGAGAGAGAGAGAGAGAGAGAGAGAGAGAGAGAGAGTAATAACCTTTTTCATGTGAGGAAATATGTATAGAATGGGAAAGAAAATGTCATATTTATAGTAATAGAATGGGGACAAGAATAGTCATTATAATAGGAAGATGAAGAGATAAATAAAGAGTAACATTAAGGCTCCGCTTGGGAGGAGGGAATGGAATGGAATGGAAAGAAATAAAAAGAATAATTTTAGAATATTCTTCCCTTCTCTTGTTTGGGAGTTTTAATGGAGGGAATGGAAAGTCCATTCCCTTGTTTGAGAGTTTAAGTGGGAGTGAATGGAATGGGTATGAGGGAACACTCATTCCTTTCTATTCCCTTAAAATCTCAAATTTTCATTCCCCTTGAAATTGGAAGGAATGGGAGGGAATGAAATTAGATTTAATGATTTTTTTACTAAAACTCCCAAAATACCCTTATATATTCAAACCTTTATTTTAAAACAGGGGTTGATAGTAATATTGTCATAAAATGATTCCATTCCATTTCCCCCATGTTGCTCCCAAACATGATTACTTACATTCCATTCATTTTCATTTCTCTCCATTCCTTTATTTTAAAACATCCAAACAAGGTTACTTAATTCCATTCCATTCCATTCTTTTCCATTCCTTTTTCTTACTTAAATACATTCCATTCCATTCCATTCATTTCCATTTCCTTATTATCATTTCATTCAATTCCATTCCATTTCCTTATGAACTCCCAAGCGAAGTCTAAGGCTCCACTTGGGAGGAAGGAATTGAATGAAATGGAAAGAAATAAAAAGAATAATTTTAGAATATTCTTTCATTCCCTTGTTTATGAGTTTTAATGGAGGGAATGGAAAATTCATTCCCTTGTTTGGAAGTTTAAGTGAGAGGGAATGAAATGAGTAGGAGAGAACACTCATTCCTCTCTATTCCCTTAAAACCTCAAATTTTCATTCCTCTTGAAATCGAGAGGAATGGGAGGGAATAGAATTAGATTTAATGATTTTTTTACTAAAACTCTCAAAATACCCTTATATATTTAACTCTTTATTTTAAAATAGGGGTCTAATAGTAATATTGTCATAAAATGATTCCATTCCATTCTCTCCATGTTGCTCCCAAACAAGATTACTTACATTCCATTCATTTTCATTCTTTTCCATTCCTTTATTTTAAAACATCCAATCAAGGTTACTTAATTCCATTTCATTCTATTCTTTTTCATTCATTTCCCTTACTTAAATACATTCCATTCCATTCTATTCATTTCCATTTCCTTATGATCATCTCATTCTATTCCATTCCATTCCCTTATGAACTCCCAAGCAGAGGCTCCGCTTGGGAGGAGGGAATGGAATGGAATGGAAATGAATAAAAAAAATAATTTTAGAATATTCTTTCCTTCTCTTATTTGTGAGTTTTAATGGAGGGAATAAAAAGTTCATTCCCTTGTTTGGGAGTTTAAGTGGGAGAGAATGGAATGGGTAGGAGAGAACACTTATTTCTCTCTATTTCCTTAAAATCTCAAATTTTCATTCCCCCAAAAATTGAGAGGAATTAGAGGGAATGAAATTAGATTTAATGATTTTTTTACTAAAACTCCCAAAATAGCCCTATATATTCAACCTTTTATTTTAAAATAAGGGTCTAATAGTAATATTGTCATAAAATGATTCCATTCCATTCCCTCCATGTTGCTCCCAAACAGGATTTCTTACATTCTATTTATTTTCATTCATTTCCATTTCTTTATTTTAAAACATCCAATCAAAGTTACTAAATTTCATTCCATTCTATTCCATTTTTTTCCATTATTTTCCCTTACTTAAATACATTCAATTCCATTTCATTCTATTCCTTTCCATTCCCTTACACTCATCTCATTCCATTCTATTCTATTCCCTTATGAACTCCCAAGCGGAGCCTAAGGTTGAGAGTAGTGGGGAGATAAAATGGAGAGAAATGGGAAATAGGTAGATGATGTGGTTGCTGATGTGGCTTAACGGGAGCGTAGTAATAATAAATGCTACACTTCAGTTTTTAGATTATTATTATTATTATTATTATTTTTATAAAATTTGATAATCGGGAGACACAGAATTTAATCCTGATGTTTCAATTGGAAACATCATAAAGTGTTAACAAGTTGAATTACAAGGCTCTTAATTAGATTGTTAAATGTTAATTATTTTTTTATTAAAAAGAACCATGGATTATTTCCTTACAAGAACTGACATTAATTTTTGGTTTGTGAACAACTTATCTAACTTGTTGTTATTTTTTTTTTTTTGGCTGAATTATTCATGTGAGACCTGCCAATAGTATGAAAAATAAGCAAAAATTAAATAAAATAGGTAGGTGACTCACTTGGAACCCACAAGTAATAGTAAAAATAAGCAATAAACTGAATTATAAGTTTTCCTAAACAAACATTAGGTCACATAACAAATCATTTTGCTTTATGCCAAATCACATGAGAAATCAATAAGCTGAAATATAAGATATAGCTTTATGTCAAATCATTTCGTTTTATGTCAGATTTTTGACCAATTTTATAGGGTGTGGAGACAATAAAACTAATTTTTTGAATTTCACTTATTATTTTAGTAATATTTTTAGTCACCTTATCAATTTATACAAATTATTTTTATTAAATGGACCCCATAAGAGCATCCACATTGGTGGAGCTATAATTTTAGTTATTTGACACTACAAAAAACTACTTTATCTATTTTACCCTCTTACTTTATAAAACATCCAACATCAGTGGTTTTATTTTAGTTTTCAATATAATAAAATAATATAAACAACACAATAAAATAATATATTCACTACAATAAACAACAATCACAACCACTGCAACCACAATAGCCCCCGCCCTCGACTCTGCAATCGCCGCTGCCACTGCCACCGCCACCGCCACATAATTGCAAATAATCGTCTAATGTAACAATAATTTTTTTTTTAATCCCAAATTATATATATATGCATATACATTTTTTTTCCCGGCCTAAAACAATTTCTAATAACTTAACAACTAAACTTATTATGAAATTATTGTAAAGCATTGTATAGGTAACATTTATTATATAAAATATTAACTCAACAAATTTTTTTAAAAAAAAAATTCTTTTTCTTTTCTTTTATTTTTCTCTTAATTCACCTGCCAACTATCACTCTCATGTCTCATCTCATCCCACTTTTAAAATATAATGCTTCATTGTCCAAACCTTAAAAAAATCTTCACTCCATAATAATATAATATACTTCTTCTCTCCTTTTTGATTCTTCTTCTTCGGTTATTTGTTTCCTTCTTCCTAGTTTCCACCATTCTTCTTTCTCTTTCCTTTAGTTTACAAGCTTACGCAACAACACTTTTAGAGAGTAGAAACAAGTGAGTCTATAGTCTTCATTTTGTAAGAATTCTTTCAATTTCTCTCCCTTAGTTCTTTTTTTCACGGTGGGAAAAAAAAAAAAAGAAAAAAGAAAAAAAAATATTATTTTAATGAAAGGTGAGAATAAAAAATATTATTTTTTTTTTAGTTGAGTAGGTAAAATTTTTACCTACACCACCATGTTGCATACTTTTTGCATATAGTAGTACTAAAAAGTTAAATTGTTATTTTTAGCTTTTTTTTTTTTTTTTAATGTGTTAATGGGCACTTATGTGTTAACATTATCTATTTTTTATTATTAATCTACTATTGTTTTTCCTTAAGAACAAAACAAAAAAGAAAAGAAAAGAAAGAAAAAGTTGAGTCTACCTTAAAGTCAAAACTAAAAAGTTCAGGTGCATATAAAGTCAAGAATGAACCCCACTGGATACGCTTACGCTGACACAAACTCACGGGAGCCACGATGTACCTCAACTATTCTCTAATCTCTTCTCGTTCACTATAATAAAAAGTTTGCTGTCGGAAAATCATTCTCTGTATATGTCTCTACCATATTACATTGTCTCCCACTCTAAAAACCAAAATTTACACGTCACAATTATTATGGCTGTTATTCTTTTCACTATAGCTCCTATCCTTTTCAAAGTTTTGTCAAAAAGAATCTATGAATCTATTCACACATCTATTCACTGATTATAAAAAAGAAACAGAAAAGAAAGATGATTCACAAATCTGCCAAATTAGTCATCCCTTATTAGATTGATATTCCCATCTAGAGCTAGTTCATTCCTATCATGAAAAACAGGTTGGATGCATGGAAGACGTGGCAACCATTTATAAGGTGATTTATAAGATTATTATTATTTATGTGTATTATACTATATTATTTAGATAAGTCGTTTGACTCATTAAAAACATTATGAGAGTAAAATTACACATGAACGATCTTTTTAGTGGTCATATAACAGGTTAATGTTGAACTTAGGCTATGTTTGGTTTCCGTTAGGGGTGTAAATGTTCAACCCAACCTGTGAATATGACCCAAACCTGACACAGGTTTTTTAGGGTTAAGGTCGGGTCTTAATGAGTTTGGGTCATAAACGGGTCGACCTGAAAGCGACACGATAAGAAAGGTGTCATAAGCGGGTCAACCTATATAACCCGCAATATACACGTTTGACACGCCAATTTATTTGTGTCAACCCGAAATGACCCACTTAACACAACCCATTTAACTCGTATAACAAATAAATATTTATTATACATCAGATTTGTCAAATACCTTTTATATCTAATATATATTTTAAATTTACAATTATTTACAAGGCATATAATTGGAAATTGAAACTTTACAGACCCTAGAACTACTGATAATTTATTTATTTTTGGTTTAGAACTTACACAAATGAAATTTGATTAGCTTGTGGAAAAATTTATGAATTTGGACATCAACAAAGAATCAATGGATGATAATTGTGGTCATAGTCAGGATTATTCTACTGTTTGCTCTTTTCAATATTGATACTTAGCATTTGGCGAGTTTCAAGGATATTATATTTTTGTTGAACTATGTTATTATTATTATTATTTTTTAACTTTGTTATTTTGAATTTGGGTTGAAGTGTATGCACTTCTTTTAGAGTGTAAAGAACTTATTTCTAGATGAATTTTATATTTTTGTTGAACTATATTATTTTAAATGTGGGTTGCAAACTTGAAGTGTATGCATTGCTTTTTGGGATGTAAAAAAAATTATTTCTAGATGGATGTTATATTTAATATTATGCATGTTAAAATGGGTTGTGTTACAGTCGTGTCAACCCAACATGACTTGTTTATTAAGCGTATCAAATGGGTTGAGTCAGGTCAACCCGACTTATTAACAAGTTAGGTTAGGGTTGAATGATCATGACACGATTATTAAATGGGTTGAGTTAGGGTTGAGTCATTTAGTCGAATACCCCCTACCATGACATGAACCCGACACGCTAACCCGAATTGACATCTCTGGTTCCCGTAAAATATTTTTCGAAAAATAGATATTTTTCGGAAATGTTATTTTCCGGAAAAGGAAAATATTTTCAAGTGTTTGGTTGTATTATGAAAATTTTTGTGGAAAATATTTTCATGTGTTTGGTTATATTCTGAAAATGCTATTTTCTTACAAATTTTTCACATTTTCTCAGCTATTTTCTCAGCATCCAAAAAAATATTATTACAAAAAATTTCAACATCACAGCTAATTCAACAACAAATTCTGGCAGCAAATTCCGATAGTCAAAAGCCACAACCACCAAAACATCACCACCACACCACCACAACGACAACAACAGTCAAACTTAAAAAAAATAAAACTGAGAGATCGAGGAAGAGAGAGTGATGGGTCTAGGTTTGGGTCTGGGTCAACGACGAGATTGAGGTTCATGGAAAGGCGAGATCGAGGAGGCAATGGGTCTGGGTCTAGGTTTGGGTGGACGACGAGGTCGAGGTTCATGGATCGACGGGATCGAGGAGGCGATGGGTCTGGGTCGAAGGTCGAAGGCGATGGGTTCGTCAGTTTGTGGGTCGAAGGTTGCTGACGGTTGCTCTGGGTTTGGAGCGGCGATTCGAGCTCCCGGCTCGTGCTCTCACTCGCTCTCTTTCTCTCTCTCTCTCTTCGTGCTTTCTCTCTCTCTTTCTCTCTCTGTGTTTTTCGAAAAATGGCATTTGAAGTGAAAATAAAAGGGGAAAAGAATTTCACTCTTGACATTGGGTCAACTGAAATGAATTTCCGAAAATGCTATTTTCCATGCGTAACCAAACACTCGCATTTACAGAAAAGCATTTCCGGAAGTAATTTTCACCCAAAACAAACGCAGCCTTAGTAGTATGAGCTTGTAACCAAGTAGGACATTGAACTTTCTAAAAAAAAAAAGAGTAGGACATTGAAGTAGTTGAATCGAAGGTAGAATCAACTAGGTAGGAGATGTGGCTTTATTGATTTGTTCATAAGCCCTCGTTTGGGAGGAGTGAATGAAATGGAATGGAAATGAATGAAAAAAAAATTTAGAATATTCTTCATTTTCCTTGTTTGGGAGTTTTAATGGAGGAAATAAAAAGTTTATTCACTTATTTGGAAGTTTAAGTGGGAGAGAATGGAATAGATAGGAGGGAACTCATTCATTTCTATTCCCTTAAAATCTCAAATTTTCATTTCTTCCGAAATTGGGAGGAGTGTGAGGAAATGAAATTAGATTTAATTAATTTTTTACTAAAACTACCAAAATAATCCTATATATTTAATCATTTATTTTAAAATAGGGGTCTAATAGTAATAATGTCATAAAATGATTCAATTCAATTCCATTATCTTTATGTTACTCCCGAACAAGATTACTTATATTCCATTCATTTTCATTCCTTTATTTAAAAACATCCAATCAAGTTTATTTAATTTCATTTCATTCCATTCCATTCATTTCTCTTATTTAAATACATTCCATTCCATTCTCCTATGATCATTCAATTCCATTTCATTCTCTTATGAACTCTTAAAGGAAGCCTAAGGGGATTCTGTTTCAGTTTGGCCCCTCGCTCTTGGGATAAAGGGCACCCCCATCCACTAAGGGTAGGTAGCTCTTCATATCATAAAAAACGTAATAGGTTGATTATTCTTAGATTAAAAAAAAATGGAAAAGTTAATAAATACTCTAAGAGTATTGATTTATGAAATATATATATATATATATATGTAGGGTTAGGATTTGTGGTCCAAGCTTAAAACAATAAATTTGTAGAGTATGGGTGAAAGAGATAGGTTAAGTATTAGATTGACAATAACGAATCACAACTTTCAAACACAAGCCAACATGAATTTACACATAAAACCTGAAAATCCGAAGAGCTATATTATTGTTTATCTGATGAACAAAGATCTTAGGGTTACAGTCAAGTTCTCTCTTTCTCTTTTTTGTTCTTCTTTCTTTTCTCCCCCCCCCCCCTCATTAGGAACCTCCTTCCTTTATATAGCCACCATTCTCCTCATCTCCATCGTCCACTTGTTCCTCGTCTATGAGTTTGCTTGAGTACATGTCACATCAAGCATCTTCTTTTAGCTCTGTGTAAGTGGCGGTAAGTTAGGATGCACTGTTTAGGGGTTTTCTCCACATAAATGCGGCCAGAAAAGTTGCTGCAGAGTATTAAATATGGTGGTAGCAGCTTTCCCCTTAGATATTTCTCCATCCTTATTGTTTCCCAGCATACTCAGAGCTTATCTTGATCAGGTAGAGTCCTCGGAAGGTCATTTTGGCCTTTCACACATTCAATTGATTTATAATATTTGCGTCAGAGGATTACAACCTCTTCGGACAGGAGATATCCTATTCGAATTGTAATAATTCTTCCTTCTGAGAGTCCCACTTCCAGATGGGCTCTGCCTTTTCCATCTCCTTGTCGGTCGCAAAATAGCTCTCCTATGAGCTTTCTGCCCATTATGTTGGGCTGGGCCCTTCCCCCCCCCTTCCCCCCACAATATATATATATAAAATTGATGTGAAAAGAAAAAAATAATTGATTTTTTTGACAATTTTTTATATTTTCTATAAAATGTAATATCAAAAGTTTCATAAAATTATCTATTAATAAATGCCAAACCTTAAAAAAAAAAAAAAAAAAAAAAAAAAAAAAAAAAAAAAAAAAAAAAAAAGCATAAATGGTAGGATTGAAATACAAGGGCAAGTTCGTACAAGAATCTAGCAAAAATAAACATGCTGCTTCTTCACACAGGATCCCATCCCAACATCCTAGTTGCACTTGTACAGATTCTATAGTGCTCTAGATTTTCCTTTTCAGAATTACGATACCATTCAATACATATGATCTCGTTAGATAAAACCAAAATCCACATCGACACTGACGTGGCTTCTCACCGCCCCCTTCTTGACTCTCCAACCAAATCCTCCCTATCCTCCCCTTTAATTTACCACCCCTACCCCACCTTTCTCGATCCATGTATTAAGAATTAAGAACCCGACATTCGCATAAATTCGAGTAAAAATTGTTGTTTATTTTAACCTAAAAATCAGTGGTGATTAGAAGATTTTTTTTCTAGGGTTTGGTAATAAACATAAATTATACAAAATGTAAAATAAAAGAGAACTTAGATATATTTATATCACAAAAAAAAATTAAATACATAAAATTTTACAATTATCTTTTATGATATTTCATATTTTGATATTATTGCATGATATCTTCGTTATCAATCTTACGATTTATATCTCTTTTAACGTGTACAGTCAAACAATCGTTCATCCATTAATTTTCTATTTAATTAATTTATTTAAAATTTTTTATGATCTAAATGAGTTTTTCCTAAGTTTAAGGTTAACAAAATTTTTTTTTTTTCCTTTTTTCTTTTGCTAGGCTTATTAATTTTTTGAAAAATGCTATCTCCATAGCATTTTTATAATATTTTCATAACAAATTCTAAGTGGAAGGTTGTTATTAGTGAGACAAAAAAGTAATTTTAATGATAAGTTCAAATTATAACCAATAATAACTAACAACCTATAATTTGTTGTAAAAATATTGTGTACGTAACACTTTTCTAATTTTTTTTCTTCATATTATAGATAATATTGGTTTGTCATTAGATTTATTTTTGTGTTTAAAAAAGCCAAGATATTGTTAAAAGGATCGTAATCAAACTAATTTTAGCTGGGCTTAAAAAAAAAATCTAAAATCAAGGTATTCAAAATTTTATTTTAGGGGGTCAAAAAAAAAAAAAAAATTTTTGGGCCAATTAGGGGTTCATTTGAGCCTTTGGACTCCAACTAGAGTCACCCCTTGAAAAGAACTTTTTTCCCCCCTATTTTACCTACTTACTTTTTAAAATACCTCACATTAAATTATTTATTTTAAACTATATTTAATTAAAATATCAATTTTCTCAATTCTTTTAATTAATTTTCTTTTTACACATGTAACCACCATCATTTACGATTTTTCTTTATTCGTCCTTAAGCAAAGAACAGGGAGAATAAAAAAACTAAATGAAAATGAATAGTGTCACACTAACCAGCCCACTTTGTACTCTGCGAAGCACTGAATCAAACCCCTCCTAAAAAGAAATAAAATAGTACAAAAAATCGTTATTTATAATTAATTATTTTTTTTCCTGGTTTTTCTCGCTCAAAATTCTCTCAATATCTTTTTCTCTCTCTATCTCTCTCTCTCTCTCAGACAAACAAAAAGCACTCCAATGGCAAAACCAAAAGCTCCGAGGCGAACCCTTGACTCTTACACAGTCAAACACATCAACAAAACCGTCAAAGGTAACAAAATTTTCCCGAGAAACAAACACATCTTTAAAACCAAAAAAAAAAAAAAATTAATTTTAATTTTTTGTTTCTTGGTTTTTACAGCCGGAGACTGCGTGCTGATGCGGCCGTCGGATCCGGCGAAGCCGTCGTACGTGGCGAAGATCGAGCGGATCGAAGCGGACGGTCGCGGCACCAACGTGAAGGTTCACGTGAGGTGGTATTACCGGCCGGAGGAGTCGATCGGCGGCCGGAGACAGTTCCACGGATCGAAGGAGGTGTTTCTATCGGACCACTACGATTTGCAGAGCGCCGACACGATTGAAGGGAAGTGCACGGTGCACAGCTTCAAGAGCTACACGAAGCTTGACGCCGTTGGAAACGACGACTTCTTCTGTCGTTTCGAGTACAATTCTTCTACTGGTGCTTTCAATCCTGACCGTGTCGCCGTGTATGTAAGCCTTTTCGAATTTCTTAAAAACAATTGCTTTTTTGAATTTTTGTTGTTACTGTTTGTGTTTGCTTTGCTTTTAGCTGTGTGTATCTTGCTAATTAATTTTTTTTTTGCTTTTGTTTTTGTTTGTTTGTGTGTGTTTTTTTTAAGTGAATGGCTAATATTTTGTTAATTAACTCTCTAATTTGTTGTTTTGTTTTGTCTGGTTTGTGTTTTTTTTTTTTTTTTTTTTGCTTTTATTTTTGTTTGTTTGTTAAGTGAATTGGGATAAAAGTGGTTAGCCAATTGAATTGAACAGTTAGAAATGAGTTGAATAAGTATGCAAATCTAGAATCATGCTCCTGGGCGTGAGCATAAACTCGATACCGCGTCACGGGTGAATGCCCCGGGTAGGATTACCTGGCAACTTGTTCTAGCGGGTGGGGTCAGTTGCCTATAGGTTTTACAAGCTATTCTTTAGAAAGATTGACTAGGTTCTAAAAGAAAAAAAAAGTATGCAAATCGATTATCTATTCTCTTGTTTGGGGCAAATTTGAATTTAAGTGAATGCAAGTATTTGATTGGAGTTTAATTTCTGATGTATTTATAATGAAATTAGAAACAACAGCATCACCGTGGTTGAATTTGGGTCTAAATATCTGTATCATGTTTCTTTTAGTCAGTTTTTTTCTTGGAAGCCAAATGGTGGTATGGCTTAAACTATTGGATTACTTGGATTGTGTTTAATTAAATCTAAACTACATTATCTGCCTTTGGCTGAGGAAGCAAAATGAAGTTGGGTTAGAAAGTTTTGATAGTGGGGCTGTGGGAACAATATGAAACGTGCACCGTGTCTGTCTCTGTTATTTAGCAGATGTAGAACAGTAGAAGACCTGGAGTAGTAGGGACCAAGAGTATAAATTTAATTGATTTTTGTCCTCCATCTACCTTACACTTGAAACTCCAACTAGGGATGTTTTGTTTTCTTTTGAGTAGATTCTTCACTTTTAAGATCCCAAGGCTAAGATATGTCCAAAAAATTCCACCTTTCCTGTTATGTCCATATGCTAATTTCATTATCTTACTAGAGGATGGTCCCAGGGCAACCGAGTAAGAAACACATTTTTGTTTGATATGTTAGGTTACTTAGGTAGGTTAAAGACTGATTTTATGTACCATTGACTAAAGAAAATTATTATTTCAATAATCAACTTTTGAATGCATAAAATTACTCGTAGTTGTCTCTTGGCATCTCTAAACGGTGCATGATGTTGAAAAATATTAGTGGTGCATATAGTACTTCCCACTAAAAATGCTAGTTTCATGTGAATTTGGTGGTTTAGTGAACTGGAAATTTAATTATTTTCAGTTGGTGTATGTAAATTACTTGTTATTCCTGTTTTTTTTTTTAAAAAAGCAAAAAAATTCTTTACTTGATCATGCTTTTAGTTGGTACTTTTTTATTATTTAAAAAAATTTAAATTATTTATTTTTCTTCTGTCAGCTAATGATCCCCATGAAAAATTTTCCCCTCCTTTCTTACTTATCAAAAAAAAAAAAAAAAAAAAAAATTTACCCTCCTCTCCTATCAAATAATGAAATGTAAATTTCAAGATTGCAGTTTCTTTTGCTGAATTACTTTTTGCGCATTCTGTTATATCTATGCTACTTGCTAGCTGAGTTTGATAAATTGTATCTACTGGGTCCTTCTCTTCCTTGTTGTACCCTTACTGACATGACATGCCATGGGTAAGTTATGGCTACCAGAGGGAATTGTTTTGGAAAATTGTTGAGCCCAACACTTGGACTTGTACCTGCAGTCCCCACGTTTGTACCCAAATTCATGTGACTTAGGGTGTTTTATCTCCATCATAAACTGCTATGTATTGATTAATTGGGATTGATTATGTACTCTTTAGACTGTTACTTATTTAGCGAATTTCATGCTTTAATCTTCACTATGATAGAGCTGTGTCTTGAAAGAATAAGCTGATATTTGCAACATGAGTTTTCTGAGTTTTATAGTTGTTGATTCAAAATCTTTATTTGGTTTTGAGTTCTTTTAGTTTATTAGGTCATATATTGTGCAGGTATTGCAAGTGTGAGATGCCTTACAACCCTGATGATCTAATGGTTCAGTGTGAAGGCTGTAGTGATTGGTAAGTTGAATTCTTTTGATGTTATATAATTGAAACTTTTCACATGTTAAAAAAAGAAAGGAGGTATAATGTTATTATGCCTTTTATAATACAAAATATTTTCAGACGCATATTTGCACCCTTTTAATAAAATTTATTACTTGTCAAAAAAGGTTCTGTTTTCAAATATATATTTTTTGTTTTGTTTTTAACTTAAGTTTTATACTATACTTATATATTTAAGTATAACAAATAAATTTTTTTTGGCTTCTTTCATGTGATTCTCCGTTTGCCAATTTAGGGTTTTCTATGTGGGTCACATGCAATTTTGATGGGGTTAATAATAATTCATTTATTGGTTAAAAATTAATTGTGAAAGATGTTCAATAGGAAGATTACAAAGTTTTAGTAGTCAATTACCATGTTGCTATGCTATAAAGCCATGAATAACTCCATATATCTATTCACACATCCTCTAACAAAGTATTGTAGAAATTAATCAATTATCCCCCATTGATATTTAGGAGGAGAATATTTTTGTGAAGTACGAATGCATTACTTTTATCCGTTGAGATTAAATGGATTGTCAAATAAATTCTTCAAATGAAAAGAGGTCTTAATTTTAATTTTCGGAAATGAAATGTTGAGTTGAGCATTATAGGCATACCTTATGCAATAAGGTTTGTTGCTATCTCCTTTGAAGAGCTTCTATGTTTGAGGCTTAGGGTTATTTGCATAAGCCTGGGAGGATTTACATTTACATCTATTTTCTATCATCTTTCTTCTTCCTTTTTTAAGAACATATATGATCTTCAGCATACTATTTTTAATTCAGGTTTCATCCTGCGTGTATCAACATGTCTGCGGAGGAAGCAAAAAGACTTGATCATTTCTACTGTGAAAATTGTTCCTCTGAAGGTCAGAAGAAGTTGCAGAATTCTCATACCGCTTCGAGACACTTGGATACAAAGGTATTCCCATTCATTGAAGTTCACTAAGTTTTGACAGCATTTTTATTTTCATTCTGTTGTAAGCTTTATGGCTGAAAATGTGCATGTCCAAGATGAGATGTTATTGAATATGTTCATCTGTCTATTGATTTCAATGGTTCTACACAAATTATTTTTTTGAAGACATGTAACTAACACTGAGGAATATTGTAGATAGGCAGGGTATGAAGGATGCTTCAATTCAAGGGTAATTATTACCTTCTTTAATTTTGGGTTATTCTATGTGAATATAAAGCTCAGAATTTAAGGGGAGGTTCCTCAATGAATGTTAATGGCAGTTAAACATGATGGTGTTTGCCTGTTGGGAATATAAATCCCCCCCACCCCTCCTACAAAAAAGAGCTCATATATCAGATGTTTGCATCCTCCCTCTTTAATCAGTGTGTGAACCTCACAACTGTGTAGGATCCTCATGTTGTGAGAGGAAGGATGCATATATCCAATGAATGAAATACTTCAAACATGTCATGTTTTTAAGTAGTTGGAAGCTAGCGTTGAGTAACAATATTATTGCCCTGTAGGGGAACATGTCATCAATATTGATGTGTGATTATGATATTTTCAGGTGGAAACAAAACGGCGTCGGAGGTGACAGTGTGTATAAACAGATGGTAGAATTATAAAGAAGGAACTGGAGCTTCTTTCTCTTGTAGTCAATGTGTAGCTTCAAGCAAATACGGAGGCTGTATCTGCACCACAGTATTTGCGGGTGAGAGGGTTTAAAAAAACCTGTGGTCATCTTATCAAAAAAAAAAAAAAAAAACTCTGGTCATATCTATTTGGTTAGAGGATGATTCCCCCTTTTACTTAGAAGGTCGAGGATATGTTTGGTTGTCCTTAATCATGTAACATAATCTCTCTCTCCCTCTCTCTCTCAAGTTTCTTGTGCTTAGGAACGTGTATAGTCAAGGGTATTCACAACTTAATTTAAGAGCAATAGATACGGGTTTTTTTCATGTATCTACTGTGGCATATATTGTCTTGGACCTTGGTGGTCAAACCTGCAAATGTATGAAATGTTAATTTAGAACCTCTGATCAATCTCTCCTTTTGTTTTTTTTCCTCACTCTCTCTCTCTCTCTCTGATGCGTGGGAGTCACATGAGAAGCACTACTGGGCAAGAAGATTTGTAACAGAATAGGACATCCAAAGCCACTAATTGGCATATTCCTACGAGTGTTTTTGAAGAATACGTAGTCCTCTATTATGCTTTATTTTTAGGATAATTCATAAAATATGAAAAAAAAAAAAAAAAAAAAAAAAAAAAAAACGATCTAATGCTTGAGACTATTATGAAAATTTCTTCATTAAAAAGGGCTGCGAACAACAGAACTAAGACAAAACACAGCTGCAAGTTGAATGTACCAGCTGCAACAGAACTAATACATCATTTCCCTTTCAACTTTATTTTTTCCCACCTCATTCAACTACCTTTGTTTCTCTTAACTAACCACCGACTCTCTTTAAGGAAGTCAATTGGTATGACATGTGTCTTAACTTGTTAGAATATATTAATGACATCACTCATGTGCTGTCATTTATTCTTATCCCCATGTGTCCTAATTGTAAGAATATATTAATAACATCACTCATGTGCTGTCATTTATTTTTATCCACAACCTTAAAACCTTAGGACCTGTTTGGTTGGAAGTGGAAAAATGGAGGATAAAAAAAAGATAAGTGAATAAAAAAGTGAGAGGATAAAAAATATTTTAATTTCTCTCATTTTTGTTTGGTTGGGAGTGAAAAAGTGGAGAGATTAAAAAAGTAAGTTCATATAAATTTATTCATATACTTTTGTTAAAAAATGATGGTCAATTAAAACAAAAAAGTGACAAACAACCAAAAAAAAAAAAAGAAGCAATCATCCAATTTATTAAAAAATAAAAATCATGTAAAAAAAAAAGTCACGTCTAGTTAAAAAAAAAAAAAAAAAAAGAAAGAAAGAAGAAGAAAAACAAAACAACTATCGCACATATAGCCCAAGAAATTAAAAAAACAAAAAAACAAAAAAGAAAAGAAAAAAAAGGCAACGTCCACAAAAGAAAAAAAAAAAAGAAAAAGGACAGAAAAAAGGAAGAGGCAACTGTCCACGAAAGCACAAAAAAAAGAAAAAATGAAGAAGAAATGAATTGGATGAAACGCCCATGTGCAAGTGTACATGGACATTTTGTCCATTAAACAGTTCCATTTTCTTTCTTCAGTTTTCTCTCAATTTTAGGAAGAAAACTTTTTGGTGAATCTCGGGAGAAAACACCCGCGCCCCACCACTTATTTCCCTTCCTCTTCACCCAACCAAACACACTCCAAAAAAATTTTCATTCTCATTTTCTCTCTAAAGTTTTTCATCTACCCTATTTTATTTCCAAACAAATACACCCTTAGGGAATTCCCAATATATAAATTCATCAATTTTCCCAAGGGTGAGAAAGTCCACTGGTATGACATGTATCCTAATTGCTAGAATATACCAGTGACAATACTCATGTTTTGTCACTTATTCATATTCAATTCCATTTTTATTCAAACCCTTAAAACCCTACGGGATCGCCAATATAAATTCATCATTTTTCCAAGGGAATTAGAATAAGTAAGAATCATCAGCAACCTCTAGGGAAGCACAAAAATATGGGCACTATGCATTATGTGTGCACTACAGCTGTGCTATTACTCAATTGGATTGGAGAGGAAAAGGATCCCTTTTTCCACTTTTGGAAAGATAATGGCGGAAATGGCATCCATACAATACTCGAACAGTATAGGTTTCCAATTCATCTCTTTGTCTGAAAAAGAGATTAAAAAAAAAAAAAAAAAAGTAAAAAAGAAAAGGTGAATGACCACTTGAAAGTCCATTCAATCCATAAAATGAAGTAGAAAAATGCAAGGGCTTTTTTGGGCCCATATACATGATGGACCTAGCCCAGCCATTTAACCGTTGAAAATAGTATGTTTTATTTAAAAAATAAAAAATATTCCGTTGCCGGGACTTGAACCCGGGTCTCTCGGGTGAGAGCCGAGTATCCTAACCAACTAGACTACAACGGATTGTTGTTCTTCTTACCAATCTCATAGTTAATATCAATTTAATCTTCAACTTCAGCGATTATTCTTAAAACCAATCATTATTTTTTCTTCTCTCCCTAGTAAAATGGTTTTCCAATAGAGTAATTCATGACTTTGTCTAACAGTAGAAAGTGACAACACATCTATGTCAAGTAGTTAAATAATGTTATGCATAAGATAATCCACTTTCACATTTCTATGATGAAAACATAAACAACAAAAAACACTTCTTTCACAAATTTAATAAGTACATATAGATAGTATAATTCATGACTTTGTCTAACAGTAGAAAGAGACAATACAACCATGTCAAGTGGTTAAATAGTGTTATGCATAAGATGTTCCACTTCCACATTCCTATGATAACATAAACAACAAAAAATACTTCTATCACAAACTTAAGAAGCAACAAGTAAAAATAAAAAAATAAAAAAATAAAAAAAAATAAAAAAGAAAGGTTAAATTTATATTCTCATTTCCATTAAGTTCATAATAGACATTAAGTGTAAGGTTAAAACCGCAACCTACAAAAGAAACTAGAACATGTTAAAATTATCAACAAAAACTAAATCAACTATTTTTCAAGTAATTAATAATGCTTCAATCACTAGATATTTTAGCTATATTGTAATATCAAGAACTTTGTACTTGGAAAAAAAAAAACCTAATCTGTGCCTCTTCGTCAAGACTTTCACAGAAGCCCTCTTTTTCTTTGCTTAATCTGAAATATTTTTATTAGTGAATGTTGCGTCTCTTTGCTTAGACTAAAACTGGGTTAACACTTTTTTTGGTTTATAGAGCACTTATTGGCATTAGGAAAAACAAGAAATGATGAAAAGCTGCAGTCTTAGAAATGAAAAACTATAGTATAAATTTATTTTAGGTAGAAGGTATAAATGGCGTTACTCGTTTATATTTAAGGACCAATTTGGTTATTTTTCAATTGTCTTGGATGCATTTGACATTAGTCAAAACCTCATAGTAGTTAACTATAATTTACCTTTATTATTATTATTATTATTATTATTATCATCTTCCTTGAAATCACTTTCATATTATTGATATTACTTTAAAGCAGTATATTTTTTTTTTTTTATATAGTGATAATCGTTTCCTAGAAGGACAATAGAATGATATTAACAACTGATTGCAGTCGCATGTTCTTTGAAATTGTAGTGGAAGCTGACTTTAGTAGCCGTAGGAATAAAGCCACCCTTGGGACAAACACCATGAACATTTAATTTTTATAAAGGAATAAGTTTAGTTCAAAATATGTTTAGAATTATCTTACTCTAATATATTAAGTAGCAACTAAAGAGACTATTAATGTATAGTTTTAGTTATATAATATTTTTAACGAGTCATGTGACTTGTTGATATAATACACATTGATGAAATAATGAGTTGGAAAAGATAACAATAAATGGTGTGAAATTAACATATGATGAACACTTAAATAACATGTAATCCAACCGTGGCTTTGCAAAAAGCGAAATTACAATGTTGGTCCCTCAAGTTTACATTGTGTGCGCAATTGGTCCCTCAAGTTTCAAGTGAGCGCAATTGATCCCTTAAGTTTTCAGAATAAGTAATATAAGTTCTACTGTTAACTTCCGTTAGTAGTGTTGCTTACATGGCTAACAGAATAATGATTTGTCATTTTTTTAATTAAAAAATTACAAATGAATTTACAAACAATCTGACCTGTTTCAATTCAAATCTTAATCCTAAGCCCTAACTCGGTACCAAATTAAAACTCATTTGCAATTTGATTCACAAACCCACGAGAGAGAGAGAGAAGGGGAGAGAGAGATTGAACAAACCTAAGCCCTAGTCACCACCGGCGATGCCTCTGCCCTGTGCTGAAGAAGAGGTTAGATTAAGCTTTTTTTTGAGAAGAAGGTTTGATTAAGCCTAAACGTGATAAATCAAATACTTTTTGAGACTCTTACTGGCAAAGGCTTTAAGCTTATAGTCAGGCTGTCAGGCAGTATATATTCCATCTCAGTGAACTAATTCAAGGGAATTTTATCAACCAAAAAAAAAAAAAAAAGAAAAGAAATAAATTGCGTGAAAGACATTTTAGAGAGCACTTGCTATATTATCAGAGATGCAGCCACTGGACGTTTGGAAGCATAAGAATAAAAAGATCAAAGAAGAAATATGCCATGATTGGCAGATTAACAATGACAGCGGTGGATGTATAAGAAGAAATAGGCCACCATTTCCAGCGAAGGGCAGCGGCATCGTCGGCAGCAGCTAGGGCTTGAGTTTGTTCAATCAAGGTTTTCAGACTCGGACCGTTCATTAAACCGTAAAAAGAAGATGTTCAAGGTTTTTGAGGTTGAACTAGGGTCGAACTCTGATGACGTCATAATTAATTTAATAATTAATTAAAGCATAAATATAGATATTAAATTTGTAAAACTAGCAAAGTTGACAATATATCTATATATGTGAGGGAAATTTAATGATTTTCAAGCATGGATTTAATAATTAAATAAGAAAATTAATAAAATAAAATAATAACCATGAAAACATTAAAATTTATGATTAATTTTTAAAGTAAAGTTGAATATCTTTGAAGGGTTTTAATTATAATTTTTTTTTTGTTCCTTGTAAGAGATGGATAATTTAATTAAGTAAAATAAAATTATGTTAAGTTGTTTTTTATAAAATTAAAAAAAAAAAAAATGCTTAGGGGTTGGACTGCACAATTCTTGCCACCGGTTCATGTGGTCCAATTCCAGTTTTAGGGGTTCATGGAATTAAGAAAAAATTTGGTTCTTTATGTTTAAAAAAATGGTTTTCATCCCGGTTCTTAGTTTTCACGGTTCGACCTCCTAGTCCGGTCCGGGTCTAAAAACCTTGTGTTCAATCACTCTCTCCCTTTCTTACATGTAATTTCCTTTGGTAATTTTTAAATAAAAAGAAATGACATGTCATTAAGAAAATGAAAGGTTATCATTCCGTTAGCCACATAAGTAACACTACTAACGGAAGTTAATAGAAAGACTTAGAGTTTATTTGAAATTTGCTTATTTTGTTAAAATTGAAAACTTTTTGCTGAAAATGCTGTAGATAAAAGTAAAAATACTGAAATAGTACAGTAGGACATATAAATAGTATCAAATAGTGCAATGGAGCTCATAAATGGTAGCAAAAATAAGCTAAATAGTAAAATAAATTAGATAAAAATAATTTTTTCCAAACACACACTTAATGTAAGTTTAGATAGCAAATGCAACAGGCGTTTGTGTTTTTCCCTACGAGACCCGCAAGTATGAAAAATCGCAAATGTAACTTTAAAATTGGGTTCCACAGCACTATTCATATATTTAAAAATTATTTTGTTACAGTATTTTCTGTAATAAGTTTTCAGCAATAAACGGTATCCAAACAGACCTTTATATTGCTCATTCTGAAAACTTAAAAGATCAATTGCACTCATTTGAAATTTGAGAGACTAATTTGCATACAAAGTAAACTTCAGGGATAAATAATGTAGTTTTACCTTCGCAAAACACTAATCTAAGTAGAAAGTTGTGCAAGAAAACCATACAGTAATTGCTACGATAATCTGACTATAAACTATTTAGTATCAGATTATATTCAATATTTAGCAAAAATAAAGAAGATTATATTCAATAGGGAAATTGAACAATGCAAATGGGTTTAAATGATTAACACTCGGTTTCCTATTCTGACTGCTACAATTAACAATACAATACAAATTTCACAAAAGCAGAAAAATAATCAAACAAAGCTTCTGTTCTGCTCCAGCCTTTTGTGTGTGTTTTGAAACTTCTATCCCTGTATAATGTGTGTTTATTTTAAGTTGTCTTTGATCTCTTCCATACAATAACAATGCCATAAAAATCAGATGAAGCCAATAAGTTCTCTCCATGGTTCCAAGCAACACCTATAACTGGAAAACGATGACCCTGCAGTGACAATAGGTTGGGTGAGGTTGAAAGCATTGAAAGTTGATTGATAATTATAATTGGCCATTAAAAATTAATTGCAAATAAGATTGACCTGTAGCTTGTTTACACATGTATGCTTTGGCCGAGTTAAATCGTAGAAGTAGACATTTGAATCCTCACTACCAGAAACTTCATGTCACAATAAAATCAAATCATCAGCAAAGAACAAACACATCTCTATGATCATGCGAAACACATATTGATTGAAGTTAAGCATCCAAATCTAAAGAAAATCTCAGTTTCATGATTTCTTATCGCCCTTAAATAGCTTTGGAGTTTCAACATCATGATACCAACAAACTTCCATAAATGACTTATGACATTTCTCAATCCCTCTTCAATTTACCATGCTAAAATGTAATCAGAAGTACAAACGTTTTACATGAATATTTACTTTTAAATGTGTTTCATAAAGACTAGGCATTTAATTTCAGTACAAGTTTAGAAGCTGCTGTCAAATAAAGCTGTCCTCAAAATTCAGTGACACTGTCTATGATATTGTACCATCAAGTTCCAGCACAGTTGGCATTAGGTGAAGTAGGTTGAGAAAAAAAATCTCAATTCAAATCATGATGCAGACGAGAAGCATGAAAATTTGAGAGAACCAAACACCCCACTATCCCCCAGAGAGAGAGAGAGAGAGAGAGAGAGTTTATAATGCCTGAGGAGACAGCAGCAAAAAATTATTTCCTCTTTAGTGATGTCACACATTTAGAAACTCAGCATTTTGGGAAGGCCCTTCAAACCATAAAAGTAAAAACTAGTAAGATCTTGACATACGAACCTATGTATTCCCCCTTTTCAAGGGAAAGCAGGGGACAGAAGGAAGCTCGAATGCTATGTATTCGTGGAGTTAACTTAAGCGAGCATCGAAGAGTCAAATAACCTTGTATTTCCAAAGCAACGCTGCAACAACATCCCAACCTTATTAGCAGTGCTTCACAATAAGCCAACCTGTTCATTCTAATGACGATTTTTGGGGTGCATTTAGACTAAGTATTCTGATACCTTCATTTGGGTGAAATCAAAACATAAAAGAACTGCTTTTATTTTCATCCCCATGGGTATGGGAATCAGAATACCATGTCCACCCTTTGGTATGATTTTACCCCAAAATCTGGTTAGCACTATTCCCATATCAACTGGACTGAGATCTCCATGCCCATGCCCCAAATGAGGGTCAGGGCAATATGGGAATCTCATTGAAATACCCATAACCAAATGTGGCTTTGAAAGTGAAAGGCATAAATCAGATGACCAGACCTGAAAAAAGACAAACTTCCATCTTGAGTACATGTCAGCAGTACAGGGCCATGAGCAAGCAGGGAAAAACTTCTGTACTGCACAGTTGTGACTGGAGATTTGCGCCTGCCATTACTTCGATGGCGATGAGAACGGGATAATGCTCCTGTGTGAGAGTTCATACTAACTGAGTAAATACATCCCTGCATGTATTGTCCCAATAATAATGTCAAAAGAAGATTGCATGAGTGCAATGGATCAAAAAGATACAAGATATATAGAAAAGAGCACACCTGTCCATCCCCACAGAAGACGAGCTGACCAGTGTGATCATGGTCCATAGAGGTAACCTCACTGTCAAAGAATGTTTTATTAATAATCCTCCCGGTGCTGAAATTAAATACCTGGTGGACCAGTGTAGAAATGCCACCGGTCAGACAGGAACTATGAAGCAATATGGAAATGGGATACGAAAGTAGGATGTGATAATAGCCAGGTCAGAATGTGATATGGCAGGGCTATGAAAAGATGAATTTGCTATTCTGTGTCATGTTAAACTATTTAACATTTGATAATATATATATATTTTTTTTGGTTTAAAATTTGATAATATTAACTTACAGTAATATTAGCTCACAAGCATCCCTAATTTGGAAATTTGTCAAGATGTATATTCATTAACATCCAAGATATTTCAATGTTTTGATGCATCATACTTTGCTCTCCTAGAAACAAACCAAAAAAAAGGGGGGGGGGGGGGCGGGGGAATCTCAACGAGAAAACAATCTAGAAGCTATCATGCATGCTCGCCCACAATGTAACTTAAAAAAATAAAAATAAAAATTGTGTGAAAGCAAAGGTACTCGGTAATTACAGTCATTTCTTTGTTTGCATTGCCAACTGAAAGGAAGTTGTTATTTACCTGCATCACAAATGAGGAAAGAGTCAATAAAACCTTTAATGAAAAGTTAAGAAATTGAGATATACACCATAGTTATATACAAAGACAAGATAATACAAAGCCACCAAAGCTAAATATAAGAATATTGAAGCTGACATTTGTTAAAAAGAACAAAACAATTTTCAAAGGGGAATTCAAGCCTATAACAGCTTAAATGAAAATTTTGATAGAATTGAAAACAAAACAGCTGAAAGCTTAGCACAGGTAATAATTCAAAAAAGGTTTCTGACAGCTTCATTTAGATCAGTCAGGCTAGCTTACGCAACGAAAAAAAATCTTAAAAATTTAGGTCTAATAAGAAGGATCTTGAACATACAAAAACATTGTAATGGTTTGTAGCGAACAAAATTATTGACATTAGTGTATACTTACAGGGTGAAAACGTATACATAATTGTGAAGAAACTCCATATATTACTCGAATGCAAAGTCCTTTTGATATCTCCCATACTCTCACAGTTTTATCCATCGAGGATGATGCAATGTACTGATTGTTTGATGAGAAATCGAAATCTGAGAAAATGCTAGTATTTTAGAAAGATGTGATGCCAATGATGAGTGCAATACTTGTACCCAGTTTATTACATTGCATGTATACCTCCATTAGTCCTACATCAACAGTAATAATTCAAACCCAACATATAATTATGCACAGGATTATAGATTTTCCATGTTCACAAAAGGATTAGAATCCCATACCTCATATGAGTAAAACTTAGATACGGTTTCTTAAGTGTCTTAGGTTCTCCAATTAAATTTAACCATGTGGTTTCATTGACCAATGAACTACATGGCTGAATATAATTGTCCTTCAAAAAGATAATATCGTTTTTGTTGCAATGGTCAATACAAACATGTGGTTACAAACATGTGGTTGAATTCAATTGGTAAACCTAAAGTACAACACTAAAGGAATTGTACCAAAGTTTTTCCCACTTCATATTATGTTCTCCAACGTGTCATTACTATTATCTAATGACATCATAAGATAATCAATGGAATGTAATCTAGTTGGCCTTAGTTATTAACACTTATGGACCAAATTTCAATATTCCATACTTAACCATGGTAATTTAATCAGCTATCGCGCATCTGGAAATAAAAACTCCTAACATTGGCAAGAACAAAAAATTTAACTTTATTGCATGCTGCAAAAGGGATGGATATGTCTGCGTAATGTGCAAAGGAAAGGTAATCCACAGGACCACAGATCATCAGTTCCTTTTACATGGGTGATAATCTTTGAAGGCACCAACAACAAAAGTATTTCTCTGTTATTTCCTTTGTTTTTGAGGTTTACATGGTGCACAGTTGTGGAGGATAGCCTTATTAGCCTATAGATCTCTCTTAGGTAAATGACCCGCACACCCTATAGGACACCCCTAACTCACCCACCATTCCATCCTTATGGAGAGGGCTCATTTGGTAATGTTGTTCTAGTAATGTTGTTTGTATTTTTTGGAAATACGTGTGGGTGAAAAAGTGTATGGAAATACGTGTAATGTTGTTTAAAAACTGAAAATTGTTGCTCAAAATCACATACCATACCAAATGGCCCAATGTGCCAATTTAGCCCAAAAGCCTTGAGAATACCCATGGGCATTAAGTTTCAACTTCAATAATTTTAAGATTGCCACGACAAGTTTTGGCAGCTTGCAAAAGAGTACCCTACTACCCCAAGTTTTGCTTGGCGAAGAAAGGAAAGTGCTTGAGCCTAGCATTTCTATATTCAGTTAATTTTATCAATATCCTAGTTATACTGGTTCTCAAGTCTTTGTCTATATATATTTTATCAGCCTGTAGACAAGCATATGCCACCATACAATATAAGAAAAAGACCACAGAAACAATACCAGTCAGTCCAACCTGTGACATCTTTGGAGTGGCCTTTTAATTCCTTGAGGACAGAAGGTGGCTCTGACACTGAGCATACTGTCAAGGTTCCATCTGACGCCCCATATGCAAGCAGATCAGAACTCATGTGTCCAAACTTCAAAACCGTAACTGCACATTAAGCTAATCAGATTTCTTTCTATTAAGTTCAATTATATGATGATAGGCACTGACACAACCAGTATATGTTACTATTTGGGGGGGGGGGGGGGGGGGAACACCAAACAAATATTACCAGAGGCTTTGCACTGATCAAAGATGCAATGCATTCCTACAAAAGAATATGCAGGTTCAGTCCCTCGTTGACGTGGGCGATCAGTATCGCTTGCATTTGAGCTAAAACTTGTTCTGCGACTTGAATCTAGATTGCCATTTTGCACATCCTATAAAAAGAAATATTGTATGCTATCTATTAGAATGACATAAAAGAAGAATAGGAAGGAAGACAGAATTCAGCTATTGCATTGTCTCAAGTGTTCCTCAAAGAACCTCCCAATTGTTTAGTTTGAGATTTTGTTATTATATAGCAGGTTTCTGTAACTGTTGTAAGCAGTTGTTACTGCCTTTCTTTGTAAAGACTTTCTGTTTTCGATTGAAGCAAAAAATAACTTTCATAATCAATCTAATTGTCGTAGATAATAACCTCTTCCCAAATCCCAATTAACTAAAAACCAGTTCTAAGTATCAAAGACAATAACTGCAATGTTGCAGTAACATACTCTCAAGGTCTCATATCCTACAGTCAGAATCCAGTTCAGTGAGCTAAAAAATGTGCTCTCTCATAAAATACATATACATGAATTTATATTTCTTAAGAAAAAAAAGGTAGCTTTGTCTTATGACTCTTATCACTCACTTAAGACCTTCTAAGGAGGTAAACATACAAGTTTCAATTAGCATGTGCATAACCCATGTTGAATAAATATGTATTGACATGTCTCCATGGGTCAATATGATACAATAGATTAGTAAGATGACTAATCAGATCATAATTTCATTATCAAATATTTACAGATGCGTGTCCACATGCATTCCACTGTGGCTGGTTCTCTCCTAACATAGGTACAACTTATGCATAACTTCAACATACCATGCTGAGTAACACAATTTACTAGAGTCTATGACCCAGTTACTGATTTTTAACATTAAATTATCAATATAGTGCTATTGAAGATAAGATAAATAAGTGTAGGATAAATATGTATTGACATGTCTCCATGGGTCAATATGATACAATAGATTAGTAAGATGACCAATCAGATCATAATTTCATTATCAAATATTTACAGATGCGTGTCCACATGCATTCCACTGTGGCTGGTTCTCTCCTAACATAGGTACAACTTATGCATCACTTCAAAATACCATGCTGAGTAACACAATTTACTAGAGTCTATGACCCAGTTATTGATTTTTAACATTAAATTATCAATATAATGCTATTGAAGATAAGATAAATAAGTGTAGGATAAATATGTATTGACATGTCTCCATGGGTCAATATGATACAATAGATTAGTAAGATGACTAATCAGATCATAATTTCATTATCAAATATTTACAGATGTGTGTCCACATGCATTCCACTGTGGCTGGTTCTCTCCTAACATAGGTACAACTTATGCATCACTTCAACATACCATGCTGAGTAACACAATTTACTAGAGTCTATGACCCAGTTACTGATTTTTAACATTAAATTATCAATATAATGCTATTGAAGATAAGATAAATAAGTGTAGGATAAAGAATGACAATCCATAAAAGAAGTTACATAATCCGAACATACCCTGCTAGAACTCCAGCTCTCTGCCTCATACAAATGGGAAAGTGGACTTGAAGGTGGAATCCATCGCCCACTGATGCATCAACCAGTAAACGATCCTGATGTCAGAATTGTATGAAACATAAATTTAAAATAGCATACATCTTAGAAAGTTTCATAGACATAAAAGTGCTTCATAGTTTTGACTATCAGATAGATGACTTTATTGATAGGTAAATACAAGACAGGAGAGTAGTGTTTTAAAAAACAAATGAACTTGATAAAAGAACAGGAAAAAAAGAAGAAAGAGAAGAATCCACCAGTTCTAGTGGTCATACAACAGATGTAAGTTTGAATTCATCACAGGAGCTTGAACACTATCTTCACAGTAACTCTCAGTGCAAGATAAAAAGAATTAATCTCAACGGGCCTCTAGTTAATCCCCAAAATACCGTTCATCCTCTATCACACTAACAACTTGCCTCATACACGAAACCAAATAAGATATTCATAATATATAGCCTGGGTACTATTGAAAAAACTGGTGTAAGAGAAGACCCGATTAAAAACGATAAAGATAAAAAACACTCTTAGTGGGAGCAATAGTGACAATCCTAGTTACAGTAATGTTGAGAATTTAATCAGCATTAGAGACATTCAAAATTTCATAAAAAAATGATACCTATTTAGTTAGGGCTACTAATTGAAACAGATACTTCAGAAATGATCAGGTTACAAAATCCAACATATGATATAATCAGATACAAGAAATCCCTCCTTAGAAACATTGTCACTAAACAAAAATTAAATCTCGATTGTGGAAAACGATTCTTATTCTAGCAAAGCATAATACTTATACAGCATAACATAATCCTATTCTTACAAAAAGGGGCAAAATTCTCACTTCACAATGTGAAAATTCAAGTAGTGATACCTGTTTCCAGGAGTGCCTTGGAGGCTTGGTGACTGCAAAGTCTCCCAATTCCTGGGCCGCCTTATGAAATTCCGGTACGCCACGTAACCTTTTCCGTTGCATCTCCAGTCCTTCAACAAAAAATCCAATGCATATATTCCACAATTTAGAACAAACTTTCAAAAATCTTGCTAACTTCCGTACAAGTCCAAAACAAAAATCGAATCTATATCGCAGCTCAAAAGGTAATGAACTTTGCGATCAATCGGAAATGCAATGCAAAAATCAAAGATTAGAAATCAATCAAATCTTCTTCTTTTTTTTATACCAAATCCAACAATGCCATACACAGAGTCATAAAAATTTCCATAATTCAAACACAGATCCAGTTAACAAAACCTAATTACACACATATATGTATGAAGTGGAAGTAGCTTACTTTACGGCGAAGAACACCGGAATTGGCCTTGCCGAAGAGGAGGAAGCGGCGAATGGAGATGTAATCGGAATCGGAATCGGAAGTCACAGGCTGAAGCAAGCAGCTGAAGAGCTCTGGATCTACATTTTCCTTTTCTTTCTTCTTCTTCTTGGCTTCGTCTTCTTCTTCCTCTGCTGAGCTATTTATCTTCTTCTCTTCGATTCTCTGCTCCGCCATTCTAGGAAGCTAGCTGCGAATCCGAAATCATTATCGGGTCATTGTTCGGGTCGGTACACCGAATTTTTTGTGAATCGGAGGAGAGGATCCGAGTCAGTGCGTGAGGGTCAAAGTTCAAACTCCAAAGAGAGAGAGAGAGAGAGAGAGAGAGAGAGAGAGAGAGGTTGAAGTTAGAGTCTTGCGAGTATTTTCCGAATTCTGATTGCGAAAACGGGAACACTATGCGACAATGTACACGTCTGGCTCTAACTAATTTAAACGACCTTGCTTTTCTTTTCTTTTTCCCTGTTTGTTTACGCGAGAGAGAGAGAGAGAGAGAGAGAGAGAGAGAGAGAGAGATATAAACCATTTTAGATTTTTTTTTTTTTTAATTTGAAAAAATTGTCAAACTTTGTGACAATCTATTTTCCTAAAATGGATTATTAACTTGATTCATATATATTTATAAGAATTTTGTTTATTTAATATCAGGTTAAACAATTTTCTATTATAAAAAAAAAGGTTAGACAATCTAGCAAATTCCACTTAAATCAACAATTAAAATTTTAATTCTAAAAAAACATTAGTAAAGTTTGATGAATAAGAAATTTAGAGTTCAAACTTATCTATACTAAAAATTAATTAGTATCTTAACCGGATGATAATAACAATCATTATTTGGTGGACGTTATAAGCTCTATCATATTTATCCCAAAAAATAGTTAAACAATCTATCATATTAATATGATGTTGTGTGTGATGCACTATCGATAATTATTTTCACCTGGACATCAAGGCATAATACTCATTAATACTGCTTTTATTTTTCACACGTTATAACTTGTCACCTCAACAAGTTGTGGAAAAAATTGTGTTATTGGAATTATTCAAAGTTGTTTGGGCTTTGGGGAGGTGCTCTATCTTAAATTACTCAATGTGCATTGATTAATGAGTTATAAAATTGAATTGAATTGATTTTGAAGGAAGATAACATATTTGGTGTTGAATTTAGGTATCTAATTTTTGCGTATTTGAATGCGTATGTTAAGACAAGCAGTACTAGAGGCATAAATTCAATCACAAGATTGTTATGTACAAATGGCAAAATGGGTTGTGACACGTATAACAATAAGAGAAGGGAGAGCATAAGTTAAGCATGTAAACTAGGTGAATATCGACAGTTATCAAAAGTCCTAGACAACACTTGAAATTGAGAGGGAAGATTGCTGATAATTTCTGATAAAAGGCCAATGGCCTTATGATTAATCAAAGACTTATTTCTCATCTAGACATACAACTTTTTCACTACAAATTACTTAAAAAAGATTTCTCTCATGACGCCTTATATTGATATCAAATTAGTTAAGCTTGCGTTATGGTGGGTGGGATGTATGGTGAGTCTCACATTAAACAAATATTGGGTTATCTAAGTTTTATAAACAACTATAACAAACCTGTTCAATTGTGATTAAACTAATTCTTTCATGATATAGCCTATATATGCATTTTTTTTTCCTTGAGAAACCTTCTCGCTGTCCATGTTTTCTTTACAAAGATTAATGCATATTTAAAATCGATTCAAATACTATAGCCAATAGTCCGAGATATATACATTAATGTGCAAATGTAGATTAATTAGTTGAATGTTAGAAGATTAGATGTTAACTGGTTTGAACAGATTACATAACAAGCAACCTGAGTCAACCTAACATATACCCCCCCCCCCCCCCAAAAAAAAACCCAAAAAAAAAAAAAGAAAAAAAGAAAGAAAGAAAGAAAGAAAAGCAATCGATTCAGTTCACTTCAAACTACTATTTTCTTTATCTGAGCCTGGGGAAGGGATATCCACATGTGTGATCCATTATTCCAAAATAAAACATAATTAATGGCATGTTTGGATGTTTAAAAAAGGAGGGGGAGTAGAGTAGAGGGAGGGAGAGTAATGCAATTACCTTATTTGGAAGTTTTTTAAAGAATGAGGGGGAGGGGTTTGGAGGAGTTTGGAGGGGTTTAGACTCCCTCTAGCCCCCCAATTTTAATTCCCCCAAATTGGAGAGATTTGGAAGGGGAGTAGAGTATATAAACTATTGACCAAGTAAATTACCTAATTTACCCTTATTATATTAACAAAATTACACAAGGGGAAGGGCTAATTACTCCATTCTCCCTTACTAATTTTAAAAATATCCAAATAAGGTGGAGGTGAATCATTCTCTTCTACTCTCCTCCCCACTACTCCCCTTCCCTCTACTCTCCTCTACTCTCCTCCCTCTCTAAACTTCCAAACAAGCCATAAAGGATTTCGATTCATCCTTAGGCCACCTTGTGACAATTGGTTTTGAAAAACAAAGAGCATCCCCTTTTTCTTTTTCTTTTTTTATATGTTTTTTTTTTCTTTGCTTAAGTAAGACAAGTCCTTTTCATATTCAACATATTGACCCTTAATCTGAATATTCTTTTTTAGCTTCAAATATTCCACCTATTTTTTATACATTAAAGATTAATTTATATTATATATGTAATCACACCACAAGTTCGTGCATCAATAATTTGAAGGAATTAAATACAGTTGTTATTTGATTTAATATATTTTAAAGCTAATTGTAGTTTCCCTCGCATTCTTTCTTACCATTTGCGGCCCGCATGTTAAAATTCTAAAATAATAAAAGTATAGAATTGATGCTAGTGCGAGAGAGGAAGAGAATAGTATAAGAAGGTTAATGTTGATGGGAGAAAACCTAGATTGCTACATTTTTACTATATAACAAGATTTAAGTAAAATTTGTACTATATGTGACATCGTTCACCCCAACAAGCTTTGTTGATTACGTACATTCAAGTTTAATTTTGGATTTTAACTTGAGTTCTCGAAGGAGCTGTTTGACTTTTGCATTATTGGTTCCTTGAATATATTATAGTTTGAACTAGAAATAGACATACCTATATTGGTTAAAGACTCGCTAGGTCTCTTCTATCACTACCAAAGATAACCTCAGCTTATGCGTCATTGCCCAAATGCAAAGTTGGACTTGATATGTATACTATGGTCCGTTTGGATAACACTTATTGTTGCTGAAAGTTGCTAAAAACTGATTGTTACTAAAAATACTGTAGCAAAATAATTTTTAAATGTGTGAATAGTGTTGTGAGACTCACTTTTAATATTAAATATTGCGTAAACAGTGCATAAACAGTGCGTGAATAGTATACGCACAGTATATGCATAGTAAATTTTGTCCCCCAAAGTGCCTGTTTGGTTGGACGTTTTGAGCCCACTTTTACCAAATATGTGCATTTGCAAAATGCTGGAGAAGTTATTTGCGTTTGGCTCAGCCCAAAATGCAACTTTTTGAAAACAGTTGCATTTTAGGCCAAGGCAAAAAATGGTCTGGGAACGCGCAACAAATATGTAGCAGCAGAGTTCCATAAACAAAAGGAAACGCGCATTTTTATCTGTTAGCTCTTATTGGGTGTGTTTGGATTGAGCTTATTGTTGCTGAAACTGAAAACTGAAAACTGAAAATTGAAAACACTGTAGCAAAATAATTTTTAAATGTGTGAATAGTATCGTGGGACCCATTTTTTAATATTTTTTAGTGCGTGAACAGTGTCAAACAGTGCATGAACAGTGTTTTTTGTCTGTGAACAGTAAAATCATGTGATTTTACTGTTCACTTTTCGGGAAAAAATAAAAAATAAAAAAAGGAAAACGCAGGGTAGGAGACGCAGACGTTGAGGCCAAACGTCTCCATTGTTTACCAAATTATCCTTGCAGATGTATACCGCAGTTCTCACGCTTTCCCTTTTATTTCTCTCTTCTCTTCTTTGCTCTGCCGTCAAGCACTGAGCTCTCTCACTCTCACGCTCATCTCTTCTCTGCCCTCTCTGTGGTAAGTCATCCGTGAACCCGGTTTACCACCACAATCAACAAAATCAACAAAACCCATTTCAAACCCAACTCAAAATCAAACCCAAAATCCACAGAAAATCAACTCAAAATTAAACCATTAATTAAAAACTCATAACCCAAACCCAAAATCAAAATCAAATAAAAATACAAACCCAATGTTTCAATCATCTTCATCTTCTTCATCATCATCATCATCATCTTCTCTGGAGGAAGTGAAAGAGCGGCTTTTGAATTGTCAAAAAAAAAAAAAAAAAAAAAAAAAAGAGCTCAGTGGTGGAACAACGTTCTGGAGGAAAAGAGAAATGGAAAAAGGAGAAAAGAAAAAGAGATGAAGAAAAAAGTGAAAGTGGAATGTTCTGGAGGCTAGGGAGTGGTAGGGAAAAAGGGAAAAGAAGGAAAAATAAAAAGAAAAAAGAGAAGGGTACGTGGGTGGAGGAGAAAAAAAGAGGAAAAAAAAAAGGAAAAAAAAAAGAAGAAAGAGAAAATGTTATTATAATATTTGTATAATATTTTTACAATAAATTTTAAAAGGTAGGTTATTATTAGCTAATATTAGTGAGAGAAAAATAATTTTTTTAGAAAGAGAAAAAAATAATTTTAGTAGTACGTTAAAATTGAAATCTGTATTAATTTTTATCACAATATTTTTACAATAAATCTTAAATGGTAGGTTATTATTAGCTAATATTGGTGAGAAAAAAATAATTTTATTAGAAAGAGAAAAAAATAATTTTAATAGTACGTTAAAATTAAAATCAGTATCAATTATCACAATAATTTTACAATATTTTTCACAATAAATTTTAAGTGGTAGGTTACTATTAGCTAATATTGATAAAAAAAATTAATTTTTTTAGAAAAAGAAAAATTAATTTAAGTATATGAAGTAGTTGATTTAAGTATGAAATAAATTCACATAAAAAAAAAGTATGAAATAAACTCCCTTATATATACATTGTCATTTTTGGTAATTTATCCCTCAAACTACAACTTTTATAAGTGCTAGCCAAACACTCAGCTTTTTCAAAAAGCACTTTTTAACAATTTTACCAAACACTTAGTTTTTTGAAACTCAGCTTTTTCATTATGCACTTTTTAAAAACTCGACTTTTTCAAAAAGCCCGATTTCAAAAAGCTGTACCAAACTCACTCAAAGTCAAAAAAGTCAGCCAAAAAAAAAGGGGAGAAAACATGAAGCGGAAAACGTGCCACAACTTACCGTGCAATCCACGCGCAGGCATATACCCAGATGAAAAGGGCGTTGAGTTCAATACAGTGTACATAGAAAGATAATGATGGGTGTGCTGGGTTCTTCTTCTTCTTCTTTAGCTATTACAGTTGTTTTGGGTTTGATTTTGAATGCTGCAGTGTCTTATGGAGGAACATCCAGCAATTATTCACGGACGGCTTTCCCAACTTACAACAACACTGATATGCCTGTTGACAGTGAGGCCTTTTATGTTCCTCCAGGAACCAATTCACCTCAACAAGTGTGTTTTCTCATCATTCTCCTGCTTGTTTTCTCACAAATATGAAGTTCTAAATTTTTATTTCAGTTTTTGACAAGTGGTACTCTATTTTAGGTTCATTTAACACAAGGAGACCATGTGGGAACCGCAGTAATTGTGTCATGGATCACTCCTACTGCTCCAGGTTCCAATATAGTTCTTTACTGGAGTACTCAAGAAAATGGCACAAAAATTCAATTGGCTGAGGCCACGATTGGAGCCTACAGATACTACAACTACACTTCTGGTTTCATTCACCATGCCAACATCAGCAACTTACAGGTGAAATGGAATTTTGTTTTACTTATTTAGATCTAGTAATTGTTTTATATATATGATGGGACATAATTTGTTGCCTGGTTCATGTTTTATGCACCTAATCCTGAATTAGTCTTGTTGCAATTCTAAATTCTGTTATTCTATTTGTTAATTTAATTCTATTTCTTTGGACAGTTCAATACCAAATACTACTATCAGCTTGGTGAAGGGCAGTATGCAAGGACGTTCTGGTTTGTAACTCCTCCTGCACCAGGCCCTGATGTCCCCTACACATTTGGTCTCATAGGTAAGTTTAGTGCGATTTATTTATTCTTAAAATTGATTGTTGGAGATAGAGAAATATAAACTCTGAGCATTTTATTTATAAATACTAGGAAGTAACAGTTGAGCTGCGTAATCTGAACAGTCATGTACTTATATTCAATAATGTTGTATGTATATTTAGACCTGATCAATGTAGAATATTAATATATCATTTGTAGGGGACCTTGGTCAGACATACAATTCAAACAGCACACTCGCTCATTACCAATTGGACCCTCTAAATGGACAAACAGTGTTGTACCTTGGAGATCTCTCCTACGCAGATAACTACCCATTTCATGACAACGTTAGGTGGGATACCTGGGGAAGGTTCGTAGAGAGAAGTGCTGCTTACCAGCCTTGGATTTGGACAGTTGGGAATCATGAAGTTGATTGGGCCCATGATTTGGTAACCAACCATCTTATACTAACCAAAATATTAGAGATATAAAAACATTTTACAATCTAAAAAATATATTATTGAAGTGATTAATTGTTATTGGTAGTACATTATTTCCACATGATTTCAATTCAGGCACTATTTTATAGCTAAAACTTATTATACACTTGTGTGTAAGAGTGTTTTGCATTTGAAAACGTGGGTTCACTTGACATCGACAAATCGTAGGTTGAAATGATGTTTTTGATTGCAAAACACTTGTTAGTACACACAAGTGTGTAATAAACACCTCTCTATTTTTATTGTATGCTAATCATAATATGCTAATTAACTTGATTGTTGTGGAAAAAATTGTATAATTTTTGGTGCATGTCACTAAACTTGCATACTAATAAGCTAATAATTTTTCCCTATAAGTCTCCAATTTAATCCACTTTTTACTCACACAAGAGAGTGGTACTGCCATATTTAATATTGTAGGGTGAACCTGTACCTTTTTTATCTTATAGTCTCCGTTATCACACGCCATATGAAGCAGCGGGTAGTACTGCACCCTTTTGGTACTCAATCAAGAGAGGCCCAGCCTACATCATAGTCATGGCTGCGTATTCAGCATTTGGTAACTAAATATATAACTTTGTGTTTTGCATATAATGTGTAATCATGGACGTGTGTGCTTTCCAAGTCTTAATTTGTAATACATTCTTTGTATACTACGTGTTTTTTAAAGGCTATTCAACTCCTCAGTACAGTTGGTTCAACCAGGAGGTACTAAAGGTTAATAGAACCGAAACACCATGGTTGATTGTTCTAATGCATCCTCCATGGTATAATAGCTACCATAGTCATTATATGGAAGGTGAAAGCATGAGAGGAGTTTACGAGACAACATTCGTACAAAACAAAGTTGACATTGTATTTGCTGGTCATGTCCATGCTTATGAACGATCTGTAAGTTCTCTTTACATTCCAAGTATAACCATATTTAATTTTTTATTTTCTCCTAAATTCTGTGTACTTTATACTAAATTTTTTGGCTAGAAGTACAATATATTATGGCCCATGTCTACATTTTAGTGTCACTTGAGATTTGAGAAGTATCTTTTTTCTTTGTTATATATGTGACAGATACGTGTATCTAACATTCTATACAACATCACAAATGGTCTTTGCACTCCAATGAAAAATTTAAGCGCACCTGTATACTTCACCATTGGTGATGGTGGAAATGAAGAAGGCTTATCAAAGTAAGATCAATGTTTGTTTAATAAAATTGCAGTTTGCTCATATGATCGATGCAAGGCTTCATACATCTTCACATGAAATTTAACATAAATTTCTCTCTGTGTTGTAGCGCAATGTATTTCCCACAACCATATTACTCAGCTTTTCGTGAAGCAAGTTTCGGTCATGGCATTTTGGATATCAAAAACCGAACCCATGCTTATTTTGCTTGGCACAGGAATGAAGATGGGTACGATGTGATTTCTGATTCTCTATGGCTTACCAATAGATATTGGTATCCAACTGACGATTCTAACTGATGATTCCATGAGTACTTAGCAATCACGAAGACTACAAATGTGTGATTTTTGGACAAGAATCCAGCATTTGTGTGAATAATACTTTTAACCCTTTTTCGATTTGTGCATGTCATTATTGCCAGTGTAACAGCAAGAGTTGTTTGTGTTGCCGTGTCCATGATATTCTTCAATAAGATGTTTGTTCTTTGAAAGTTAGGACTCAAAAATCTCTCCCACTTGCTTACTTCCAAGTGCAGGAGATCGTAGCAATATAATTTTCGGAATACCAAGGTCGAACCACAAAGAGCAGAGTAAATTCAAAGACAATATAATAAAACAACAATTTGGGTGAAGAAGAAAAACACTTTTGCTTGGTAATTGTTAGCAAGAATAATAATAAAAACTAATTTAAATCAATAATGTAAATACCAGGGCATCAAGGTGTTTCCCTATATCGATATAAAATTCTTCGTGATCTAAGAAAATATATATTTTATAATTGATTGTTCTTATATAATTAAAAACTTATAATTCAGTTAAACTGAGACAATTCAAGAACATATGATAACCTCGATTAATAATGCGGTTAAAATAGTTTTCAGAAAAACCCATTTACTTTAAAATGTGATTTCTATTTGAAACTAAGAAAACATGATTGAACTTATTGAAAGTGTTAGAAATACTGAAACGTAGTATTGTATTTCATCATCAAGGAATATACATGTGATGTCTTTATATAGGAGGCATATGTGTGCGGTACAAGTAAAGTGTAGTATAAGTACAAGTGTGCTATACAAGTAAAGTAGCTGAGCCTAAAACCCATAATATAATATACATTAACAGCCCCCCTCAAACTCAAGGTGGATGTGAGACTAGTTTGAGGTTGTCAACCAAATCACGAGTGCGTCTCTTAGGAAGTGCATTGGTGAAGATATTTGCAAGTTGATATTTGGAGGAGACGGAGAAATACTTGAGAGCACCATGAACAAGATGAGAACGGATAAAATGACAATCAATCTTGATGTGTTTAGTCCGTTCATGGAAGAAATCATTGTGAGCAATATGAATGACACTCTGGTTGTCACAATAAAGGGGAGTAGCAGAGGATGTGGACACACCCAAATCCTTAAGAAGCCATCGTAGTCAAAGGAACTCAAAGGTGGTGTCAGCAAGAGCACGATATTTTGCTTCAGTACTTGAGCAGGTCATGAAAGTTTGTTTCTTACTTCGCCAAGAAATCAAAGAAGAACCAAGGAGAAAGTAATAACCTGTAGTGGACCTGCGATCAGTGGGATCTCCTACTTAATCAGCATCAGAAAATGCACAGAGTACAAGAGGAGACCAAACTGAGTAGAAAAGGCCATGGAAGGGAGAGCCCTTCAGGTATCGTAGAATATGCAGAACAGCAGCATGGTGAGTCAATTGTAGAGTAGACAAATACTGGCTCACCTGATGAATAACATAAGAAATGTCTAGACGAGTAACTATGAGATAAATTAGGCTGCCAACCAATCGTTTATAAAGAGAGGGATTAGACAATGGTTTCCCCCCCCCCCCCCCCCGAGGGTGTTAGATACGCATTAAGTTCAACTGGAGTGTCAACAGTCTTGCTGTCAGTGAGTTCAGCTCGAGATAAAAGGTCAGATGCATAATTGGCTTGAGTAATATAAAGACCATCTATGAAACGAGTGATCTCAAGACCCAAGAAATAACAGAGATGTCCAAGGTCTTTCATCTCAAACTGCTGACTAAGAAAATCCTTGAGTTCTTGAATGCTACTGAGGTCATCACCAGTTATGATCATATCATCCACATATAGGAGAAGCAAAATTGTGCCTTTATCATTGCGACGAAGAAATAAGGCAAAATTATAAGGACTGGCAGTGTAACACAAGCAAAAGATGGTGGAGCTGAACTTGGCAAACCAATCCCATGGAGCTTGTTTAAGGCCATAAAGTGCACGTCGAAGGCGACAAACCTTGTTTGGTTCAACAGAAAGACCAGGAGGAGGTTGCATATAGACTTCTTCATGCAGATCCCTATTAAGAAAGACATTTTTAACATCCATCTAAAAAAGGTCCCATTTACTAGCAGCGGCAACAGTTAAAAGGGCACGAATAGAGGAGATACGAGCAACTGGAGCAAAAGTCTCTTCATAATCAATCCCATACTCCTGTGTAAAATCTTTTGCAACAAAACGAGCCTTGTAGCGCTCGATGAACCTATCAGAGCGAGTCTTGATCTTATAAATCCACTTACAACCAACCACAGACTGACTAGGAGGGAGAGTAACCAGATCCCAAGTATGATTTTTGGTTAATGCATCAATTTCCTCTTTCATTGCAATCTGCCATAAAGGGTTAGTAGAGGCCTTATGATAGGTTTGAGGCTCATAGAGTGTAGTAAGGGCAGTGTAACAATGATAGTCAAGTAAATGTGTAGGAATGGATTTTACCCGGGTTGAGGGGCGAGGTGGTATGTCTTGTGTAGGATCTTCAGGCGGAGCAGGAGCAGGGGACCTAGGCTCAAGGTGGGGTAGCTCGTCATCAACCTGTTCATCTACAACCTGTCTAGGAGAATCATCAAAAATATCTGGAGATTGAATAGAGAAGTCCAAAGGAGGATCAAGAGTATCTGTAGAAGGAACAAGAGACTTATCTGGAAATATTTCTAAAACAGAAGAGTTAGTTAGGGAAGAACGAAAGTGAAAGAGTTCAACAAACAAGCGATGTTCCCAAAAGACAACATTACGGGAAACACGAAGACGACGAGAGACAGGATCATAGCACCGATACCCTTTTTGAGTTTCACCATAACCAAGGAAACAACAAAGTTTAGATCGAGGCTTAACTTTGTTGTGCTCATGAGGCTGAAGAAGAACGAAACAAGTAGATTCGAAGGAGCGAAGGTAATGATAGTCAGGGGGTGACCCAAAAAGGCGCTCACATGGAGTCTGATTATGGATGATAGTGCTTGGAATGCGATTAATGGCATAAATAGCATGAAGAGCGACTTCACCCCAAAATGGGGTAGGAACTTTGGCAGAAAGAAGAAGAGAACGGACAGTGTCAAGAATATGACGAAGTTTTCTTTCCGCTCGACCATTTTGTTGAGAGGTGCCTGAACAAGTTAGATGATGTATAGTACCATAGGAATGTAACAGAGCTTGAAAAGCATATTGAGTATATTCAAGAGCATTCTCAGAACGAAAAGTTTTGATATGTTTGGAGAAGTGTGTTTCAACCATTTTTGCAAAGTTACTGTATATTGGTAAGATTTCAGAACGAGATTTCATAGGAAAGATCCAACTATAATGAGAATAATTATCAATAAAAACAACAAAATAACGAGATCCACCAATACTAGTAACAGGAGAAGGTCCCCAAACATCAGAATGAATTAACTCAAAAATACTATTAGAGATAGATTCACTATTATTGAAAGGTAAAGCTGTCTGTTTTCCTAACTGGCATGAAGTACAATCAAAATTGTCTTTGGACACAGAACCCAACAGACTCTTAGAAGCTAACTATTGTACCCGAGTAGATGAGGCATGACCAAGACGAGAATGCCAAAGTGCGAGAGAAGGTAAGAAAGAAACTATAGCAGCTGCAGTAGCAACAGAGACAGGAGCAACAGGTGGAAGATGAAGATTGTCCACGGGAAACATACGCCCTACCCTAGGACCGGTCCCAAGCTCTTGCCCCGTCCTCGAATCCTGCACAATACACCTAGAATAGTAAAAAATAAGGCGATATCCTAGTTCAGCTAATTGTCCCACAGAGCACAAATTATAGGATAGGTCAGGTACATGGAAAACCCCAGGAACAGAGAGGTTAGAGGTCGAAACAAAACCTAAACTATTCCCATGCATGGTGGAACCATCAGCTATATGAATATTAAGAGGATGTGGTGCAGGGTCAAGTTTGGAGAATAAGGATGAGTGAGATGTCATGTGATTGCAACAGGCAGAATCAAAAAGCCCAATTTGAGACTTACCAGGCATAACTGAGAGAGCAATGGAAAGAGATGCATTACTAGCCATACAAACAGCCTGAGCTATGATCTCTTGTAATTCAGTGGGGGAGAGGTTGATAGTGGATCCAGAAGACTGGGACTCAGTTGAAATGGAAGGCCTCGGCGGAATAGGCTCAGTATTAGCAACAACAGCAGTAGATTTGTTGCGATGGTAATAAGTCTCAATGGTGTGGCCAGGATACTTGCAATAATTGTAGAACTTCTTGTTGGTCTGCTTGCAACGATTGCTAGAGCCAGAGGAATCACCTGATTATTAAGGTTGCTCAATGGCAGGAGCAGAAGGAGTAATAGCCAAAACATTGAACTTATTCTGGGCTTGAAGGGTTGTAAGCCGAGCTTCTTCTCTAACCAACTGGTTTACAGTAGTACCAAGGGAGGGAGGAGGACTGCGATTAAGAAGCTGACCTTGGATGGGCTCAAAGTCCTTGTGAACTGACATCAGGAATTCATAGAGACGAAATTCATCTCTAACTGTAGCATATTGCTGAACACCTTTTGAGCATGCCCAAATTGGATCAGAAAGGTCAATTTGGTCCCAAATGAAGCGAAGGTGATCATAGTAGTCATTGATGGATTGCCCTGGTTCTTGTCGAAGTTGATACAATTCAACTACCAACTGATATTTCATAGATCTGTGAGTAGTGGAATACCTTTTGGCCAACATATCCCATGCTGATTTTGCATCATCAAAGCTACCCAACAGATTGGAGATGGAGGGAATGGAAGTGTTCTGAATCCATGTGAGGATCATGTGGTTGTGACTATCCCATTCAATCATGCGACCAAGGAAGGCAGCATCTTCTTCACTTGCTCCCTTGATAAGAATGGTAATTGCACCAGTACAGTAATGCCAGAGCATGCGACCCTTAAGAAAACTGCACATAGCTTAAGACCAAGATAAGTAATTATTGTTCCCTTCCAATACAGTATTGATGGGGCGAGGAAGAAAAACATCCTTTTTATCCATTTAGAAATACAATATGCAAAAACAGACTGCAAAAATGAAATCTATGTGAAAAACTGGGTAAGGAGAACCTAGACTGAAAAAGTCAACCCTGAAAAGTCAACGGTCAACAGTCAGTGTAGATGACGTCAACAGGATGACGTGGCGCTGACATTAGCGGGTGCCTGGATGCTGACGTAAGCTAGGGCTGACGTGGCACTGATGACGTCAGCTTGAACGAGGACGACGTATGTGGCTCGTGGGGCATAGACGCATAAGCTTCAGGTGGCGTGTGAGGGCGCGTGGGCACTCCAATGACTGTGAGACTTTCACTAATAGGTAGATCGTTCCAAGACGATCTTAGTGATACCTCCAGAAGTATGATTGGAGCAATATTCATGACAGGATGACAAGTGCAGTGATCTTGTTCGGTGTTGGACTCCTCAACGATAGTGGCTGCAGGTCCAGAACCCGAAGACAACGCTTGGAAGACGTCAAGGGTTCAACGGTGAGAGGCTGCGGCGACTGTTGTGATGGCGGAAGCGATGTTGAGCATGGAGTAACACCAATAAAGATAAGATTACTAAAAAAAGGTCAGAGCAATAGTTCTGATACCATGTTAGAAATACTGAAACGTAGTATTGTATTTCATCATCAAGGAATATATATGCGATGCCTTTATATAGGAGGCATATATGTGCGGTACAAGTAAAGTGTAGTACAAGTACAAGTGTGCTATACAAGTAAAGTAACTGGGCCTAAAGCCCATAACATAATATACTTAACAGAAAGCATGGAAGAACTAATACATCAAAAGAAATCTAATTGAACAATAAATATGTAATTGTCTAAAATTTTAGAAAGAATCATATTGAATATTCATACCACATAGAAGAAACATAACCCTTTGCCCTAACAAAGAGTTTAGGTTGCCATTAGGGAAAAGAAAATACAATTTTTTCTCTGCCAAATTCATTCTCTCCAGCCTCCCTTCAAAAACCTAACGTACAAGTGTCTAAAGAAAAAAAACTTTTACTATTTTAATTTTCGTCTAGATTTACAGCAGTAGTTTGTGAGTTAATTTCGGCCTTCAAAAATTGTGAATTTCAAAAAACTTAAAACTAGAAAGTTGCAAATATTTAAGTCATGGTTCCAAGCCAATCGGTCCTATGTCAATTGGATTTTTGAGAAGAGAGATATGCCCAAAATACCGATCAGTGCTCAAATATGATTTTTCCTTATCAAATTCTGCCTCTTTGATTTTTTTTTTCCTTATTTGAAGCTTCCAAACATGGTAGACGACCCAAGCACTCCAGTTGCACCTCCTTAGACATTTAAGCATGGTCCTTTAGCTCATCTTTAATTCTAGTTTCGCCTCCATTCTTTCACAAACTCCTGTCAAGTCATATTTTTCATATGATTTCCTGAAAATAGAAAATTACATGCAATGAATGACATCTTATTTAAGAAATTATATAAAGATAAATAATAAGGGCCAATGAAAATCATGGTTTAATTATAAAAATTAAGCATAGTAATAAGGAGATAATGCCTTACATAAATATATAACAAATATACATTTTAAGGCGTTATCACACCCCCCAACTTAAATCTTGCTAGTCCTTAACAATCCATAAAGCACCCATGTCTACTGAAGGTGAAAAATTAAAACTAAAATACAAGCCACTTTTGTAGGCTACACGACTATACTTCCCATGTGTAGAAGTCTTTGAACCCCTAGGTCACCTTAGTGGACGAGTTTAATCTCATGAGGGTTTGCAGTGACTCTACCAAAAAAAGTCATAAGTTTCCTGAAAATTCATGTAGCAAATGTTAGTCCACTTTTATCATTATATCATACAAATGAATTTCAATTCCTAGTTCGACATTGTTCATCATATTAAAGAGTTTTCACTAGCTTCACTTTTGGAGTGTGTATGTGCATAGCCCATTTAATCGAACCAGCTTTTCCAAACATGCATAGACCAAGAATAATCTAGATTAGAGCCTTTACTCCAAAATCTCTTTTAAGTCATCAACACTTTGAAAGAATGCACATTTTTTTTTCTCTCTTCAAATCACATGTGAACAAAAAGGAAAGAAGAAGTTTTAAGAATATCACATGTGTATACAAAAACAGCCGCTAAAACAACGGAAAAAGATCTCTTGGAAAGGGTGTTGAATTCTTGGAAACATGAGGTTAATATCATTCTCATCCCTAGTTTTTATCCCAAACATATACCAGACATGCACCTTTAGGATCAAGTAGAACTTTAAGCTCAGTGGTAGTGTAATCTTATGGCTAAGTAAAGGCAAAATTGTTGTCTTTGAAATATGAAGTATATCAATTAATTGCAGAGAATTCAAGCCAAACCCAACTCATAGGAGTAACAACCAACTTGAATCAAAACAACCTTTACTCAATCATATAACCCTTCTGAAATACATGAAAGATGTATAAGACACCAATGATTTATTTATTGATTATGTATATCTTCTCTTTCTTTTCTTTTCTTTTATTTATTTATTTATTTTTTAAGAAGAAAAGAGAGACAATGGTGGGATCTAAACGCATCAATTGCTCAAAACTGGAACCCCCAAGAGAATACCAATAAATAAAAAAATTTTGTGGTATTGTAGAATTATTTCTCATGGCTTAAATGATGGTGACAATGGTTAATGTAAAGGTAGGCTGAATATTTGTTTAGCTGGTGACAAAAAATTGATGGTCTTAGGCTTTCACCTCCTAAAATTCCACATAAACCAGCATACGTAAGGACAAAAATAAGTAGGATCATGGTATATCTCCTCATAATATTTTTAATAGTCAACAAAAAAATATAGAGCTCTTTTACAAAAACTGAAGCATATGAGAGAAATTTAAGAGTTCAAACAAAGAAATACTCTCACAAAGAAAAGTAAGGCTTAAGAACTCTTTATATGGGTTGAGTTTCAACTTATATCTAGCTTGTTCATGATCCATGCATATCCAATATCCTACCATCCGCTAACCCGGCTATTATGCTCAAAAGTTTCCAATTGTGCTTTTCATGAAAAGGTCTTAACATAGCAAACAGTATAACTAACTCAACATTATTCATTCCATCACATGATATAAAAATAAAGCTTATAACTCTTATGCCAAATCCAAGGTTTTTATTTATTTATTTATTTTTATAGAATTGAAATATTGCAACCAAAAAGAAAGAAAAGAAAAATCATGCAAGGTGCAGCAAAATGTGTAAACCTCTCCCCCCCAATTAAAATATTGCATTGTCCTCAATGTATCAAAACCAAAATAAATTCAGGGAAGAAGTTATCTTAAGCATTTAGATTTTTTTTTTTTTTTTTAAATTTCTTTCACACCTGCAAATGTTAGCTCACAAAAAAAAAAAAAAAGCAAAAAAATATATAAATAAATAAATAACAAAAGGGAAAAAGAAAAAGAAAAAAATAGAAAGAAAATAAATTAAAACAAATATGGTACAACTTCATAAGGCTCGATGAGAGTTTACTTAGCATCTTGATAGGCATGTATCTCAAGTGACATAGTCTCCTCCTCTGATACAACTCCCCCTAAGTATGGTTTCAACCTTTGTCCATTTACTTTCAAAATCCTACCATTCCTAAGGTCCTCAACTATTACAGCTTTATGGTTAAACACTTCTCTTACAATGAAAGGGCCATTCGACCTAGGTTTTAGCTTACCTAGGCCTAAATATGCATATTTAAGACCATCGGGCAGCGGCTTAAGCTCCAGCTATGGTGCCTCTTCACTTGAATGCACAATCTTTTTTTCATTCTCTAGTAGCTCCTCAAAGCAAGGCTTCCATCCTTCATTAATTGCCATCATCTGTTGTTCTTTCAAAACCTGTGAGGAATCCAACAATTTTTTTTTTTTTTTTTTTTCAGATACATGAATATTACATTCTAAATCATAAGAACCAACATAATCATTAAGAAGAGTTTTAAGAGGATCAGAAAAACAATTCTTATTAAACTCTTCTTGAACAACCGCCCTAATGAGGTTCACATAAGCACAGTCATCATCCTCATGTGGTTGTTTAGCCACATGAAATATTTTTAGCTCCAAAGTCATGGAACCAAAAGTGAGTTGCATCCTTCTATTCCTGCAATTAATTAAAGCATTAGCTGTGGCAAGAAAAGGCCTACCCAAAATAATAGGGGTATGAACACTAGAATGTAAAACAGGTTGGTAATCTAGAACAATAAAATCAAATGGATAATAATATTGTTCGATTTTCACCACACATCCTCAACAATCCCCCTCGGCTCCCTTATAGAGTGGTCAACCGATTGTAAAGTTACTAAAGTAGGTTTTAACTCACCAAGTCTAAGTTTTTGATATATACTGAAAAAGATCAAATTAACACTTGCCCAAAGATCTAGCAATGCATGCTCTATGATGTAATCTCCAATAGTACAAGTGATTGTAGGACAACTTGGATTCTTATACTTTGGTGGGGTCTTATGTTGGATAATTACACTTATTAGTTCTGTTAGGAATGCGGTCTTTTTCACATGATGCTTTCTCTTGATGGTGCATGGTGCATAGGTCCTTAATTACCTTGGCATATGCAGGCACTTGCTTTATAACATGCAATAATGGCAAATATATCTTGACTTGATGCAAATGCTCTATTATCTCATATATGGTGTCCAATTTCCTAGGTAATTTTAAGGCTTGTGGAAATGGTGGAGGGATTGGGCACTGTTCAATGTCATCAAGCCTAAGTGACTCAGTTTTATCCTTCTCTTTTTCAATTGGGATCTCCTTAGATTTCTTAGTTACTAAAGGAGAACTTTTATCAATCTCTCTACCACTCCTCAAAATGGTCACAGCTTTTACTTCCTCATGTTTATCCTTAGAGCCAATTTTTAGATTTTAATTGATGGGATTGGGTTGAGTTTGGGAAGGATGCTTCTCTCTCTCTATCCCACTCAATGAATTTGTAAGCCTAGTTATATGACTCTTGGTCACTTTTACCTCTTCATCTAGCCTAGAGAGCATGGATTCAAAATTTTGATTTTGCTCATTTTGTCTTTGAATGAAAGTACTAAGTGCATCCTCCAAGAAAGGTTTAGATGATGATGATTCATGTGGTGAATTAAAATTTCTTATAGTAGGAGGATTCAACACAAAGTCACTCTTATAACTCAAATACGGATGATTTCGCATAGTGAATTTAAAAAAAAAAAATTGTGAATTTTGAAATTCAAATATTTGGGTGACAAAACACATAATAATCATGAAGAGAACAGAAGAACTATGTATGAATTGTTGCATCCCACACAAAATTCTATTCCTTCATGCATCATGTTTCCACCTAATGCACCATATGTAGAATTGAAACAAGGTTTATTAGCAATACTTCTTGACTTTAGAGGACAAGAAAATGAAAATCCTTATGTCCATGTTAGAGCTTTTGAAGAGATAATAAGTAGTTTCTATGCACAAAATGTTATTGAAACTGCTAAGTTGTGAATTTCAACACATAGTGAATTTCAAAAATTGTGAATTTCGAAAAACTCAAAACTGGAAAGTTGAAGATATTTAAGTCACGGTTCCAACCCATCTAGCCTTGTGTCAATTGAATTTTTGAGGAGAGAGAAACACCCAAAATACTGATCAGTGCTCAAATTTGATTTTTCCTTTTCAGATTCTGCCTCTTTGATTTCTTTCCTTATTTGAAGCTTCCAAACATGGTAGAAGACCCAAGCACTCCAGTTGTATCTCCTTGGACATTTAAGCATGGTCTATTAGCTCATTTTTAATTCTAGTTTGGCCTCTATTCTCTCACAAATTCCTGTAAACTCATCTTTTTCACATGATTTCTTGAAAGTAAAAAATTACATGCAATGAATGACATCTTATTCAAGAAATTATGTAAAGATAAATAATATGGACTAATGCAAATTATGACTTATTTATACAAATTAAGTATAGTAATAAGGAGATAAAACCCACATAAATATATAACAAGTATACATTTTAAGGCGTTATCACTCCTTCCTATCTTTTGATCCTTAATTTCCAATGAATTATGTCTGATTTGGGAGCCGAATTCTATATATATGAAATGTATGTAGCTTTCCTTTTGGTACACAGGATGAAAGTAGCTGAGGATCATATAAATAATCCAGTCATCACAAGTAAGATCATCAATTACAAAATGAGTACACCAGATTTATTTGGTCACATACATAAGACTTGGAAGTGTAATTTGCTTAACTTAACTTGTAGGATCAAGGTGGCAGCTAGGGCTTTGCTCTTCCCAGTTGACTTGAGATAAGTAGGACATTCTTACTTCATATGTCCGTACCCTTGACACCCATAACACTTTGGACCAGCCCAGGTGTTATCATCAAAACTTAGCTTAGTGTCAGATATATTTAAAAATTTTATAACCTTGAAAGCCCAATTGTTTTCTTGACTAAGCCCAAGCCAATGACAAAACAAAGTCAAGCATCACGTGGACCTAGCTAAAACAAATCCCTTTTTTCTTTCCTCCTTTCCTTAACAACAAATCTGTTTATCCTCTTTCCCTTTTGCAGAAATTTCACAGTGATTTGCACCATCTATGGAAGGAAATTTTCCTCAAATCTTGTCTTTCTCTTTTCACCTCAATCTCCCATGATTACTCCAATATTTTAGAGCTTGAGAATGTGAAATCCTTTGCATATTACCATTGCAATCAAGGATTTTTCCATAGAGAGTTTATTGTGATTTTTGCTGGTAGAAATTGTAAGTATGGTCCTTTTTTACATGAGAATTTTCTATATAAGATTAGTATCAAAAGTTGTATAACACATATCTAATATATTTTTTTCCTCTCTCTAATACTAAAATTTTCTAATTGGGCATCCTGTGATGAGTTCGAAGCTTTATTTGTGAGTGCACATTAACAGGGTTGCTGTTAGGGGTGTCCAGGCCCAACTCAGACCCGCTAGCTTGAAGAACCCGCTCGATCCCAACCCAATTTCAGACCGAACCGACGCTCCCGTCGATCGATGATGGGTTTTCGTGCCTAAGACTCAATGCCGGCGGGTCGAGTGGCAGTTTTCTTCTCCAAAACCCAACCCGATCGATGATAGCTTAGATTTGAGGAGATCTCAGCAAGATTCGAGGAGATTTAAGTTGATTTCGGCAAGATCTCAACCATATTTTGTGAGATCTGGCGAGATTTGAGGAGATACAAGCTGATTTTGGTGAGATCTTGACCATATTTGGTGAGATCCAAGCTGATTTCGGCGAGATCTCGACCATATTTAGTGAGATCCAAGCTGATTTTGGGGAGATCTTGACCATATTTAGTGAGATCCGGCGAGATTCGAAGAGATCCAAGCTGATTTCGGTGATTTTTGGTGCAAATGGAGTGAGGTTTTGAAGATTCCGACGAAGCTTTTGTAGAATCCGGCGACATTTGCAGAATATAGCGAATCTCTCCATCGACCAAACTGACTCAAGCATCACCCGAACCCAAAACCGACTCGACTGATTGACGTCGGCGGTCGGTTTTGGGTCCCTCCACCTTCAACCCGATGCTGGCGGGTCGGTTCCGGGTTGGGTCCAAAACTAACCCGGCCTGACCCGTGGACAGCCCTAGTTGCTGTTGTATCCTGGAGAGCAACCACTTGAGCAATTTGCAGCAAATGTCATAGTAGTGGGGGCAAATTTGCTTCTTAAGGATAGCGGATTCAGTTTCATGCCTTGGCTATTGTGAAGTTTCTGTTTTCCTGCATTCTTATTTCATATCATTATATCTGACTTATACTTTTGTAATTAATTTGAGCAATTTTCAAAATATATTTCCAACACTTAGTGCTCCTGGTTCTTATAGTTGTCTTGGAGGCACTATATTCCTTTGGAAGCCCCTTAATTGCTATATAAAGCAATTCTTCATTGTCTAGAAAAACACCAACAACCATTAATTTATCCCTAAAAACTTTGATTTTCTGAAGATATGTATCAACAGAATCAATGTCTTTACCAATGCTATGAAGTTCTCCCTTGAGATTTATAACATGAGAACATGAAATGGAAGAAAAAAGATTCTTAAGGACCTTCCAAACTTCCATTGTTGAATTGCAACGAACTGTGAGAGCAACGATTGGAGCAATGAGAGCAAAGCTCATGAAAGTTGGAAGAGCCTTTTCTTTGGATTTCCAGATCTGGTAATCCGGATTGATGATTGTAGTGGTAGACCAAGCAAGATCTTTCAAAAAAATTTCTTGAATAGGTTTCAAGCACCATTGTAACTTGATGCTTCTATACCATGCAATTAGTGCTATCTAACTTGATTGCCATCATATTAGCCATGTTAGAAAGCAAAAGCAAAGGTTGATTCACCAAATTGATTGGTGTAGCAATGGTTAAGGGAGCCATTGTTGAATTTGCAGACGTGGAGGTTGAGGACGACATTGTTGAAGTCATAATTGGAACTATGGTTGAATATGCCATGTTCTGATACCATGAAAGAATCTTTGATCTTTGAGAAAAGAAAAAGGTTGAATCTAACCAACTCTATATCAAGAAGCGTAACAGAGAGAAAAGAGAGAGAGAGAAAGAGATTAGAATTGGACTAAAAATTTCATCTTCTTCATTAATTGTAGATCAGATACATTTTTCAAAATATAGTACAAAACACTCACACCCAATGATACAATAATTTACACCATAATTAAATCATTGTAACAAACTCAAAATTTCCCCATGTGCTTTGTAATAGAATCCATAACTCACTACAACAAAATGTATTTTTAGTGATGAAAATTAGTGATGAAATATTTTTTGTCACTAAAAATACAGATTTAGCAACGAAATATGGATTTTGTTGCTAGTAATGAAAAAAATTATTACATTTAGCGACGAAACATAATTTTCGTCGCTATTGGTGATTTGAAATATGGGTGCCAACGGAGAAAAATTTGGCACGAACTTAATTAATCTATAGTGATGAAATATTTCGTCACTAAAAGTTGAAATTTTTTGTGACGAAACATTTCGTCGCTGTAGGTGTTTCTATGAATAGTATTAGTGACGAAAATCATTGCGTCGCTAAAAGGAAGAATTAGTGGCGGATTACCATCATCGCTAAGTATAATCATACAAAAATAGGTTTTCTATTTAACAGTTTTGGTGACGAAATCAAAATTTGTCGCTAAAAGTATGTTATAGCGATGAAATCTGAATTTCATTGCTAAAAATCGTAACAAAATCTAGCTTCTTTGGTGATGAAATTATACTTCATCGCTAAAAGTATGTTATAGTGACAAAACTAAATACGTCTCTAAAAGCGTAACAAAAATATGGGACCTTTTGCGACGAAAAAGCAGGCAATAGCGACGAAAAAGTTTCGTCACTAAAGATGCTAGTATAAATATACCAAATTAGATTTTTCACTCAAACCCTAACATTTTTTTACTCTCATTCTCTGTTGTTCACTCTAACTTTCTCTCTCTCTCTTTCTACTGTTCTCTGTCGAGCTCTGTTCACCACCGTCAAGGAGCTCCCTTCGCTGCCATTGAGCTGTCGAGCTCCTTAGCCAGTCTTCTTCTCTCGTACCGAACCCCTTTCCCTTTTTGGCCTCACCCTTGACCAACAACTCCTCGTCGAGGTTCTTGCCATCGTAACCTCATCGTCGCACTCATTTTTGTCGTCATTTTGGTCCTCATCGATGCCACCACCTTGGTCTCTCTCTCACCAGGTACACTCTCTCTATCTATCTATCTATAGTTTTTGTTTGGTTGCAGAGAAAAACAAAGGAAAAGAATAGAAAATTGAGTTTTGATTTTGTCAAGTCACAATTATTGAGTTTTTTGAAGTTCTACTGTTTAACTTAGTGAAGAAATTGGTTTAGGAGGAAAAAAAGTTGTGAGAGTGTTAACTTAGGTACTCAATAATTCTTAAGTTCTAGATGGTTCTCTTTCTTTTCTTCTTTTGTTTCCTAAACTTTGTCTCTTAATATTAAACCACTGCTTTGATATTTTTATTTTCATTGTAGTATTGGGATTATGCTTTATAGTCGTGTCAATTTGTGTATGATAATTGGGTTAATGCACGAGCTTTTCTTTGGCTCTTTTCTCATTCTTCTTTATAATTTGTGCTAGGAGGATTGAACAAAATGGACTAGATTGGATTTTACGCCCGTATGTAATCCATTAGATTTTATTATTAGCAAGACTTTATGAGTGTATGCATTTGAGGAATAGTGCTTGCCTTTTATGTGTTACTTGTGATTTATGCGTAATTTCGTACAAAAATGCTTTCTTGATCATATTAGCTCATTTAGGGAGCTTGGTGATAGCTCTTACTTCTAGTATTGAAAAGGAAAAGTTTTTTGAATTTATCATAACTCCCATATTCTAATCAAGTTATAGTTTAGCATTGGTTACTAGTGGGTTTTTATTTAATTTTTATATTATTTATTTTTAGTGTTTATATGCTCTTTGGGAATATATATGTATTTGATTTGGTTTTCCTTTTCAGTATAATTATGATTTGATTTATTAATATTGGATTTTAACTATGTGTTTGAATTCTCTATGGAGGTCATGTTTTTTGGCAGTACTAATAACTTACAAGCATAGTAACTTTTTTATTTTTTATTTTTATTTTTGGCATTACTAGTAACTTACAAGCATAATATTGCTTCTGAACTAACAGCTACTATACGAACGACAGAGTTTGATTAAGTGATGCATGCGTAGGAGGACTGAATGACACTATTTGAATCCTTTTCTCTAAAGGGTGCTTTGAATTCTTACTGTTAACAAATAGCACGAGATCTTTTGAGTATTCTTAATTTCTTAATATCACTTTGCTTTTGAATAGAATTTTAGCGTTAGAAGTTGATGGTGTGCTATAAACTAAGCCAACTCCAAGCTCGTCCATAAGGGTCGTCCAAAGAAGAATGGGCACTTTATAGAACCGTCATTTATGAAAAGGTCATCGATCAACAAAGATGCTTGGACGACCCCCAGACGAAAATTCCAAGCATGTTTCTCTACACAAGTTAAGGAAGTGAACCACATGTTCCTATCCCGAAGCATGAGTAAAAATCAAAGTTCATTGTTACAAGTTCGTACTAAATACTTCCAAAAATGGTTATGAAAAATAAGATCAAATAATCAAACTTCCATGGCGGTTATGGAAGTTAGCCCCGAACCCTTCGACCTCCTCAAAAATAGGAGAAGTTACTAGACAGGTAACCACTTCTATTGTGCACTATATAAACACTCATTCATGACAAGAAAAGGTACGTCTGAAACATTTCCCAAAATGTTGGATCTCTAGAATTTGAGAGAGAAACTAACATAAGCATCAGAGGGTTCTTGGCCAGTCACCATTGGTCTCCTTTAATTGTTTGTTTCCTTTTCAGGCCTTCAAAATCATTGAAGCTAGGAGTATTCAGCCTACTGATTTCTTGTGCATCATCAGAAGTAAAATTCTTACTCAGTATTAACTTTGACTGTTAGGACATATGTGGTTTCACTTGATAGAGAACATATGTCATTCTTTTATGTAATTGGCTAATCCTTTGACAAAATGCACTTTACTTGTATTTAGGTAGATCTAATATGTGTTTAATACTTCAAGGAACATGTTGTTCAAGTCTAGTATTAAAACCATGAAGATTGAACCAAGAAACAAGTGAAGAAAAGGTGTTCATTAAAGCTGGACAGATAGCTCAACACCTGTGGACAGATAGCCCGACAGCTTCTCGACATCTTCTCGACAGCTGGATATCTATTGAGCTCTTAAGGAGTTTCTTATCACAATCTCGACACCTTCTTGACAGCTGGTGGATCGATCGAGAAATCTTCTGTCTTCTCGATAGCTCCTCGATAGCTTTTCAACAAATAGCTATCTATTGAGGTTTAAATCTCGACACTTCCTCGACACCTCCCGATCGATCGAGGTTACGGAAATCAGAATTTTCAGATCTGATTTTTGGGCCAGGCTTTTATATTTGTGTAGGGTTTCTTTTCTCACAACCCTAGACCTATATAAGGCTTATTTTAGAGACTGTCATATAAGAGAATACAAGGAGAACATATGCAAAAGGTGATCTATGCCTTATTCTTTTTGAAAGAAGCTACCGCGTCTTTGTGCTTTAGGATTTTGTAACCAAGTGCTTCTTGATCTTCATTGTTGATGAAGTGAAGAACTTTACAGCCAACATTCTTCTTCCTCAAGTTGATGAGTGAGTTATGTATTGGGATCTGTGCAAAGGAGTTAGTCACGTATTAGAATCTGTGCATCAAAAGGGTGGCGTTCATATATTAAAAAGTTCAGAGGTTTTGAAGCGGTAGAAGGTTTCTACTATGAGTTCATCTATGGGGATTGTAGAGTCTAGAAATAAAGGTTTTGTACTAGATTTAAAACTTCTCTTTACTATAGTGGATTGCTTTTCGGGAAGGTTTCCCCCAGGTTTTTTACTATGAAACTGGTTGGTTTCATTGGTTTTCTTGAGTCATCATATCTTGTCTTATTTATTTTTTTCGCTACATGATTTTGACATGATATTGATGTTTGTTTGTTTTTAACAAGTTTTATACATAATTAATCTAATTAACAACTTTGGTATAAAACTTGTTAATTTTACTAACCGGGGTCTAAATTTTTCAACAAGTGGTATTAAAGCAGGTTCACTCTAATTAAATTAATTTCTTGAGTGTGATCCATTGACCCCTGTTGTCATGAATAGAGGACAATCTTTATTTATACCTCCTTTATTTGATGAAACTAATTATGCGTACTGAAAAGTTCGTATGAAAGTTTTTTTGCAGGCTCTAGGTGAACAGGTATGGCGAGCTATTAAAGTTGACTGGATTAAGCCAAAGAAAGCATCAGTGGATTGGGATGATGCAACAATCATAGCGGCAAATTTCAACAGTAGGGCTTTGAATGCTTTGTTCTGTGGGGTGACTAATGAGGAATTCAAGAAAATATCATCCACGAAAGTTGCCAAGGAAGCATGGACCATTCTTGAGATCACCTATGAAGGTACCAAGGCAGTAAAGACTGTGAAGTTTCAACAACTCACTAGTAGTTTTGAAGAAATAAGGATGGAGAAGGATGAGACCTTTAATGAGTTCTATGCTAAACTCAAGGATATTGTGAATTTTGCTTTCAACCTTGGAGAATGTATTATAGAATCCGAAATTGTGAGGAAAATCCTTAGGTCCTTACCTGAAAGATTCCATGCCAAGATCATTGCCATTGAAGAAGCAAAGGACATTGATTAAATTCCTTTGATTGAACTTATAGGAAACCTTCAAACTTATGAGATGAGATTAGGCTCAATGGGAAAAGGTGGAAAGAGTAAAACCTTGGCTCTTAAGGGTATAGAGGAAGAGATTGAGGACTCTGAAGATGAAGATGAAAGTGAAGATGAGGATGAGGATTTAACCTTTATAACTAATGAGATTATCAAACTTTTTCAGTTTAGGAAGGATAAGGGCAAACCTCTTAGGAAATATAAATCCTCAAGGAAGGGCAAGAATGAGAAACCCCTCATCCAATACTATGAGTGCAAAGGTTTTGGTCATATGAGGATAGAGTGTCCAAACTATTTCATGAAAGAAAATACCAGGATGTCAGAAGATAAAAAGTTGGTTGCTACTTGGAGTGACACTAAGGATGACTCTTCTGATGAGTTTGTGGATGAATATCGTCATGTTATGGCCTTTGCTACCACAACTAATAAGGTGATTTTGGAGAGTGCTAGTGATAGTGAGGATTCTTCTGATGATGAAGTACCTAAGAAGGTGACCCTTTAGGAAGCCTATGATAAACTATGCACTAAATTCATAAAATCTAAAAAAACTTCTCATCTTTGTAGAAAATATTTGAATGAGGTAAAAACTGAAAAACCTGATTTGTTAGTCAAATTAGATAAGACTACAAGGTTAGTTGAGACTCTTGTTGTGGAGAACGCCTTATTAGAAGAGAAGATCAAGAATCTTGAGGTTGAGCTTAGTCAAGCTAGAACTCAAATAGAAAGGATGTCTAATGCAAAGCTTAATGAGGTATTGAGTGCTCAAAAACCTAGTTATGACAAGATTGGCTTAGGATATGCTGTTTTCTACAACCCCTTCTCTTCCACGACTTTTGGATCAAGGACTGTCTTTGTGCCACAATTTGAAAAAGGTAATAAAGGCATGAAATCCAAAACTGATTTGGCTAATTCTAAATCCTTTGTTAAACCAAATGTTTGTCATCATTGTGATGTTGCTGGACACATTCATTCTAATTGCTTTAAGTTGTATCTTCATAAGTAATTGTCCAAACAGTCACAGGTTTTCTCTTAAAGACCTACACTTTTGTTTGGAGAGTTATTGAAAGTCTTGAGTTTTTTAACTCAATTTCAGGAGAATTCTAATTCTTCTATGTCCTTTAGTAGATATACTAGGACACGTGGCTTTTCATCTTCACAGCCAAAGAATCGTGTTGTGTGGGTGAGAAAGGAGCCTAAGACTTAATTGTCTTTTCTGTTTGTCTTCTGTTTTAATCCTTTCTATCTAAAGTAGGACTCTCTTTATTTGATTTCATTTCTGTTTTTGGAATTATGCTTTCATGCATCTGCACTCTTCTATCATGTTTTCATGCATATGCATCCTTCTTTCATGCTTTCATGTTGTTTGTCTATTTTTGTTTGGTTGTTTAGTTTTTTATTTTGTTTTGTTTTTAAAATAAAAAATAAAAAGGAAAAATTAGAAAAATACAAAAACAGTGTGTGTTTTGTGTACTTTGATACTTGTGTACCTTGGATGGCCATTGGAACAAAATTTTCTAAACTTTGCATCTTTTGTAACTTAGATAAGCATCTCTATGCATAACTAAGCAAGTGAGATTTGTGGCTCTTATTTGTGATGAGTAAGATTAAGTTATCTCTTAAACTTAATACTCGTATCACTCTTTTTGACGAGTAGAACTAGAAAATCCTAAGAGAAAGGTATAAATAACTATCTCACCACTGTTACCCACCAATTATAATATGACACTTGTATGCTTCGGCACAGTAAAAGTGCAGTGTCAAAGACACCCGTATGCTTCGACATAGCAAATGTGCAGTGTCAAATGCTTATCATCTTGGGTATTTCTTTTCTTTCTCTTATATGCCCATGCATGATATGTTAAAATAAAAGAAAATATGCAAAGAAAAAAATTAAAAAGCAAAAAGATAAAAAATGCTTTAAATATGGTTGTAAGCGTGTATTCTAGGAGATGTAGGAGTTATAGGATGTACCTTGAAGGTGATAGTCCCTATCAAACAGTTATGATTATGTGTGAACTAAAGTGATTTTCTCATATCTCAAATCGTCATAACTAATTAACACTCATGCAATCTTGCGATGTTTTTCACACACAACATGCAATATTCTTTGCTACTCTTAATACATGTGTAGGTACAATGTGATTTGACCATCACATGTTTTACATGTGCTAATGTATGCTCACTAAACTGTCTTAGTTTATTGTTTAAACATAAAATTGGTTAGACTTATTTAGTGTGTGTGTGTGTTTTGAATCTATATGCTTAACATTTTTCTTGTTAAGAGATTTGTTTTTCACATGGTGTGCATCTTTCTATTATCTTGTTATCCATAGCATCTTGTTTTATTACATTCATGCATTTTTATGGATTCTTTGTGCCCCCTTGATCATCTTTGATTATCTTTATGTTTCTCGGGTGAAGTTTTTTAGTTTCTTGTATCCTCTGTCAATCATGACAAAAAGGGGAAAAATTGTGGAGAATATGTGGTTTCTTTTTAAGATTTTACATGTTAGGGGGAGAAATATATTCCCTTGTAAAGGGGAGATGTGTTTCATCTTGTTAGAGGGAGTGCTTACTTCCTTGTTCTTGTACCTTGGGTCTTGTTACCATGTTTACATACATTGTGTTTATCTTCTTTATATGCTGATGTATGTTTCTTTCACTTATCTCTACATGTGTTGTTTCTTTTCTATCTTCATACATATGTTTTTTATACTTATATGTAATATATTATTTCTGTTTCACACTAAGATGCCTTGATGAGTTTTGTTTAAGTGTTTCAGAAATACAGGTTGTTAAAGTCTTCTATGCTATGAACTCTCTTTTTGCAAAGTTTTTCAAGAATTTGTGCTAGGATAGATTTTATTGTATTCAACAAGTGAATATGAGTTGAGTGATTTATAACTTCTTTTATATGCTTATTTGTTAATTGTGATTTTGTCACGGATTGCCGAAGGGGGAGATTGTTAGGATATATGTGGTTTCACTTGTTAGAAAATATATGTCATTCTTTTATGTAATTGGCTAATTCTTTGACAAAATGTACTTTACTTGTATTTAGGTAGATTTAATATGTGTTTAATACTTCAAGGAACATGTTGTTCAAGTCTAGTATTAAAGTCATGAAGATTGGATCAAGAAACAAGTGAATAAAATGTGTTCATTGAAGCAGAACAGATAGCTCGACACCTATGGACAGATAGCCCAACAGCTTCTCGACACCTTCTTGACAGCTGGCTATCTATCGAGCTTTTAAGGAGTTTCTTATCGCAATCTCGACACCTTCTCGACAGCTGGTGGATTGATCGAGAAATCTTTTGTCTTCTCAATAACTCCTCAATAGCTTCTCGACAGATAGCTATCTATCGAGGTTTAAATCTCGACACCTCCTTGACACCTCCCGATCGATCGAGGTTATGAAAATCAGAATTTTTAGATTTGATTTTTGGGCTAGGCTTTTGTATTTGTGTAGGGTTTCTTTTCTCACAATCCTAGACTATATAAGGCTTATTTTAGAGGCTGTCACATAAGAGAATACAAGGAGAACATATGCAAAATGTGATCTATGCCTTATTCTCTCTGAAAGAAGCTATTGCGTCTTTGCACCTTAGGGTTTTGTAACCAAGTGCTTCTTGATCTTCATTGTTGATGAAGTGAAGAACTTTACAGCCAACATTCTTCTTCCTCAAGTTGGTGAGTGAGTCACGTACTGGGATCCGTGCAAAAGAGTTAGTCACGTATTGGGATCCGTGCATCAAAAGGGTGATGTTCATATATTGAAGAGTTCAAAGGTTCTAAAGCGGTAGAAGGTTTCTACTGTGAGTTCATCTACGGGGATTATAGAGTCTAGGGACAAAGGTTTTGTAGTAGATCTGAAACTTCTCTTTACTATAGTGGATTGTTTTTCGGGATGGTTTCCCCTCAGGTTTTTTATTGTGAAACTGGTTAGTTTCATTGGTTTTCCTAGGTTATCATATCTTATCTTATTTATTTTTCCCACTGCATGATTTTGACATGATATTGATGTTTGTTTGTTTTAACAAGTTTTATTCATAATTAATCAAATTAATAACTTGGGTTTAAAACTTGTTAATGTTATCAACCGGGGTCTAAATTTCCCAACATTGACCTTTACTAGAGAATGTGGATACTTTGTATTTTTGTAGTGCACTTGAAGTTGGTTATATAAATTTGAAGTTAATTAAATTCATTTAAAAAATATTTCATAGTTATAAAATTATTATGGATATTTTCTAGTGCACTTGAAGTTGGTTATATGAATTTGAAGTTAATTTAATTCATTTAAAAAATAGTTCATAGTCATAAAATTTTAATTCTTTATTGACTTGCTTTCATTGTATAATTATTATTTTCATTGCAACAATGAATGAATTTCGAGAAAAAAAGATATGCATACTAGAGACAATTGCATGTACACTATTGTTCACCAATTGTGGACAAATTCAATTTATGTTTACACTTATCTCTTTAAACGGCTAAATGTATCATTTTTCTCTTCCCTACAAAAACCCTAATCAAACTCTTTTTTCTAAAATTTTAAATTGTAAGATCACAAATCCTCCTAACCCTAAGACTACCATGAGTGAGAGGGGAATTGAAAATCATGAGTAAAGAAATGGATGTGTATTTGTGGAAATTTGATGTAGAAAAGGAGAAAACAAATTGCAATGAACTAATAGGATCATGAAATATGGTTTCGTTGAAGCAATCTTTGTATTAATAATTTGAGTTTCAATAAAATAAAATAAAAAGACCAAAAAAAAGTCTTGTAAAACAAATAAAGCAAATGAGCAAAAATTTAATTGGAATCTTGAATAAAGAGAAGGACAAAAAAGTAGTGAAACAAAGCAAATAAAGAAAATCCAATCAAAGAAGTTTTTGTGGGTTGGGGGGAGAGAAAAAAAGACACAACTTTAGGTTGTTACTCAAGCATTTGAAGAACCAATAAAAACGAGGGAAATTGGAAATCTATTAAAAAAATCAATAAGATGTCTTTAATTCTAGGGGTGACAACTTGAGCATTTGAACTTCAAAGTACTAATTGAAAGAGGGAGAGTTAAAAAAAAAAAAAAAAAAAAAAAAGGAGAGAGAGAGAGAGAGAGAGAGAGAGAGAACATAAGGCTATTTTTGGGATTGTTGTGAAATTATTATGATTTTTTTTTTTGGTTGAGTTCTTAGCATTACTTCAAAAGGTAGAAAGACACCTTTTTTGAGATAACGGATCTTGGAACCTGATTGTTATTATTATTATTTTTTTTTGGTAGCCTAATGTGAAACAAAAAAAGACACCATTTTGGGCATAACAAATTGATCAAAACAATGCCATTTTGAATCCACTTTGTGGTATATTATTTATTTATTTATTTATATTATTTGAGTAAATTTGATAGAAATTTATATTAACAAGGATATAAAAATATACAACCATAGATGCTCAGGGGATAAACAAAAGTCACCAAACTAGCGGGACAATCCATCCAAGAAAAAGAAAACAATAACAATTGTTTTGTAGGATACAACTTAGGTTCAATGCACTAATATACCGAACTGAAACTTAACCCTGTTTTATAATACAGATTAATAAAACATGGGGAAAAAAAAAACTAGAGTAGAGATAAAGTAGTGAAAACTAAGTATGAATAATAAAAAGTCTGCCTACACCCAATGTGGTATATTTATTTGTAGATAATTGATACAAATGTAGTGAGAGTTTAAGAAAAAAAAAAAAGGAAACATATCAAGTTATCAACGGAGTAGAGTAACCAATGTTTTTTTTTTTTTTTTTTTTTTTTTTTAATTAAGCATTTAAAAAAGCCATTTTTTTAGCATTTGAAGGAGCATAGTGCACATAGGGAATGGACGTTACAAATTATATAATTTGTTCAACAGAGTAGAGTAACCAAAAAAAAAAAAAGGGCATTAAAAGGAGCCGTTTTTATTGAGCATTTAAAGGCAAGTATTTGTTTACGTATATGTTAATGTTTTTAGCATATATATATATATATATATCTTGCTTAAAAATTTCATTTGTTGTCACTGGACTAGGAAAATGTTCTTAGTTAAAGGCCTCATTCCTTAGCCCTTTGTTGAAATAAATTCTAACATTCATTAATGAAAATTATCTTGAAGAGAGAGAGAGAGAGAGAGAGAGAGGTTATCGTTTTCCTAACAATCATGTTTACCATAATCTGATCCCAATTACCAAAGCAACTGATGCTAAATATAGAACGACTCTCTACTGGATATTAGATATTTGTTTTAAGTTTTTTTTTTTTTTAAGCCATTTAAATTATGTGCCATAATTAAATTGACATAACATGATTTACTTAAACCAACTGGTACAATGGACAAGCTTAATTGGTATTTTTTTTTTTTTTTTGAGAAAGAAACCTGAAATTTATCTTATTAAGAAAAACCGGCTAAATCCGCCTGATAAATATCAGTAAAGTGAGACGGAACAGACTCCATCCACACTAGAAAACTGGAAATATTAACTGCAAACCTAACTAAACTATGCGCTAATTTATTACCATCCCTCCTAGTATGAGAGTAAAGTAATTTAGAAAAAGATCTAGCAAGTACTCTAACATCCTCCACCAAAAGACCTAAAGCTGAAAGATAATGATCCTCCCTTCGAAGAGCAGACATCAGAATGCTAGAGTCACCTTCCAAGACCACATTGTCAACACCTATCTCCCTTGCAAAAACAAGAGCCCTGGCAGCAACAAGAGACTCCACCTCCTCAGGACCATAAACTCTAGGAAGTTTCTCAGAAAGTGATGCTAAAACCATCCCTTGATCGTCGCGAATCACAACCCCAATACCAGACTTATTCTCAGCACTAAAATTGGCCCCGTCAAAATTGATTTTAAGCAAACCATTCGAGGGGGGCACCCATCTAGCTCTGGAGCGTGGAGCCGCTGGAACCCGAGGAATCTGCACTGCTAGAAATTCAGCATGCCTATCCTTAGCGAGCTGAGATAGCTGCGAGAGAGAGACGCTGGATTGGGCTAGGCGAACTTGATTCCGATGATGCCAAATCGTCCACACAGTAGTAGCGAATAACTCCGGTTCTTGATGATTGGTTATGATCCAAGACAGCAGCTCCTTGAAGTCCACAAATGACTGGGTACGACGCACACCCCACAACTGTAAGTCAGACCACACACCATCTAAGCTGGAACAAGACCATACAGCGTGGATGACAGTCTCCTCTACTTGATGACAGCGATCACAGATAGCCTCCTGCAAAATTGTGCGTCGCATTAAGTTGACTTTTGAAGGAACTGAATTACGACAGGCGCGCCAGATGAAATTCTTGATCTTATTCGGACAATTTAGAGCCCAGATTCCTTTCCACAAATTGGTATTCACTGGTTCACGGAACGGACTTGGCTCACTCTCGTCTTTAAGGAAACGGTAACCAGTCTTGCATGAGTACCGGCCATTAGAAGAGTGGGGCCAAAAGAGAATATCTTCAGCTGAACCACATGCTAGAGGAATGCTCTTAATCAGATCAGCTTCCTCAGGGGCAAACAAACCATCAACTAGCTCCTCATTCCAAGTCCGAGCCTCATCATTAATTAATAAATCCACAGTGGCATTCTCAAACCCTTCAACCACTGGAGAACAGAGAAGTGGAGGGTGCTTTCTCGGCAACCAGTGATGCTGCCATACCCGAACCTTCCTTCCAGACCCTATACGCCACCTACCACCTCTTTGAATAACCTCACGCCCATATAAGATGCTTCGCCATGCATACGAACCTGATCTTGACTCCTTAGCTTCCATAATAGAGCTATTGGGGAAAAAGCGGGCTTTGAAAACTTTGTAAAATAAAGAATCGGTATTATGCAAAAGGCGCCAAGCTTGCTTAGCCAATAGGGAGTCATTAAACAAGGCCAAGTCCCTAAACCCCATACCTCCCACCATTTTTGACTTTGTCATCTCTTCCCATTTAAGCCAGTGAACTTTCCTCCGATCACCACGTTGACCCCACCAGAATCTCTTTACCAGAACCTCAATATCATTACAGAGCCCCAAAGGTAGTTTAAAGCATCCCATTGCATAGGTAGGGATTGCCTGAATGACTGATTTGACAAGAACTTCACGCCCTGCTTGAGAGAGCAGCTTCCCTTCCCAACCTTGGAGTTTCTTCCAAACCCTTTCTTTTATATAATTAAAACTCTCTCTCTTACCCCTACCAACCAGAGAGGGAAGGCCTAAATACTTCTCAAACTGATGCTCCTCTTGAACCCCCAGAATACCCTTGATGGTAACCTTTAAGTCTTCAGAAGTAGATTTACTAAAGAAGATAGATGTTTTGCTCCTATTCACTTTCTGACCCGAAGCCTCCTCATATTGAGATAAAAGTGCCATGACACATCTACACTCATCCGGAGTAGCCCTGCAAAAGAGGAGGCTGTCGTCTGCAAATAATAAGTGGGTTAGTTTTGGGCCACGCTTGCACAAAGAAAAACCAGAAATATCACCCATGCTCGCCGCATGCCCAATAAGCCCATGTAATCCTTCAGAGCATAAGAGGAAAAGGAATGGGGATAGGGGATCCCCTTGTCTAAGACCTCTCGATGGGTGAATCAAACCCTTCGGTTCACCATTAACAAGGATGGAATAGGTAGCAGTCCTCACACACACCATCACAAGTCCAATCCAATGTTCATTGAAACCCATCTGCCTCATAATCGCCTCAAGAAAAAACCATTCCACCTTATCATAAGCCTTACTCATATCTAACTTCAACGCCATATAACCTGTTTTCTTTGAATTATGATTCTTCATAGAGTGTAATGTCTCAAAAGCCATAAGAACATTGTCAGAAATAAGTCGATCTTTAACAAAGGCCGACTGATGCTCAGTGATTATGGTTGGTAAAAAAATTTTCAATCTGTTTGCAATCACTTTTGAAAAATTTTTATAAAGAACATTACATAAACTAATGGGACGATACTGATGCACATACTCAGGATTATCAACCTTAGGAATAAGGGTAATAAAAGTATGATTGACGGGATGAGGGAAAGTACCTGAATTTAACCAGGATAAGATAGATCTAACCACATCATCATCCACCATGCCCCAAAAGTGTTGATAAAACAAGGGCGGCATCCCATCTGGACCTGGCGCCTTCAGAGGAGCCATTTGGCTCAATGCAATCTGTACCTCACACGCTAAGAACTCCTTAGATAGCTCCTGATTCATGTCTGTTGTGATAAGCTGAGGAATTCGGTCCAAAACCCCATTGTCAAGTGACGGATTAGAGGATGAAAACAGTTCCTGGTAATAATTTATTAACACCGAGGCAATAGATTCAGAATCCTCCTTCCACTGGTTCTGAGTATCTCTGATACCCCGAATAGAATTCTTTCTACGTCGCTTCGTCGCCTTACTATGAAAATACTTCGTATTGCGATCTCCTTGGCTCATCCACAACACCCTTGAGCGCTGATTCCACATGCGTTCCTCTTTATCCAGCAATGAGGATATTTCAGCTTTCAATTCTCTTACTCGGTTATTACAACCACTTCTAATAGACTCCTTTTCGGCCTGAACCAATAGGTGTCTACATTTAAGCAATTCCCTTCTGACATTGCCGAAGCAATTTTTATCCCACCAAGCTAGGTCTCGGCCACATCTCTCAACCCTTGTCAAAATTGCATCATCAGAGTCATTGTCAAGCATTGATCTCCATGTTGCTTCCACAATATCACCACAGCGGCTATCAGAGAGCCACATTTCTTCGAACCTGAAGGGTTTATTTCTCGGAGGAGGATCCAAGCCTGAGAGAGTCAAAAGAATAGGAACATGATCAGAGGAATCACACCGAAGATGGTGAATTTGTAAACCTGGAAAAAGTAGGAAAAAACCATTATTTGCCAGCCCTCTGTCTAATCTCTCCCAAATAGAGTTACCATCCCTAAAGTGTCTACTCCAAGTGAACCGTTGACCAGAAAAACCCAAGTCCATAAAACCACATTCATCTATCACTTCTCGAAAGAGTTGCATTTGATAATTAGGGCGTAGAGCTCCTCCTAATTTCTCCTCTTGACTAACAAGCTCATTAAAATCACCCATACAAATCCATGGAACACTAGGGTGGTGGTTAAGGCGGCGAAGTTCACTCCAAGCTTCATGTCTCCTTGCCGTATCTGGCTCCCCGTAGAAGCCAGTAAACCTCCATTGATGATCCGAGTTTTTATCAATCCAAGCATCAATAAAATACTTCTTTGAATCTTCCACAATAAGATTGATAGAGTCTTTCCAAAACAGAACAAGACCACCTCCCCTATTATCACTAGGTACCACCCACCTATTCTGAAACTCCAGACTACTTTGAACCCTATCTAGCCTTGCTTCATCCGTCCATGTCTCGGCTATAAACACGACGGAGGGATCTTTTGCCCGTACCATTTCTACAAGCTCCTTCCCTGTTCGAAGGTTCCCAAGCCCCCAACAGTTCCATGCTAAGCAATTCATTGACTCTGGCGGGGCTGCTGAACAGCCTCCACCAATACAGTAGGTACTTCTTCATCACTCCTCAAAACCTGTAGGCGTTTGCAAGGTAATAGGGAGCAATCTTCCACATGGTCAAAACTACGCTTTCCACCTGTTATTTTCACCGCAACTGAAGGAGAAAAACTGTCCACTGTAGACCTAACTAACCGGGTCCAGGTAGACATTTTGGTAGGCTGAACAGATGTAGGGGAGAACTCCCCATTCTTCATAGAAACACGAGATAAGGGTGAAGGATCCTCCAATTTGTCCAAAGCCGAGGAAGTAACCAACATAGGACTTGAGGGGGTGTCAAACTTGGTAAGCTCTCTATCAATATCCCGTAGCTGAGAATCAAAGTCATCACCATTAGAAACTTGACCATCTATATCCTGACATCCCTCATTGAGATTAGGCCGAGAGACTTCTTGAGGGACCCTTTCCACCTGCTCACTTTGCATGGGCATAGGAGTTACCAACACTGGATCAACATTCCTCGTTGGTTGGATATCAACTGGCTGCCCCTCTTCAATATCTGAAGGAACAACAGGTGAACTAACGTTCATTACGCCCTCCATTGGTCCTTTCCCACCTCTAGATTCACTACTCGGACTCCTAGCCTGCCTCTCAAGCTTTGATTTATAATATCCAGGCACAACCACCACAGACTTCCGAGATTGTACAAACGCCGGTGCTCGTAAACTAGGTCCGAATTGTTGTTGCTCAGTTTTAAGGGTGCCCTCACTTTCAATCCACACATTACAGTCTTTATCATCATGGTCCAGGCAACCACACCAGTAGCATATAATCGAGAGACGTTCATACTTAAAACTGACCCACACCTGTTTGTCATTATCAATGGAGATGAGACGACCTCTGCACAAAGGCAAAGAGACATCAATAGTAACTCTAATCCGAATAAAACTCCCACCATCATGCACCAGCTTATCCGGGGATTGAACAACTTCCCCTAGGGCGTCACATATTTTTTCTGCCACCACTTTGTTCCTATATCTGATTGGTATATCATGTACCTGCACCCAAAAGGTAGCTTTGTTAAATTGCAAGTCGTGAATCGGAGCATCATTATCGTAGCGATTCATCACTATCAAACGCTTGTCGAAACTCCATGGCTCACTGGATAAAACCCGCTCCAAATCTGTCTTATTATCAAAGATAAACAGAACCTTATGATCTCCTTGATTCTGAATTTTGAAACCCGTTCGACAGCACCAAAGGGGGTTGAACGTGTTGGCGATAGCATCCACATTCAATGCTCGTTTAGTTAGAAACTTAGCCGCTATAATGAACTCTCTGGTACGGTGTGCTTCAGTAATACTGCATCCTGGCCCCTCATGATCAGATAGGGAGAGTCTGCTCCAATGACTAGACAGGTCTTCCATAGTAGCACAGAAAGTGTCAACGACAAGAAAGGAGATGTTGCTAAAGGGAGAGAAAAACGAACGGAGAAGAAGAACACACGGGGGAAGAGACAGACAAACTGTTTCACAGTCCACAAAGGAAGAAAAAAACACCACCAATGCAGGGATTAACCAAGTTAACCTAGACGAAACCTTCACAAGGAAGGACACCCGTTCTACCGCCTACGAGAGACAGAGAAACCCTAGCCGCCAAGTAACACTTCGGCTTTTTTTTGAAGTAACTAGCTTAATTGGTATTTAATGGACACACATTAGCATCCAACAATAATAAAAGAACTTGTACATATAGTATAATTAAGTAGAGTTTTCCTACCAAGTAACCGTCTGTAAAATAAAATATAATAATAATAATATTTATACAATTATCATCTTTTTTTTTTCTCTCTCTTTGAAGAACTTTTTTATTTATATGTTCGATTTCAAAAAAATATTTTTGATACGTAAAAATAAACTATGAATTAACCCGTCAGTTTCCCACATGCTAAAAATCCTACGGTCTAAACTAACGGGATTAGACAACTGGAAAAAGCTGAAGGCTCCAAGACTAACGGACGGTAATTCGGAGCTTTTGGGCAGTCTGTAGAACGTAGCGAGGAACTGACGCCGACATGACTGAAGGGGATAAGGCAAGCTGACGGCCCTGAGGCCGACGGTTCTAAGTAAAACCATGACTTGGCCACCACGCATGAGTCATAAGGAAATTACTTGTATTCCATGCTCAGTATTAGAGTCCTATAAGGAAAGGATTCCGCAATCTACGCTCATAAGGATTCCTATAAGGAAAAAACTTCTACTCCAAGGAAAAAAAGTCAATCCTCAACTACTATAAAAGCTCCAATACCCTCACAAATCAAGGTACGCATAATTAACCCTTCTCTAGTACTTTAGAGTTGAAAGCAAATTCTAACTTAACCTTCGGAGGGTATTTGGCTGGTACCACACCGGTGCTCTCTGGTAGGTCATCTCCTTTTTTGTTGTGCAGGTGTTGTTTCGTGTGCAAGTATCGTGTAGCTCACTGGTGGTTTTTCCGGCATCATTAGTTGGCGCCGTCTGTGGGGAACGAAAGAAAGCATCGTTTGTTACAACTTGTAAGCCATATTATCGCTTCTTGGACGAAAAAGTTGCATGGTGCTTACTCGCTCAATGGCAACCACCAACAACGTTCCAAGAGATGAACCATTCCCAATTGCACTTGAGAGACAGGTGCGGACCCTCACTGCAGCTGTGGAATGCCTCACCAAGAAAAACAACGACTTGGAGGAATACTTACGCCAGAAAAATGCAGGTCGCGGCACTTAAGAACAAGACCAAGAAGGCACTAGTGCCGATAGAAGAGAAAGAGAATGGCCAAAAGGCAGTAACGCTCCGAGCAGAGCAGAGCGACAGAATCTAAGTATGCCATCCCTCACGGATGCGACTCAACCACACATTACCACGGAGATACAGGCGATAAAGGAGCAAATGGAGGTCATGATGAACGCCCTCAGAGGACGAGTATCCAGTGAACTTGACGATCTGGTAAATGGCACTGATTCACCGTTCACTGCAGCTGTCAATTCCTTCCCCCTGCCACGTAAGTTTCGCATGCCACATATAGACAGTTACGACGAGGTGAAAGACCCTTTAGATCACATGGAGACGTTCAAGACTTTAATGCACCTCCAAGGGGTAGCGGACGAAATAATGTGTAGGGCTTTCCCTACACCGCTAAAAGGCCCTGCGAGGGTATGGTTTAGCCGTCTGACGCCGAACTCCATCAACACTTTTAAGGAGCTAAGCGCCCAGTTCACTACCCACTTTATTGGGGGGCATAAGTACAAAAAGTCCACGGCATGCCTGATGAGCATCAAGCAACGAGAGGACGAGACGTTAAGATCTTACATAACGCGATTCAATAAGGAAGCGCTCTCGATTGACAAGGCCGACAACAAAATACTTGTAGCAACTTTCACAAATAGGCTGCAAAAGGGTAAGTTCTTGTTCTCCCTATACAAAAACTACCCCAAAACCATGTCGGAAGTACTCTAAAGGGCCACCAAATACATGAATGTTAAAGACGCGTTACTGGCTCGAAAGGAAAAACCGAGAAAGAGAGAAAGATAGGAAGATGGATGACAGGACCAAGGGCAGAAAAGACCAAAGGCAGGAGACTGAAGGGATGAGAGGCATCCCAAGCCCCCAGGAGGAAGGTTCACAAGCTTCACCCCGTTAACTAAACTAATAGATCAAGTCCAAATGCAAATCAAGGACGAAGGGACCTTGACCTTCCCCGGGAAGCTGAAGGGAGATCCTAGCAGGTGCTTTGGAGACAAATACTGCCACTTCCACCGAGACTACGGTCATGACACAGTTGATTGCTACGACTTAAAGCAGCAAATCGAGGCCCATATAAGACAAGAAAAATTACAGAAGTTCGTAAGCAAGGAAAGAACGGATCCACCGCCTCAAGAGCAGCCCCAGTGATGGGATGATGACCGTCCCCGACCTCCCATTAGTGACATAAGAATGATTGTAGGAGGAACGACTACCTGGTCATCCAAAAAGGCTCGGAAAACATACCTCAGGATGGTCCAGAACGTCCAACTAACGGGCTCGGTACCAAAAACAACACGGAGAGAAAGTCCCAACATCGGGTTCTTAGAGGAGGATGTGCGACGCCTTCACCATCCGCACGACGATGCACTAGTCGTCAGTCTACGAGTGGGGGACTACAACTTGCACCGGGTGCTGGTCGATAATGGGAGCTCGGTAGACATCTTGTATTACTCGACGTTCCAAAAAATGAGAACCAGCAGAGAGCAATTGATTCCAATGAATGCCCCTCTTGTCGGCTTCGGAGGAACAAGGGTCTTCCTCTTAGGTGTGATCACCTTGCCTATGACGGTAGGCGACTATCCTTAGCAGATTACCAAAGACGTGACATTCCTCGTGGTAGACTATTCGTCCGCCTACAACGCTATCCTGGGGAGACCTAACCTCAATTCTTGGAAGGCAGCGACCTCGACTTACCATTTGATGATTAAATTCCCTACCGATCATGGAGTAGGAGAACTATGCGGGAACCAAGTAGCCGGACGCGAGTGCTACGTGGCCATGATGGAAATGGAAGACCACCTCCAGGCCATGAGCATAGAAGAACATCAGAGTATGACGGAGCCTGTAGAGCGACTCGAAGAAATTCTTCTTGACGACTCCGTGCTTGATCGGACAACAAAAATTGGAACCCTTGCCACTCCCGCAGTCTGACAAGCACTTACAGCCTTTCTCAAGAAGAATCGGAACGTGTTTGCCTGGAGTCACGAGGACATGCCTAGAATACACCCTGCAGTCATAGTGCATAGGCTGAATGTGTCGTCTTCCTTTCCACCCATCCGATAGAAGAAGCGGGTGTTTGCCACAAAGAGAGACCGGGCTATAGCTGAAGAAGTCCACAAGCTACAAGAGGCAAACTTTATTAGGGAAGTTTACTACCTCGATTGGCTAGCAAACGTAGTAATGGTCAGGAAGGCTAGCGAGAAGTGAAGCATGTGCGTAGACTTCACCGACCTAAATAAAGCATTCCCAAAGGACAACTATCCCCCCTCGAGGGTCGACGCTCTAGTAGACTCTACAGCGCAACACCAGCTACTAAGTTTTATGGATGCTTTCTCCGGATACAACTAAATCTGGATGCACAAAGCCGATTAAGAGAAAACTTCGTTCGTAACTAGCCAAGGCCTCTTCTGTTACAAAGTAATGTCGTTTGGTCTAAAAAACGTGGGCGCGACGTATCAAAGGCTCATGAACAAGATGTTCGCACAGCAAATTAGGAGGAATGTTCAAGTCTACGTCGACGATATGTTGGTGAAAAGCTGAAGGGAAGAAGATCACCTGAAGGACCTCGAAGAGACATTGACACTCTACGGACCTACAACATGAAGCTTAATCCTGGAAAGTGCACATTCAGGGTAACGGCAGGAAAGTTCCTAGGGTTCATGGTGTCGCAGAAGGGCATCAAAGCCAACTCGGACAAAATCGGGGCTATAGTAAAGATGGCACCACCAAAAAATGTGAAGGAAATGCAAAGCTGCAATGGCAAAATAGCAGCACTAAATAGGTTTGTATCAAGGGCAACGGACAAATGCCTGCCCTTCTTTCGCACACTAAAGAGATCTTTCGAGTGGACTGCCGAATGCCAACAAGTGTTCGAAGAATTAAAAATCTATCTCTCTTCCCCACCATTGCTGAGTCCCTCGTAGCCAGGTGAAGAACTTTTTCTCTATCTTGCTGTCTCCCCAGCTGCCATCAGCGCTGCCTTGATAAGAGAAGAAGACAGAGTACAGAAGCTAGTCTATTACACTAGCTGGGCACTATGCGGAGCCGAAGAAAGATATCCACCCATGGAAAAGCTCGCATTTGCACTAGTCAAGGCAGCGCGCAAACTCAAGCCATACTTTCAAGCCCACACGATGGTCGTCCTAACTGACAAGCCTTTGCGACAGGCGATGAGTAGCCCTGAAGTTGCTAGACGACTAGCCCTGTGGGCTATAGAGTTAAGTGAGTTTGATATCCAGTATCACCCGTGAACTGCCATTAAAGGACAGATCGTTTCAAATTTCATAGCTGAGTTCACAAATGGCGGGGATAGGGGGCAGAAGAATCTCCCCAATGGTGCGTACATGTGGATGGATCCTCCAACAGGCAGCCCGGGGGAGCCGGTGTCGTACTACAGTCACCCGAAGGAGACATAATCGAGTGTATGGTCCGCCTTGAGTTCCCCACCACCAACAATGAGGCAGAATACAAAGCTTTGGTATTAGGGCTTGACATCGCCAAAGCCGCAGGAGCCGAGAACGTGGTTATTTACTACAACTCTTAGGTTGTGACCAACCAGATAAATGGGGACTACGGGTGTAAAGGCGAAAGAATGAAGAAGTATCTAGACCAAATAAGGAAGAGGGTAAATGAGCTGAAGGCCGAAGTCATACAGATCCCCCGTGGAGAAAACGAGCGAGCTGACCAACTAGCTAAAGCTGTTCAGCCAAGCATATGGCCACCTTTGATAATGAACTACAGATCCCCCATGGAGAAAATGAGCGAGCTGACCAACTAGCCAAAGCTGCTTCAGCCGAGCATATGGCCACCTTTGATAATGAACTCTCCTTCGTTCAGCTCTCTCTACTTATAAATTCTGTCTAGGTATAGGAGCTTGATACCGAAAGCAATTGGACCGCGCCATTAATCTCTTACTTGAAGAGTGGTGCATTGTCGGACGGAAAGGAAGCGGCAAGAAAACTGAAGGTCCAAGCAGCAAGGTTCGTTCTGATAAGAGACGTCTTATACAAAAGAGGTTTCTCTCGACCCCACCTACGATGCTTAGGCCCGGAAGAAGTACTCTACGTCATGAGAGAGGTGCACGAGGGAGTCTGCGGAAACCATTCAGGGTCAAGATCATTAGTGCACAAGCTAGTGCGAACAGGGTACTTTTGGCCAACTATGCAGAAAGATGCCGAAACTTATGTGAAAAGGTGCGACAAATGTCAAAGGTTCAACAATATCATCAGACAACCACCTGAAGAACTTACCCTAATGACGGTGTTGTGGCCGTTCGCTCAATGGGAATTGGACATCATGGGGCTGTTTCCTACGACAATACGACAACTAAAATTTCTAGTTGTAAGCATCGATTACTTTACAAAGTGGGTGGAAGCGGAAGCCTTAGCCACCATTACTGAAAAGAACGTATGGAGTTTTGTCTGCCAGTGTATCATATGCAGATTTGGCATCCCTAGAGTCTTAGTCTCGGACAACGGAAAGCAATTCGACAACGACTCCTTCCGGAACTTTTGCTCGTAGTTAGGGATACTGAACCATTACTCCTCTCCCGCCCACCCCCAAGCCAACGGGCAAGTCAAAGTCACGAACTGATCCTTGTTCAAGATTATCAAAACTCGGCTCGAGGGGGCAAAGGGCATATGAGCAAAAGAGTTTCCAAGCATACTTTGGGCCTACAAAACTACGGCAAGAACGTAAACAAGAGAAACACCATTCCGATTAGCGTACGGAAGCGAAGCAGTAATCCTAGCCGAAGTCAGCCTTACGAGCTACAGAGTGCACAACCATGACGAAAAGAAAAACGACGAGGCCATGCATCTACAGCTTGATCCAGTAGACGAAGTTAGGACAACGACAGAACAAAGGCTCGCACGGTACCAGAACCGAATGGCCAAGCACTACAACTCCCAAGTCAAACATAGAGACTTCTAGATTAGAGACCTCATTTTAAGGAAAGTCATAGGCGCAGCAAGAGACCTGGCTCAGGGAAAACTTGGCCCAAACTGGGAGGGACCATACCGAGTCACGGCATGGCAAAGAAAGGGCACCTACCACCTAGAGACGCTAGATGGATGGAAGTTGCCACATCCTTGGAATGCTGAACATTTGCGAAAATACTACTAGTAGAGATGGTGACGTGAAGGACAACACCCCCCGTTATTTATAGTTTACCGCAACAAATTTCAATTATACTCCTCAGATTTATCATTTACTTTAGTTTTTGCTACAATAAGCCTAATGGGCAAGTTTTCTTTTACTTTAGTTTTTGCTACAATAAGCCCAATGGGCAGGTTTTTTGTTTCGAAACTACTTTTTATATAAATGCATGGCAATAAGAGGAGTTTATTCAGAACAACTAAATTTTCTACTTACAAAACGGACGAGGCAATTAGGCTGACAGTCTAATAAAAGACTGACAAGTTGGCCAAGTCCACAAAGTGGACAAAGCTATATATTTTTGACGGTCTAATAAAAGACTGACAAGTTGGCCAAGTCCACAAAGTGGACAAAGCTATATATTTTTGACGGTCTAGTAAAAGATTGACGTATTAGCCAAGTCCACAAAACAGACAAATGACAGACTCATCAAAAGAGACGAGCTCTTGAAAGAGACGATCTCGACAAAGTGGCTTCGTCAAGTTCATAATAAGAACAAAGCCATAAAATTAAAAGTCCAAGTAACGGACTCATCAAAAGAGATGGGCTCTTGAAGAGACGATCTCGACAAAGTGGCTCCGTCAAGTTCATAATAAGAACAAAGCCATAAAATTAAAAGTCCAAGCGATGGACTCATCAAAAGAGACGGGCTCTTGAAAGAGACGATCTCAACAAAGTGGCTCCGTCAAGTTCATAATAGAACAAAGCCATAAAATTAAAAGTCCAAGTGACGGACTCGTTGACAGAGACGGGCTCATGAAAATGACGGTCTCAACAAGAGTCGTTCCACTAAGTCCATAATGTGGGCAAAGCCAAAAAGATGAGTCCATATAGCGGACTCCTCAAAAATAACGGACCCAATAAAGTGATGGTCTCAAAAAAGGGATGTCCAGTGCAAGAAGCCAACGGGCACAACGTACCCTTGAAACAAAATAAGCCCAACATTAAACAACTTCAAAAATAAAGGAACGGCTAAAAATCCCCTAGCAAGAGGACAACAGCTTTATTAAGCTAACAAAGTCATAATCACACTAAATTTCAACCCATATCAAGGCTGACGGCCTTAGCCTATAGCTAAGAAAATAAATTCAGTTTACCAAGCAAGAAAATAAAGCACACAGACAAAGTAGCCATACACACATGTTCAGAAAGCAACGGGTATCATGAGCAAGAATAAATTAAGTACAACTAAAAGCCCCAAAGACCAAGAGGGCACTTAAAAATATTGTTTACATGTAGAATAAAATACAACTGTTGCAAAATAAAATAAAACTGTTGCAATAAAATACATTGGCGAGGAAGGAGGAGCGTCACTTAAAGCCTTGATTACTCTTTTTGCATAGAAGGCTCGTTTGCATCTAAAACTTCCACCAAAGGATCAGGAATAGTGACGGGAGGGTTCGCGGCAGGTTGAGCTAGGACGACACCGCCACCTTGAGGAAGATCCACAAAGTCGCCACCTTCAATAGTGACGGTGTTGTTAGTAGGCGTAGCTGGTGGGAGTTCATCTATAGTAATCCTGGACAGGTCCAAGTCAGGAAAGGCCGACGCAACTTACTGCAGGCAGTCGTCAAACCCAACATCGTAGTACCCACCACAGGAATTGATATAAGATTCTGACTCCTTGAACTCCTGGACAGCGTCAGCCCCAACCGTCTCCACCTCTTTACGAAGGGCCGTCAGCTCTTGTTCTAGTTGCTCTGTTGACGACCTGCCTCCACTAACTTCTGTTTTGTTTCCTTCAGCTCAACATTCAGCAGACACATAGCCTCTTTATACTGCGCCTACTGGTTTTGCATATTGGAGTTATGAGTGCTGACGCGAGTGATGACACCCTCCTTGGCCACGCACCGGTCCTGAAGTGCCTTTACGCAAACCAAGGCCTAAGAAGAGGACACAATCGTCAGCCATCAAATAGAATAAAGATAAAAGAAAAGCCAATTAAAGGAGACGGCTTACCCGTGTGAGATCAAACAAAGCTGATGCCCCCAGCTCCTCCGTCCCCAACAATGCACAAGGATCTATGTCCGTCGACTTTATAAGCGAATCAACTGCCTCAACGGCAAAGTCCTTTTGCGTCAGCAGGGAGCAGGGCCCCTCCAGGACAGGACCAGAAGAAGTCATCATGTCCTTCCCTGCCCTGTGACTTGACTTGAGAGTTGGCTTCCCTGGGGGTTCATTCCCAGAAGCAACAGCTGCCTTCTTGATGGGACGGTTGGCATCCCCGTCAGGTTTCCTTTTGGAAGAACCCTTGGTGACGGTCTTGGGGGTCGACGAGGATGTCATTTCCCCCTTTGCTTTCTTCTCTTCTTTCAGATGGGCAACGGCAGCCCTTATTCGTTGCTTAGTTACGTCTATCTCTGCAAAAGAAACACATAAGAGAGACTGACAACAACGCAAAAAATAAAATAGCTGAAAATAACATGGTCAAAATACTCACAGTGACGGGAGAATTCTTCTAGCCTACGAGCCTCAGGCGTCGGTTCAGGAACCCCGCAGTAAGTGTAAAGAGTATCAAGGGTAATTAAGTCTCGACATGACCGCTCCTTCAAGGGAATCTCCAAAACCCGACAGATAAAATCTTCCTGCTCGTCGGTTATGGAGGGGTGAATGAGGGCTGAAAAATACAAACAAGTTGACGACGTTAGAACCATTGAAAAACAGATAAACTATTACTTGCAGAAATTGATGGGGACAAAAGCTGACTGCTAAAACCTGACTCCTTTACAAACACCCAAGTATTGTCAAAATAACCTTGGGGTATTGTCTCCCATTCTTCCTGACGGCACACCCAGTCCGTCCCTTTAACGAAAAAGAACTTACTCTTCCAGGCTCTATTAGAATCCGGCATCTAAGACACCAATCTCAAGTCCTTCTCCCTGACAGCAAAGTCGTACATCCCCTTGGAAGAAGAAAGGTGTCAAAGTCTGTAACAATAAAAGAATTCGTCTAAGGGAAGCTGACGGTTCCCTCCACTCAAACGACCCCACAATATCTCAGCACCTATAAAAATCCTCCACGAGTTTGGAGCAATCTGGCTAACGGATAAACTGAGAAAATCAGCCAACTGATAGTGTAAGGTCGTCAGGGGCAGTCTGAGCCCTGCAGCAAACATGGCATCATACATACCAACATCTGCAGTTCTTCCCGTATAACATTTTTCACCTTCCCTAGGGAGACGGATGGGAATATGGTCGGAAATTTGGAAATGGACGCGCAACTCTTTAAAAAAAATTTCAGTCATTTTTGGATGAAACTTATTTACAGCCCACTCTTTGGGAAGGATGAAGGGACGGTTACCTCCAGGACTATCAGAAGTCCCTTCACAAGATTCCTCGTCGCCTTCATCCCCGTCACTACCCCTCTTTCCTTCCACCTCAACTTTACCTTCCTTACCTACTACCTCATCCTGACCGTCTCCATAACTTCCTACCTCCTCGTTAGGAGTCTGAGCTGACGTCTCCCTTTTTGACGACCAGGAAAAGCTCCCGAACTCACTACCTGAACCAAATACCTCGTCATAACCCGCTCCCTCGCGGATCAATGACCAGTCACTCGACACATCACTCGACATTTGACTACCTACAAGTGACGGGTGTAATCTAAGAACCTAGGATGATGACCTCGCTTTAAAGAAATCGAAAGAAATAAAGCATGTGCGAAAGGAAAAAGAGGGAACTTACAAGTTTCTCAAACGTGACGGTTGAAGAAGTGACGGTAGAAATGTAGGCGAACAGTAAGGAAGTATTGACGGAGGATAGGAGACAGATTTGCTTTCCAGGAATCAGTGAAAGTGAAATAGGAAAAATGGGCAGAGGTGGGCCATATATATATATAAGGGAAAAGCACGGAAGACGAAGTGGCGCCCTCGTCCAAAAGCGGAGCCAACCGAAATTCGCCACGTGTCCAAAGCATTTATTACCAACTGCATCATTTTCTCTCTCTTGACTAAAATGAAAGCCAGCAACAAAAACTATAACTCCATAGCCTGTCAGTTTCGACTAATGGAGATATGGAATAGGATGCAATTGATACGTAAAAATAAACTATGAATCAACCCGTCAGTTTCCCACGTGCTAAAAATCCTATAGTCTAAACTGACGGGATTAGACAACTGGAAAAAGCTGAAGGCTCCAAGACTAATGGACAGTAATTCGGAGCTCTTGGGCAGTCCGTAGAACATAGCGAGGAACTGACGCCGACATGGCTGAAGGGGATAAGGCAAGCTGACGGCCCTGAGGCCGACAGTTCTAAGTAAAACCATGACTTGGCCACCACGCATAAGTAATAAGGAAATTACTTATATTCCATGCTCAGTATTAGAGTCCTATAAGGAAAGGATTCCGCAATCTACGCTCATAAGGATTGCTATAAGAAAAAGACTTATACTCCAAGGAAAAAAAGTCAATCCTCAACTATTATAAAAGCCCCACTATCCTCACAAATCGAGGTACGCATAATTAACCCCTCTCTAGCACTCTAAAGTTGAAAGCAAATTCTAACTTAACCTTCAGAGGGTATTTGGCCGACACCACACCAGTGCTCTCTGGTAGGTCATCTCCTTTTTTGTTGTACAGGTGCTGTTTCGTGTGCGAGTATCGTGTAGCTCACTGGTGGTTTTTCCGGCATCATCAATTTTTAACTCAAATTTTGATTCATAAATAAAACTTTTCAACATTTTCTCTTTTATAAATATAGGTTTATAAGAAAAGGTGCAGAAATGGGATGAACATAAAAAATATTATTTAAATTATTTCTTACATGTAAAATAGAATTTTTATGTTTAAGTGTATGTTTATGTGTTAATTTTTTAAACATAATAATAATAAGTAAAGATTGACAAAAAAAAAAATTAGTTCCAAGTTAATAGTTTTATAGTTTGAAGCTATAAAAAAAAAAAAAAGATTAAAAGTTGAATATTATTTGATTCTATTTGCTTCATTTTAAAAAAAAAAAAATAGTTGATGAATTTTCTTTTATTTGGGTCTTAAGAAAATGAGACATGAAAAAAAAATTATTTTTCTTATTCAAAATCAATCATTAAAAAATACAATTAGTGCAACATCCAAAATGGCTGTCACGCTTGCAGATATCGCAATAGTATTTTACAGCCAAATTCAATCATCACCAACTCAAAATGTTTGTGAAGCTATACCAACACAATAGAATAGATACTTAGATCCAGTCAAGAATTAATAATATTAAACTTTAATATTAATAGTATATTTTAGATATAATATATATTTTAAAAAAAAACATTAATTAGCTAGATATATTTTAGATATAATACAGTCAAAAAAATTCTATTCTTTTTTGCCCATGACTGAACCCTTACTAGAATATGATAGAGTTTTCGGGATTATAAGAACAATTTTGATCAGCCACGTTTGAAAGAGTTTTATCTTTATTCAAAGGGATATATATTTCTTGAAACATATATACGTTATATATCAAATACGTTTGAAATTGTCTTGAATTTGCAATCAATTATTTATACAACATTACAACAAATATATATATATAATCAACATACAAATAAAGAATCCAACATAAGACTTGTTGAACTTTTGAAATCTAAGAGTTTAATTTATTACTTTTTGAAACTATAGATCAAAATTTTCACACGTCAAAAATTATAGAATTTAAAATATAATTTTTTAGAAAAAGAAAATTTTATTGAGATGGAACCATTTTTCTATTATAATAAGTGGGTTCAACTGAGAATGTTCAATCCATCACAAAAACATGGTTCTATTGCGACAAGTCGTCGCATAAAGTCGTGAAATAGCTACCAAGTTTTTTTTTGTGCTGAGTTTTTTACTTTCTCCAGTGTAAAATACATTTTGTATAGTTTATTTATATTCGTCCTTAAATCCTTATACACATGCAGTTCACAACTTAATGTTCAGCAAAAATAATAAATAAAAATTGAAATAAAAATTTATAGCTTTAGTAGTTGTCCAACAACCCAACCTCAAATTCACGAACTAAAAATCAGCATATAATAGTTATTAGGGTGCCACAGATTTTATATAAATTGTTTTGACTTTTGGAGCCTAAGGTAAATCACTACAACAAACTTGGCCTATGATGATGAAATCTAGTGATGAAAACAAATTTAGTCACCAAATAGTAACATTCAATGAGGAAATAAACAATTAGTCACCAAATATTAAAAAATACATAAAAATGGTGACGAAATCATATTTTTGTCACTGAAGATATTACAACTAGTGATGAAACTTCCTTTCATCACTATAGGCCAAGCAAAAAACTAGCAAAGTGGGATCTAGGGAGACAAAAACATTCCTCACCAGATGTTAACAATAGGTAACAAAACACTAATTTCGAAACACTAATTTTGTTGCCCAATATAAAAAATAAATAAAAAATATAAATTTATTATCATTGATGACTAAATTAATGATTTTTCGTCACCTATAAATCCCAAATAAGTAAGATGTCAATCCAAAATGCTGAGCGCGAAAGACAAAATTTGTTTGTGCTTTTTGAATTCTTTTTATCTTTTACATTGTTGTGGCTTTGTATTTCTTGTGGTGTTGATGGGTTAGAAAGGAATTTTAAGTGGGACTTTGTTTTAGAATTTTGTGACACAATCTGGGTGTCAAGTGCTTTTCTTAATTTTTTGCTTTCCTTGTTTTACTCCCTTGGATTCCAGTAATAGTGTTTCTATGTAGGAAAAGTTCGTAGCCGTATTTGGAATTTTGTTTTTTGTATCTTGGATCATTTGTGGATATGATATTGTTTGTTTATAAGTTTGAGGGTCTTGGTTTTGTAGTAGTTCATACTAATAAAAGTCTAGGGGTTTGAGTTTTCTTTCCCCCTTCCTTTGGGCTTATGCTAATTTTGGCTCTTTCTGCTCAAGCTAGTTTTTGCTTTTGTTGGTTTGGTATTCAAATAATTGATGTGAAAGTTTCATTTTTGGGGGTTATTGATATTTGGGTTGCATTTTTTTAAATTATTATTATTATTATTATTGGGTTTAATGTTGTAACTTTACACTTTCATCAATTCACGGTATTTGTCTGCTTAATTTATTTGTAATTAGTGGAATGGAAGAGAAGTAGTAGTGTTTTTTTTTTTTTTTTTTTTGTGTTTTTTTTTTCTTTTTTTTTTTTTTTTTTGTGTGTGAGTAAAGAGAGAAGTAATAGTTGAAAGTTAGGCTTGTATATAATATTTAACATGCCATGTGTGTTTAATGATATCTACTGTTAAGAAGTGATGTAGGACAAAATCTGCGATTAGACTTTTGTTATTTATTAATTTTGGTATTTAATTTGTAATTTTCAGAATTCTAGGTTTAGGGTTATTATTTCCTTGTTTTTAGGTAATTTTAGGATAATTATTGGGTACCGAGTACCATAAATGCGTACTCTTTCATCTCACATAACTATGAGTCCCAGTAATTAAATTTATGATAGGACCCACAATTTATGTGAGAGGGAGGAGTATGCATTTATGGTACTCCTGGAGTATTCAAATTTGATTCCTATTATGGTTAGGTATTGATTATGATTTGTTTTAGAATATATTTTATTGTCAGTCAAGTTTTATGAAGCTCTTAAATAGGCCTTCAAGTCTATAAACACTTTTTAATAATATTGATATTAATAAAAATTTAAACTTTTATCTATTGTTTCTCCGGTGGATTTTAGAACCTTTTTTTCTTATGGATTCAAGGACCCTTGTGGATTCGAGAAACCCTCGTGGATTCGAGGTTTACTACCAGAAATTTAAAATTTAGTTTTTGTTCTATCAAGAGGGCATCGCGTGTACATTCTTCAGGCTTCCCGCATCAAGTAGTGTACGAGGTTGCATGAGGTGTATTACTAATTTATTTTGTGTTTTACCATCTTTGAAGGGTGTAGAGATAATGCCCATTGACAAATGTTGGATAAATCTTTCTAGTTTGTCATGCAATG